>JADWQK010000760.1:3000000-3544028 GCA_017933935.1 Sesamia nonagrioides
GGTCTGAGCAGTTGTGATGCGATGTGTTGCGGGTACGATGCACCAAATGTTGTTGTGTCGGGAGTTTGGTCGTGGAGAGTCTCCAGATCAATCTCCCTCTAGCTCAGCATCGTTTGTTCGTGTTAGTCTTGGGCTTAACATTGCATCACCTCGCTCAACTGCCGTCATCCTTCCTATTCCTAAGTTTTTTAAGTGAATAGGCTTAATAAACTAGTGCGCTATACTATCAACGATTGCATCACTGGTCACCATCAGGCGGGATTGCAGTCAAGCACTAGTTTACAATTATAAAAAAATAATGTTTTACAAATCTCCTATAATTTACATTATTATCGACTTTTACATGCACAATTCCTATTGCAGCATATTTCAATACAATCACTAAAATCATCATCATCTCAGCGTTAATCCCAGTCGCATCCGAAGTTTTTCAGCTTTGTAGTCTGAGGTCCGCTTTATCAGTCTAACTGCTGATTTTGCCTAAACTTCGATATTTCCCGTGAAGTGACTGCCGTTCGACCTATACAACCAGAACGCGATATCAAAGCATTGCAGTTAGACCAATAGTTGGACTTTTGAGGGCTCCAATAACCCGTAACGACTGCCACCTATATGTTCGTATAGCAACCGGCACCAACGGCTTAACGTGCTTTCCGAAGCACGACCAGACCAGTGCAAATATTCATATTTATGCATAAAAATATTTGCACAGCGCGGGGACCGAACCCGCGCCTCCTTGCGCAGCGGCCGCATTCGCAACCGCTACGACACGGAGGCAGTCAATAGAATCACTAAAATATCATGCATAATAACTTGCTATTTTGAAAAACTATTAAAAAGTCGACATTTTTTTTTTTTAATAATTATAAACTAGTGCTTGACTACAATCCCGCCTGATGGAAAGCAGTGATGCAATCGTTGATGGTAAGCGCACCAGTTTATTAAGCCTATTCACTTAAAAATCTTAGTGAGTAGGAAGGAAGACGGCAGTTGAGCGAGGCATTAATTTTACGTGATAGCCATACAAAAAAAAACATGGATAAAATCTAGATATTAAGCACATCTGCCGCAAAATAGTCGATACGGCTTCGTTGCTATAGAAAAAAAATAAAAAAAATCACTTGTAGCAAGTTATGCACATTAAGTACACAACACCATTATGATTACGAATAAAGAGACGGATACGCTTTTGTTTGTACAAACGCTTTTTTTCCAGTCCCAAGATTGTTTTTGGGCCTGGAAAAAAAAAAGATGAAATGTTAATTTATTAATATACTTATCGGGCATCGGTTCTGCGACCAATGTGCCCAGCACACTTGAATTGGAGTAGCGGCCACTTACCGGAAGACGCAGCTTAGGGAAGCCCCCAACAAAGAGGACCAATGACCTGGTGAACGTCATGGGAAGCCGATGGATGCGAGCAGTACAAGACCGGTCATTGTGGAAAGGCTTTGTCCAGCAGTAGACCTCTATAGGCTGAAGAAGATATCTACTATATTAACAAATCATCAATGGAAATTTTGTGAATTTTGGCCATCTCAGATCTGAGTTAAAAGAGATTTAGTAAAAGTGAGGTTACGATATATAGAAACAGCTGATTTTTCAACTGAGAGTGTCATTTGTTATTAAAACATTGCAGCGATTAGTTTCTTGTCCAATCAGTAAGCTGGTCATAAAATCCAATATAGGACTTCCAAATACAACGTATGGGCGGGGTTCTCTGTGTCTAGTACGGTGGCAAGGGTCGTACATGAATGGCTACAGAGGCGCTAAGGCGTCCTCACCTTATGTCTGACACAGGTCCTCACCGGACACGGCTGTTTCGGATAAGGTGGGAGAAAACGCCAGGGCTTCACCACTGTGGGGATCGCCCTGAAGACACGGTGGAGCATACGGTGGAGGTCTGCCCGGCTTGGGCGGAGCACCGCCGTGACCTCATAGCGGCGATAGGCGGCGATCTCTCGCATCCAGTCCTGGTCCAGGCCATGGTCGATCGCGTTGTGTTTCACTCGCGCTTCAAAGAGATGTTAGCACATAAACACGGGGTCCACGAAGCCCGATGCCTCCTGGGTCAGAGTTGTGGGTTGGTTAAAAAAGACACCGTGGCCTGGGTTTTAGTCAGTAAAATTCTGACACGCCCTTTACGCTCCACCTAGAGCAGTAGAGGTCATTCATCGCAGTATTCGCAGATAAAATAGAAAACACGAAAAAATAATCAATAAAATGAGTGTCGACTTATGATTTTATTTATCTTGGCAGGGAGCAGAAAACCTGTAACTTAAAAACATTTTGGAACTGACACTTGGAGTGCTCGAACTTTTGGATATTCTTATATAATAAATGACGGATTCTGAATTGCGTAGTACCTATTGTAATGTTACAATATGCTGAGTGTCATTGCAAAGTGCTACAAGCCGTGTTAGATAAACAGACAGAGTGACAGGTTTTAAGGTGTAAACCCTGTCGCTCTCTCTGTTATATAGGCATACATTAAGAATATAATTAGGAAGCTAAAGAGCCTAATAATATTTCGCAATAATGAAAATTAAAGTTCTACAACTATTATTGACCCCAGTTGTGTTTGATTTATAATGAATGATTTCCTTAATACCTTGTACTTTCCCAGAGACCAGATAAAAATAAAACCTAAATCTCTTCTTTCTTCTTTCGCCTCGCCTTTTTCAAAATAAAACCTAAATAATAAAGCAAATACATTATTGTGTTTTATAGAAATAGAAAATGAGAATATCTGTTTCAAATCATCTATCACTGCATAAGAATTTAAATCAAACCTTAGTCTGATGCTATTCAGAATCATGTTTATTTAATTCTTGTTGATTGTGAGACAGCTTGAATGATGTAGTGTTTTGTGATAGTTTTACTGTTTTAAATGCATGAATAGGCCGCTACATTCATCGGTTTTGCTTCGAATTGATCAATCTTAATATATATAAATCTCGTGTCACAATGTTTGTCCTCAATGGACTCCTAAACCACCTAACCGATTATAATAAAATTCGCACACCATGTGCAGTTCGATCAAGAAAGGCTCAAGAACGGGCTCACCTATCCAAACCAAATTTTCAGGGTTTGTTCGGACTATTTAGTAGATGGTTTATGTGAAGTTTGCACAAAACGGGTCGAGTGGTTCTTCATTTGATACACAAAAAATGTGATTTTTTGTAATAAATGAATTTAATAAATGGCATTTTGTTAATGGAGATTTTTTAGACGGGATATCGGGTAGGTCTGAGAATCGGCCAACATCTATTTTTTACCGGGAACCGAACATCCCCGCCGAGACAGGAGCGTAGCGAAGCGCGCCGGGACAGCTAGTACATGTATATATATTGTTAGATTTATGTTTTTGTCGAATACTGACTGAATTTTTTTATTAAACTTGCCTATATTTCGGCTTTTGCATTTACGAGTGGCAAATGAAATCCCGTATTTTTTATTCATACAGTCTGTCGTTCTTAATCCTTTTTTTATTTAGGATGGGAAATCATCAAATGACTTCTCCCACTCTGGGCGGAGCGGAAGGGCGTGTCAGACTTTTACTGACTAAAACTCACTCGTGTATCTTCACTTACCTGTGCACCAGGGCCACGGTTTCTTTGTCGTTCATGATCCTTACAGTGTAAAAAATTGAATTCACTTGTTCATTTGAATCACTAGCACTCAAGTTTATTGTTCTACGTTCTAGTGATCCAGCACCCTAATTACGTAACGTGCTATTATTATCAGTTGGAATCATTGCGAACCAAATTCCTAATCCATTGCTTCATAATGTTCGAAATGTGTCTGCTCAAAAACGTAAATAACGCAATGAATGCTGTTGAACTGTTAAAATGATATCCATTGCTACTAACAGTGTGTTACGCAATTACCCTACACGTTTTCACATGAGTTCTTTTACATCACTTGATTTGACCTTTTCTAGTTTTTTGTATTTCGTTCATTGTTATGTTTGCTTGACTATAGAAAGACAGCTGTACATAATACTTCTTCAGAACGACAGTAATATTTTGCGTATTTATCTCGTCAGCCCGACAACCGTGCATCCGTCTGTGTGTGGAATCCGGCACTACACCATATCAGCATCCGGTACCTATGTACATGCTAAACTAGAGCATAATAAATCTAATGTTCGTTATTTGGATTGTAGTATATGGTATTCATAGTTACACTATTATTGTATTTAAGCTTCTTTTCTTTATAGGTATTCATGAAGGTATTAAATTTGCTATCTTTTAATTGGGTTCTTGGGTGTTATGCTACATTTTTGTGTGGATCAAATAAATGGTTTATCTATTCCATTTTTATCTCTGGAGAATACGTGCCTAAAAGTCGCTTGCAATCGAATGGATATTTCGAAAAAGTCATAATAAAATATCATCCTAAAAGAGAATCCTGAGTCCTGAGTTTGATATTTCTCCTGGATACAGGAGCAAACAAACATACAGGAGCACAATATATGTCTTTAATATTCATCATCATCATCACCATTTCAGCCGAAAGACATCCACAACTGAACATAGGTTTCCCCCAAGGATCTCCACGACGACCGGTCCTGCTCCTTTTGATATTCGTGGAACAAATACATATACAGGAACAAATTAAATATATATTTAATATTCGTGTTTTGTTCTTACTTTATTTTTTAATACACTTTATATTTGAAAAAGTGGTTTAAGTAAAATGAAAATACGTTTTCATTTGATTTAATGCTTTTTTTTTATTGTGTTACCTGTTTACTTAGCTTGATATTGTTAAATAATCAATTCTAGTATTCTTATACTATTTCATAATGGTCATCAATCCTCACCGAAGAGAAATGAACTAGTTTCACCGTTTAATCCATTAACGAGCACGAACAGATTTGCAAGCTTACCACTTACCTACTTATTTAGGGCGGTTTAGTTTCCTCAACAATGCTATGGGAAATCACAGCTGATGCATTTTAGGGATGGTACTTTTGTCTCCAAAAAGATTTAGGACGAATTTTACAAATGAACCGTATTTAGAGCTGTTAGTGCCAACATTGCTGTGGAATATGTATTCAATTTAATCTCTATTGAATATTGACACTGACAGCTTTCGAACGTGGATTAGTTAAATGTGTCGATCGTGTTTAGTTGGTGATATTAATTGACATTTTTATCGTGGACAGAAATACAATTATAAAATTAACTTTATACTTTATTAGCATAAGCTCATATTTTTCAGAAGCTTTAATTAATTCCTAATTAAAATTCAAGCATTGCTTGGATTACAAAGGGAAGCAAATTAAACGAATTTCCATCGAGAGTTAGAAACTCAAGGTATAAAGAACAGAACCCGGGCGATTATATGGCACATAAAATTTTATGCATTACCTATTGGCAATGCATAAAATTTGATGCCTGTTGTGTTTTAGACCCTTGTCCCTTTTTAGGCAGTAAACCTTGCACCTCATTACGTACATGGTGATGCGATGCTGGTGATGATATGTGCAAAGGTAAACTTCTGCCAAGCTTGTATAGTATAACAGATGATGTTATGTTTCCAAGTTTATGAAAACGTTTCAACTTTAGTCAGCATCGTCTCCGACACAGATCATTCTCGTTTACAACTGGGTATTTTAACAGCGCGGATACTAGCACGCATGACGTCACATCAACCTATACATTTCCAGTGTAAGCTTACTTTAATGTGCGAGCAATGGAAGTTCTTTGAAAGAGCCATAGCAAACCGCCTCGTAAGGCGGGATTCGAGGTAGCCCTGCACAAGTCCGTGGCCATGTGTTGAAGCACGCGGTACTGTTGGGTTCCGAAAGGACGGTTTAATATCGACATCAAGTCGACGATGAGACTCATCCTTGACAGCCGGTAGGAGTTTGTGGAGCATTTCCGATGTTTGGCCGGTAAGGTGGCACCTGCAAAAACCATACGCCACTTAGCCAGAGGCTCTACGCGGGATCGTGCTGTATATTCTCCGTTGAGGTGGTTAGTTTCCTTACCAGAGTTCCACCAAAGAATCTGGAAGCAAAAGAGGCAAAACGTCGGCGAATAATTTAAGTAATTCTTATCATAGTTTTCAACTAAAGCACCTGCCATCTAATCTCTTTACCACGCAAGTTTGACCTGGTCCCGATCGTACCACGTGCGCTTCAAACAGATGTCAGTATCAAGTGACGGGATCTGCTAGTGCCGATGCCTCATAGGGCCGCGAGTTGTTCGAAAGAGATACTACCCCCGCACTCTCAGGCAAAAAAAAAAGAATTTGTGTGGGTTTTATTCATATAAAAGTTTGATACTTTTTCCGTCCTGCCCAGAGAGGGAAATTAATTTGATGATGATGAAGATATTTTGTTTGTCAATTAATTTGATGAAGAGATTTGAACAAAAAAAAAAAAAAAAGAAAGGGTGAGCTTAATTAGGAAATACCCATACCCTTGATATGTCGTTGTGTATACAAGCTAACTTATGTTATGAACTACTGGCTGCGCCCGCGGTTTCACCCGCGTAAGTTTCGATGTGTATGTTATCTCTGGGTATAAACTACCTGTGTCAAATTTCATCCAAACGTATAGTCGTTTTTTGCAGAAAAGAGTAACAAACCCATCTATACTCACAAATTATCTCGTTTATAAATTAGTAAGATTAAAGTCTCGGTGGTAGGCCATAACATCGGCTGCCGGCAGAAGTTACCACCCACCAGACAAAGTCTTGCCGCCAAGCGATTCGTGTTCCGGCATGATGTCTGGTGAAGCCGTACGGAGGATGGGTCTGAGCAGTTGTGTCGTGATGTGTGCTGAGTACGATGCGCCAAATGTTGTTGTGTCAGGAGTTTGGTCGTGGAGGGTCTCCAGATAATCTCTCTCTGGCCCAGTATCGTTGGTCAACATTGCATTACCTTGCTCAACTGCCGTCCTCCTTCCTATTCAGTACTATTTATTAAATAAATAGGCTCTTAATAAACAAGCGCGCTTTACCAACAACGATTGATCACTGCTTACCCAGCTTACCATCAGGCGGGATTGCGGTCAAGCACTAGTTTACAATCGCCGAAAGCTTCTATCTAACACAAAGGAATAGTTAAAAAAAATGTTTCACAATCCTCTTGAAAAGTTTTTACTTAAACTTTCAGGTTTGATAAAAACGGCACAATAATAAATACCTACGCTTGATTGTTAAAATCAACGACTATATATAATATCATGTAAATAAAAAAGGACCCAATAAATATATCATTTAATTCACAATGTACACAAAGTCTTAAGATGTCACTTTTGTCCATTAGTTAAGGTGGGTTCGTACTGACAAGGCGCGGACGGGTGCGGCGGGAGTATACGACCGCGGCGCTGTCGTCAGGCCACGTCTCACTGACGTGCATGACGAACACGTCGGAGCCCGATGAAGACGACTGAGGCAGCTACTCGTTGTGCCACGACGGGTCATCCCGTTCACACCTACGATTTCTGTGACAAAAGAAAAAACGTAGGTTCATTACACGATTTCAACACACTGTTTTCCAAACAATACCACTTAAGCTCTAATCAATCTCAGGTGAATCCACCACGAGACCGGCTGAAATTCACGCACGCGTATTGTCTAAAGTGTATGAATGTGTTGCAAAACTTCCTATTCATTTAATTAAACAAAAGAGACAAACAGACACTTCTCACGCCCCTTCGTGATTCACGTCGGATTTGTTTGAGATATTATGTCATTCCAATTTACGAAATATTGTCTCAAATATATGGTTTATACTTCATAGATAGTTGTAGTGTATTCATGCATACCAAAGCCCGATTCATATTGCAATAAATGGAATTGATGTTGTTATACATAATTTGAATTTTAAAATAAAATAAATTTAATTAGAATGTTAAAATATAATAATAAATTTTAAAATTATACATAATTTTAATAATTTCACTAAAAAGTAGCCCTTAATTTCATGAATGTGAAATTGGCAACGATTGTAGTGTTTATGGAAAGAAAGAAAGAAAGAAAATAAATTTATTGTATTTAGCACAGACTAAAAGACACACAATACACCAGACACATACATCAGATAAAGATAAAAAATAAATAAAAATTTCATACAACAACATGACATGTGTGTGTGCACAGTTGAATAGACAAAAAAATTATAAATTTGCGTTAGATAAAAAACAGTATCGCATATGTATAAAACATGTAACGCAAAAAAAAAATTCTTAAAACGAGCCAGAACAAAAGTACTTGTCTTAAAGAATGCCTCCCATAATTTATTTCATTTTATCATATAATTGATACGTTTAGTGTGACCATATTTCTCTGCCTTTGAAATTCTATGAGGTAATTACCTTCTGCCGCAAGCGCTGTCTAAAAACGCCTATTGTGTTTATTACTCTAATTGGCGGTGGCAAGTTATTTCATACCTTAGATATACATACCGAAAACTACCTCTAAAAGCAGTCGTACCCTGAAAATGAGTTTACAAAGTAAACACCATGTTTTTACAAAACATTCAGGTACGTTGGACAGGTTGATTGGCAGCCTTTGTAATATGTTCTTGACTTCATTTGCATTCTTACATATTATCGCATAGAGGTTCTTCCACACAGGCGCAACTACGAGCTGGAGTTTTACATTTTCTACGATACCTCATGTTGAGAGTCATTAGCGAATTTATACTTAATTTCACTACAAAATGTACGAGTTATGTGGCGTCGTTAAGTCGGGTTTCATCTGCGTGGCAAAATTGATGTATTGGAACAACTTCAACAAAGGGAGTAGAAACTTTGCCCGGTGACTCATATCATAGCAAACAAATATAAAATAATGTTATTTATAAAGATTGATTCAAAAATATGGGCAACTCAAGTAGGCAGCGAGTTAACGAGCTAGGTAATAAATTTTTACAGGAAGGTGGAATAAATCTAAACATATACATACATCCTTTGCCACTATTGCAAATCACCAAAAGCCTTGGCAATCTTAAGGGATTACGGTGGCAAATGATTCACCTTTTATCTTCATTGAGGATTTAAGGTTCAAACCCGCACGAAAATCAATTTTAATTAAGGAATAAGTACCTTGCGAAGCCATTCATATAAGCCACAAACAAAGGAAAATAACCAGTCATTTTCAATAAGCGTCTTTGTGTGAAGTTGTGATGGCCTAGTGGTTTAAACACCAGTCTCTCAAGTATGAGTGTGCGGGTCCGATTCCAGGTCAGGCTAGTGCCAATGTAACTTTTCTACAGTTTTATGTACTTCCTAAGTATATCTTGGACACCAATGACTGAAGGTGAAGGAAAACATCTTGAGGAATCCTGGACTTTATTAAGTCTGAAATCGCCAACCCGCATTGAGTAATCGTGGTGATTACGCTCAATCCTTCTCTGTATGAGAGGAGGACTGTGCCCAGCAGTGGGAAGATAAAAAAAATGTTTTCCTTATAATTATGTGTAGCCAACCCGCATTGAGTAATCGTGGTGATTACGCTCAATCCTTCTCTGTATGAGAGGAGGACTGTGCCCAGCAGTGGGAAGATAAAAAAAATGTTTTCCTTATAATTATGTGTAGCCAACCCGCATTGAGTAATCGTGGTGATTACGCTCAATCCTTCTCTGTATGAGAGGAGGACTGTGCCCAGCAGTGGGAAGATAAAAAAAAATGTTTTCCTTATAATTATGTGTAGTTACTTGTGGCTACCTTAATTTTTAGTCGATTTTATACTTCTGCTCACATTCTGATTTTTTCATTAAATTTTTTAACTGGATGGAGACAGTTAAAGTGCTTATATTTTTGAGTCAATATACAGTCATTTTGTTTCATTTCAATTAACATACCTACATATTTAAAAATAAATCAGAAAGAAACCGGTTCATAAACTGCGAAATCATCCCCAAACAAACTTAAAAATACCCAAAAAAAAAAGTGTTTGTACGTTGGAAACTCCTCCTTTCTGAAGTCGATTAAAAAATATAAATAAAGACAGTTTGTCATCCATGCAATGTTCAGGTATCTGTCTCGACGCGATTAAAGTGAAGCGAGCAGGAACAGCACCTAAAAAACGATTTGGCAAGCAACGAGCGATTACTTGGTTTTATTATGCGCATAATGCGACACAAACCAACGCGTCTCACAACGAGTGTTCTGCCCGCCAAGCGGGTGTCGCTGAGTGAGTACTTTCTTTGATAGCTCTTGTTACTGCGACAAATGAATATTTGCCGCGGTGGTGTGAAAGACAGCTGTCTACTATTCTTATTTATACATATATCTCGTATCTATTAAAGTATACATCATAAAGAATATTTATTCTATTTTTTTTGGCACTGCAGCGTAATTGCGTAATATACAATCAACGGCAACGGGTTTCATTTTTACAGTTGAACAACATTCATTGCGTTATTTACGTTCTACAGCAAACATATTTTTCCATCATATGGAGCAATGAATTAGTAGCTAAGCAAGCTATAGGTACTATATGTAGCATTGAGTTACGCAATTAGGGAGCTGCTTTCACTTAACGTGTCTCAGCAATAAAACCGTTGGTCGCTTATGGCTGTCGACGGCATAACAGGGCAGGTGCCCCAATCAAAATGAACATAACTTGAGCTTAATTTGAGCTGTGTTCATTTTCACACAAAAATGCATGAACGCATTTAATGAAAGCTTGGTCGTCTGTGACAAAATACTTCGTAAATTGTTTTACAGTCTCATCTTTGAAGTTTAAACCACAGCAAGTCTAGACCAAACAGCTTTGTTAAATACTTTGTTAAAAGTTGTTGTGTGTTTTACTAACTCCAAAGAGAGTTGTTTCGTATTGTGACATTGTGTACTTACAATTCAACTTTTGCGTTTAATCTTCAGATTGCCTTATTATTCACGGCTTATATATTAAGTTGTAACATTAAATTCTATTCACAATCATACGCTTTCTAAAGATCTGTATAATATTCTTGATAACCTATATAAGTTTTGTAGATTTTATCATAACTACTTAAAGAGTTCACTGAAATGAATATCAAAGGAAAAAAAATGCTCTCGTAACAAATGTGCTAGGTTAAGATAATCCATAAAAGTGAAATTGAAAAATATATCTGAAAACGATCATATATATTATTTCTCAATGGCTTTCTTTTCGTCGGTACGTCACAACTGCCTTCATTCTTTAACAATATACTTAAATAAGACATTTCTTTAAAGCTTTTCTAGATCGCTACACCAGAAAAATACACATTACTCCCATTTCAGTGGTTTGTCGAAAATTTATAATTGAAAACACCGTGCCAATCCATACTAATATTATAAATGCGAAAGTAACTCTGTCTGTCTGTCTGTCTGTCTGTTACGCTTTCCCGCTTAAACCTCTCAACCGATTTTGATGAAATTTGGCACAGACAATCTTTAGACCCTGAGAAAGAACATAGGCTACCTTTATCCCGGAAAAATTTGATGTTCCCGAGGGAAATCTAAAAAGCGCGATATAACCGAACTCCACGCGGGCGAAGCCGCGGGCGGAAAGCTAGTAAGAAAATATATTTAACACTATTACTTAGCTAAAGAAAATCATCAAGAAAACTAGCTCTGCGATGAATGTTACGTATATAAAAGCTCAGATAATATATTTCAGTAGCAGTTGAGATACATTTGTTTTATAAATAAACATCTGTCGCGTCGAGGACAATTTGTATGCGGTAAGATTATTTATGACATCATTAAATATGTACTTGTTAAGAGAGCATAAATCCCTTTGATCCCAGAAATCATTTCTTTTTAATAGGTAACCCTGTATCTTTTTCTTTGGTGTTACTTTCATACTTAGTATTCCTGGGTTTTCATCCTGATTAATGTTTGTTTTTTGGTATAATATTAATGAATTTAGAAAAATACTATATGTATTGAAGTGTGGGAAAAAATAGCCGAATACATTAATCTTTTTAGAAATGTTAAAGTACTAACTATTCGAATTCATATTTGCGATATTTACGCCTCACAACTTCAAACTGTTACAAATTATTTTGTTAGCGTATGTATTTTAGTTTATGTATTTTTTATTTTTATTTGTTTAATAGAACATCAATCACTATAATAAACTTAACAAATCATTACTTTTTAGACAAACTTGAGTATCTATAGAAAAAGTTAATTTATGGATCAGTATTTATTAAAGATCATCGTCGTGTGATAAAGATTTGATTGGGCATCAATTTTTGCTATATAAAGTTTTTATTTTATCTAAATGGGCCGAAATTATTCTTTGTAATGGATTTTTTTAAATGAAACGGTTTTAGCAAATTGTTTGAAATAATTTTCTGCACGCCCCTAATTAAATGCCTCCGTAAGGATTTTAAGTTTGAAACCGTGGCCGTGGCCATCGCACAGGCAAGTTAAGGAACACGGGTGGATTTTAGTCAGTAAAAGTCTGACACGCCCTTCCGCTCCGCCCAGAGCGGGAGAAGTCATTTGATGATTTCCCATCCCAACAAAAAAAGTAGATTCTAAGATTATATCAATATTTCTCGAAACTTTATTAATGAAACACTTTTAAAAAAAAATCTCATAAAAAGTTTTTGTGTCAATCCTTATTATGACCCTAAACCGTTTTATTTGACACTAAATTATAAAATAAAATATGTTAATACATTTCGGTCAAAGAAGTTTGAAAATAATATGTTATTATAGCAAACAAACAACGATTTTTAATATTGTGTGTGTACTTTACTAAAAGATACACTATATTAAGTTATAGGTATCCTTGCAGGCTTGCTTGCAACATTGCTCACCAACAAATATGGGCATAACAACATTATTAGTAATATTGTTCTAAACTATAATTAGCTAGTAATATCCTAGCAAACAGTGAAAGTGGTGGTTTAGTGATATCGGCCGCGACTTAGAAGTTGTTACTCTTCGGTTCGAACCCCTTCTCAAAATGGTGAAGAAAAATATCGTGATGGAGCCGGCATGTCCTAGAGCCAAAACTTCTGCTTCGTAGATTATGGCCTACTCCCTCTAATCGTGAGGAGACCTGTGTCAAAGGAATGGGTACATTATACGCTGATTTTATTTTTATGTATTCTAGCCATTCGCCTCATTGTACCGTGTCCAACTCTCCAAAATATTTCTTAATAATTAATCAAATTACTCCTCAGTCATGACAGGGTGACGTCATCAAAATGAGATAAGTACTCGTCGCATTCATTAATAATAATAATTAATATGGCGTCGCATCATATTTTGACGGGCGAAGCGTGGGCACGCTCGTTGAGAGCTAATGTGAATGCAATTGTACTGAATTGAATTTGTACTGGCGCAGTACACAATGAACAATAAATAATATTATTACCAAACGTATTTTTTTTTAGAAAAGACGGCAACCTACTTTTTCTAATAAAAAAAAAAAAGAAAAGCAAAAAACGTTTCCCTACACTAAGAATTACTTTTACCAATTTAATGTAATCAGGTCGACATATCTTGCATAGGAATTTAGTTTATGTTGTAGCAGGTACATACATGATTCAATAATTTTCTATTAAAAAATGTTAAAAAGTTTCTCATAGACGTTTGCTTAGGAAAAGTTTAGAAACTGAACGATTTATTGAGGGAGGACATTCCACCGCTTCGCTTCGTGAACCTTCAAAGCTCCAAATGTCATTTAGTTTCAAGAAGTGTAGTTGGAAACTTATCCAAAAGTAATTTTACTTCGGGTAACTTCGCACAGGAATGAAAGTAGCTGTCTAAACTATTCACCACAACAATCTTTACCTACTTTCTACTTAGATAGTAGGTACTTGTAAGCAGTTTGAGGCTTTTTACTGACAACCTCTACAAAATCTACTTACTAACTATTCTCTGTTTTAGAAATTCATTTAAAAAAGCATTTTACAATCATCATTAGAGATCGTTAGCGTCCCAGGACAAGGTTTAATCTCGTAAAAATCTTAACAAATCTAAATAATCACTCCTACAAAATGTCTAGATAATTTTCTTAAGTTTAACAAGATTTTTACCGACTCTGGATAAGCACTAGTCAATAACAAAATCTTTACCTTGGCTGAAATTATTGAATGATAAATATCTTCGATTCAATAACATGTTTTCGGACGTTTACCAAAGTTTACTTTGTACATGACAACATAATCATTCTTTTTTTTTATAACGTCTACCTAATTTATTATTAATGGGAGAATTATTACTGGCAGGTCAGATTAATGATAAAAAATATGAATCATAGACTGAAACGATAAATAGAACTCTTTCCTCAAATCGATTCGAATTTGGTAAAAAGTTGTACAAGTTCCATTCATCTTCGTTATTTGAATTTCCAATGAAAAATGTTATTTCTAAATATCTTACACTTTCTCATTCTTATAAAAGCTAAGCTTGATTATTATAGAAGACAGTCTTTGTTTTTCAATTGGCTTTCGATTCCTAAATGAAATGCGAGTATATATAATAAAAAATTGTATAGTGTAGGTAATAGAGCACATAAAAAATTCTTAAGTGTTAGGTGTGCCGCACGGTATCTCCGCATAATTTTCAATCAGTGGGAATATCGAGATGAAAAGTATTTTACATCTCTCTTATTCGATAAAGTCGGTCCTTGTTACCCCCAAATGAGGCTTATAGGTGACCAATTAGCGCTCTATGATAATAATGTAGCTAGAAAAGCCGTAGGGCGGTAAGTAATTAAAAAAACCTTCACTCTTTCAAAATGTTCGTGTACATCTAACCATCATACTGGCAATAGACATCATGCATTCAGCCAAATGACAAAAGAGGTCGCTTTGCTTTCAACCTTGTCTTCGTACGTGTATCATCATCATCAACCTTTTTTTATCGTCGCACTGCTGGGCACTGGTCTCCTCTCATACAGAGAAGGATTGAGCATAATCACCACGCTTGCTCAATGCGAGTTTGCGATTTCAGACAAAGTCCAGGTTTCCTCAAGATGTATTCCTTCGCATTCTGTCATTGGTGTCCAAGATATACTTATAAAGTACATATAACTTTAGAAAAATTACATTGGTACTTGCCTGATCTGGAATCGAACCCGCGCACTCATACTCGAGAGGCTGGTGTTTTACCACAAGGCCACCACGACTTCATGTATATAATAGTCATCAATATTTTTTTTTTTTAAATAACAAACGGCGAAGCTCAATTTCGGTCTTGAAAGAATAATTTAAAAAGAAGAAAAAAAAAAGAAGGGGAAGGAAACCTTTTAGCTAATAAAATGTTTTATTCTTGTAATGCCGACTTTTTTCTACTGACCTCACAATCGAGATGTAAAGCAGAGTAGTTAGCTCGGGTGTAAGCATCAATTGCACCCTCGAACTATAGTCGAAAATATCTCAGGCTGCAATTGGTACCTTACAGCCCTTGACTACTAATCTACTATTATAATTTTAATCCAAATTAGATACTACCTGTGTGTTAAATTTCATGCAACACCGTATAGTAGTTTTTGTGTGAAAGACAAACTTTCGCTTGTTTATAAAGGATTTCGACGAATTTTGGCACACAGGTGGTAGATAACCAGGAATAACACAAAAGATTTTCATCCCAATATTCGCGCAGAATCGAAACCTAGGGTGCAGCTAGTACGGAACACACGAAGACCGATGCCTGAATCAGGGTTGCGGGTGGGTCAAAAGAGAAACCGCGTGGCCCTGGCGCACAGGCAACTGAAGGACCACGGGTGGGTTTTAATCAGTAAAAGTCTGAAGCTCCCTTCTGCTCCGCCCAAAGCAGGAGAGGTTATTTGATGATTTTGCATCCATACCAAAATAAAAAAGAGTGCAGCTAATAATGTGTAATGATCATTATTATTATTATTATCACCGCTGTACGTCAAAGTCAAATAAGGAATTAACTAAATTAGTCTTGTCTCTATCCTAATATAACAAGAAATACCATTGTCCTTTCATCTCCTTTGTAAGCATTTAATTCAAATAAAAGCTAAAAAAAAACATGAATTAATTATCCATGTCCCGTTTCTGTGTAATATCATGTAAGCTAAAATGATATGAAATAAACTTATTTTATACCAGCTTTCCGCCCGCGGCTTCGCCTGCGTGGAGTTCAGTTATATCGCTCTTTTTAGATTTCCCCCGGGAATATCATATTTTTCCGGGATAGAAAGTACCCTATTATATAATCTGGACTTCAAACTTTACGTCTGCAAAATTTCAAAGCAATCGGTTCAGTAGTTACGGCGTGAAAGTGGAACAAACAAACAAACTCACTTTATCATCCATACTAATATTATAAATGCGAAAGTAACTCTGTCTGTCTGTCTGTCTGTCTGTCTGTCTGTCTGTTACGCTTTCCCGCCTAAACCTCTCAACCGATTTTGATGAAATTTGGCACAGACAATCTTTAGACCCTGAGAAAGAACATAGGCTACCTTTTATCCCGGAAAAATTGGATGTTCCCGAGGGAAATCTAAAAAGCGCGATATAACCGAACTCCACGCGGGCGAAGCCGCGGGCGGAAAGCTAGTTTATAATATTAGTAACGATTATTTATTTAATTATTAAGTACTTACCTGTACCTAATAATTAACTTACTTACTTACCTGATGTCGTGGTGGCCCAGTGGTTAAACCACCAGCCTCTCAAATATGAGTGCGCGGGTTCGATTCCAGGTCAGGCAAGTACCAATGTAACTTTTCTAAAGTTATATGTACTTTCTAAGTATATCTTGGACATCAATGACTGAAGGTGAAGGAAAAACATCTTGAGGAAACCTGGACTTTAAGTCTGAAATCGCCAACCCGCATTGAGCAAGCGTGGTGATTACGCTCAATCCTTCTCTGTATGAGAGGAGACCTGTGCTCAGCAGTGGGACGATAAAAAGGTTGATGATGATGATGAGGTACTCACCTGACATTTGTACTCCTTCGCACATGCTAGTGCGATTTCTCGATGACGTGTCCAGGCGTATTCGAAATAAACATCCGAAGGCCTAAAAAGAGGAAAAATAAAATTTAAATGTCTAAAGAATTAAAAACCATTAGTAATTACAAAAAGGAAGAAAAAAAAAATATAAGGTAATAAAATTAAGATTTTTTTTTTTGTTAAGCTATACACTAGCTAACAAAAACCCTGTTGTTCCATTCAGGGACATATATATTTACTTACAAGCACTTCAGTCATTTTTATAATTTAAAAAAAGTAATTATTGTCTAGTCGAGGGGTCAACATCAAATAACTATTAAAATCGACACATTCGACAAAATGTTTAGAATATCTGATTTTATAAGTTAAAGAGATTGCCGGGAACCTTCTACTTATGTCTTCTTCTTGCAGAATTGCAAAGGTAAGAAATTAGTTAAAGCTTACAAATATTAACAACTAACTTTCCGTCCGCGGCTTCGCCCGTATGGAGTTCGGTTATATCGCGCTTTTTAGATTTCCCTCGGGAACATCAATTTTTTCCGGGATAAAAGGTAGTCTATGTCCTTTCTCAGGGTCTAAAGATTATCTGTGCCAAATTTCATCAAAATCGGTTCAGTAGCTTTGGCGTGAAAGCCGGACAGACAGACAGACAGACACAGATACTTTCGCATTTATAATATTAGTATGCATTAAATATTTATTTTAATTATAATTTTTGTTGAACCAATTTTTATAAATGATATGTTTTATTATATCCGTATACCGATTCTTAAAACGTAGGCAGAAGGAACAACAGGGTTTTTGTTACATATTGTATATACTACACACAAATTACTTATGTAGTTAAATACGAATACTACTAGAACTATTCCTTCAATCTTTTATTTTAATGTATATGGACAATAAAAACACATTATTGCATTCCAACATTTAGACATAGCTTACGAATAAAACTATTAATTTAAGGTTACAGCCACCCTAAACTACCTCTTTGTAACTAAATATTAATAACATTTCACATTTTATTTTGTTTTTATCCAGTTCATTTCTTTGTTTATCCCTTTTCTAAATCACATCCAATTGAAGACTGGATTGACGTAGAGAAGGAGGAAATTCGCTTTTAGGATATATACGCTTTTAGGAATAAGGATTTTACAGGAGATTTTACTTCAGAAGAATTGCCAACATTTCAAAGTTAGAAATTAATGTAGTCTGTTAGTTGAATTAGAATGAGGTTCTCTAAGCCGCAGACATCTGACCTTCGCATTTAAATAAATTGAGTATAATATGTTAGTTTGCTCGTCCCTCGCATACGCACCTTTCCAATTAAGCGAAATAAACTCAATTTTTTTATTAATCTTTTAATTTTTTCTGTAAACAAACGTAATTTTTTCTTTATAATATGAATACTCATTATTTCTCGATGATATTAAACAGCTTAATAATAATGAAAGTACGTAAACAGTATTAGCCTAAGTAGCAGAAAATTTTCCGCATGTAACCTTATTATACAAATGGCTTTGTAAAAGCACTATAAATGTTTATTGTCTTGATCTTTCTACTTTATATATTGCCGTGCTGAGAATTGTAATGGGTTATATTTCTCTGAAAATGTCAAAGCCAGTACTGATATTTCAAATATCAGACTTGCTTGTCGATGACGTAGTGGTTTGGATTTTGACGTTCAATGTCACGAGGCATGAGATCAACACTTCAGAATAATTACTGGCATGGCAATATTGTTGGCCTCTGAAGCAGAAAATAAAGCTTGACTCACTTATTGGAGTCGATGTGTCTGATGTGTGATTTGTTATCCAGTTCAGAAATTAATAATCGAATAAATCAAAAATCATTACGTCATAATCATGGTTAAACACGTCATTATTATTTCTCCAACCCTTACTGGGTCCGCATAGTAGATTGCGGCCTACGCACCGAGAGGATGCCTAAGTCCCAGAAGTGGGACTATTACAGGCTAATTAAGTATATATGTTATGTAATAGGGTATTTGATTAAAAAAAAACTAATTAGTCCGTCAGTCAGATTTCCAAAACATACTAGACACGTGTATTTTGTTTTATCAAATCAATAAAAATTTACAAATATAATAAAAGGCATCAAAGATCAGGAGTAGTGGCTGGTAACGTCACTGGCCGCTAAAAAGTGTAACGTGCACTGACGTCACACGAGTTTTCAACACGCTGTGTCGTCTTCATTTTTTGTTTAAATGAAAAAAGAAAAAATACGTGTCAGTATTTTTTGGAAATCTAACTGACGGACTAATTAGTTTTTTTTTTAGTCAAATACCCCATTATGTATTTCTCAACACAGAAGTGATAATCGTTGCAGCTGTCCTTAAAGATACAGCTTTAGGGGACTGTCTTAAAGCTATTGTATGTACGTAACCTAATGCTAAATTCAGTATAAGTTATTCTGTATATAGTACAATGTCCTTGAATCTTTGTGGTAATAAACAAGTATTATTATTAATTAATTATTATAATTGATTGAGTGAATGCCACACATTTGTATATTTAAATATACATACATCTGTACGGCATCCACAGAGATTTTTTAGAATCGAGAGACACTTTACAGGTTACATAAGAAAGTAAAAGGATCAATAAATGCTAGATATTACGTGTTTAAATCCTCTCCTATACCGATTGTTCATATAGCAGTATATAATGGGGTTGTAGCAGGAGTGCGACATCGCCAGCCAGTGGCAAGCGAACCACATGTATGGCATACCGGGCCACGTAGCCCACCTCTCGTCCTCTTCATGTATTGTCCATAAAACCTAAACGACAAACAATGTTGTTATTCATAGTTCGTAGCACTTTCGTAGCGTGATACTCTAACTAATGGGTGTCACGCTACGAAGGCGCTACGGCGTAGTACTAGGCAAGGGAACTCTTAAGACTGATACGGCAGATTACTCGACATAGTAGTCTCCATGAGATTTTGATTAATTACTCTTTTTTTAAAACATAATTACACAAATTGGCCAATATTGTACTACATGTACCAACATATTTAACAACATATAGTTATGTAATTTAGGTACTTTTCGCTTAACCGTAAATATTAATATTTTAAAATAGAAGAATTGGTCAAAATTTCATATAGACGATAGTTTCTTCTATCATAAGGTCGGCGCAGTCTTAAGTGGTCATCAACTCAGGATTGGTGCAGAATATTAGTATTAGAATTATTTTCTCCATGTCGGTCTGCACCAATCCTGAGTTGATGACCACTTAAGACTGCGCCGACCTAAGCACCATCTACACACCATATTCAAAGACGTGTTTTAGTTCTTTAGATTTGTCTCCAGCAGTACCTTCCAAGTAAAAGTGATAAAACTTATATTTAAATAATTTATAACATTAAAAAATGCAAAATAGAAATTGTATTACAGTTTTTTTTAGTAACAAGCTTTTTAATTAACTTAAAAGGCTAAGAAACTTGAGGCTTATCTTAAAGTATAAGAAAGAAGTTTACGACTTAGCCTAGCTTTCAAAAAACTTAAGCTTTAAGTAGTGCTTTTGAGTTAATTAAAAGTTTGTTTGTAAAAGAGTAAGTCTAGTTTGCTTCTTTTACGGCAAACTCCACAAAGACATAATATGGCCTTTTCTTATCCCGCTTAATTCTTGTCGGCAATGCTAGCTTGGAAAAACAAGACAGGAGAGAATACTGCTTACATTCTATTTGAATAATACAAAGTCGTTAGTAGTCACTTTGTAGAAGCAGGCAAATGATGTCATACAATTCTTTTGGTCTTTATAACAGTTATTTTTCTTGGAATTTCAATGATATCACGATGTTTTTTCTTTAGATATACAACACCTAATGTAATTAACGCACACCCTTAAACACCTCAATTAAAATATTATGTTTAATTGTATTTATTTATGTGTATTTTCAATTTAACATGTATATGCATTGTTCTTGGTCCCAGTTGCCTTACGAACATCTAATAGCAGTCGTTACGGGTTGTTGGAGCCCTCAAAAGTCCAATAATTGGTCTAACTGCAATGCTTCGATATCGCTTTCGGGTTGTACAAGTCAGTCGGCAGTCACTTCACGGAAAATATCGAAGTTTAGCCAAAACCTTATCTATGTGGAAAGATGCCAAAGTCATCCCGTTTCCCAAAAAAATCATTCAAACTTCGTTTTCTAAATACCGTCCCATATCCATCTTGCCTTTCCTCTCCAAGGTCCTAGAACGTCTTGTTCATCATCAGCTCAGTACATTTCTTTGTAAGAATAGTCTACTGAATCCTTTCCAATCTGGTTTTCGTCCTAGTCACAGTACCACTACAGCCTTAGTTAATGTCACTGATGACATACGCTTGGGTATGGAGCAGGGAAATCTGACGGTTCTGTGCTTACCGAATTTTAGTAATGCATTCAATACTGTCCACTTCGATATACTACTTGGCATGCTTCGCTGGCTTAACATATCTCCAACGGCAATTGACTGGTTTCATAGTTATCTGTAAGGCCGACAGCAACGTATATGCATAGAATAGTTTTGTTCTTCGCGGTGCTATACTTCTGCCGGTATACCTCAGGGCGGCGTTTTATCTCATTTACTTTTCGCAATATTTATTAACTCCATCACTAAAAACCTTCTTTCCTCCTACCACCTTTATGCAGATGATTTGCAGATTTATAAACAAGCACAGGACACGAGGACACTCAAATTTAGCTGATGCCATTCAAATTATCAACGAGGATTCTTTCTCAATCTGTGAGCGGAGTGAGGCGCATGGGTTGCATATTAGCCCATCGAAGACTCAGGCCATTGTTATTGACAGTTCAAGGATGTTCCCCAAAATAGACTGGTTGCAACTTCCCCAAGTTTAATTTAACGGAACTGCTATTCCGTTCAGTGAGAAGGTTAAAAACCTTGGGCTTTGGATCTATAAGCATCTTTCCTGGAATCCACAGATACAGGACTTCAATCGCAAAATTTTTGCATCTGGTAAGTCTCTGAGATGGCTGCGTAACTTTCTTCCTACTACCACTAAAACTGCGCTTGCACAATCACTTTTACTTCCCATCCTTGACTACGCAGATGTCAGTTATCCAGATCTTGCTGAGGCACAACTAGATAAACTTGAGCGACTTCAAAACTTTTGTATAAGAGTTATATTTGGCCTGCGCAAATATGATCACATATCTGAATTTCGTACAAAGCTTAAGTGGCCTTCGCACACATCTTCGCCGGAATTCTCATATCCTATTTCAGCTCTACAACATTTTGTTTAATCCTAAAACCCCCTATGTGAGGTCAGCGGAAAACCTGATATTAGAGATGCCGATGCACTCCACTAGTTTCTATGATAAATCCTTTTCTGTACAAGCAGTTCGGCTATCTAATGACTTGCTCGTGTCCGTAAGGCGTGCTCAAACACTATCCACTTTTAAAACTATGATAAAGAAGTACTACCTCTCCTACCTTTTGTATGATATTTATTAATTAAATGCATACATTTATTTAAACTAGTATGATAGGTACACTTAATGTATATATTTATTGTATATTCTATGTAAATAGTACACTGTAGACTACCTACATTATTTCTCCCTCCTTCCCCTTAGTATTCCATCCAAAGGTTGTCAGTAACAGATCGCTTTCAGCGATAAGACCGCCCATTTTGTCACCCTTTGTGAAATAATTTTATTTATGTTCTGTAATATATATGGATGCCCTCAAAAAGGTGGCTGGTAGTGGCTGGCGGAGAACTGCTCAGGATCGAGCTTGTTGGCGTGCCATGAAGGAAGCCTATGTCCAGCAGTGGACGAGTAGAAGCTGATGATGATGAATATACAACGTGTAACATAAAGGGTATATACACAACAAAGGCATGCCATCTTTACATGATATCAAACGATATTGGAAGGGTTTTTTTAACCTATCTCTTTATGTTAGGAAGTTATGAGGAAAAACACCGTCTGTGATAGGCTACTATCATAGTAGTCGCACAGAGATATTGAAGACATTTATCGGATTTTGCCAAGTAATGTGACGGGTAACGAGTAGTTATTATCGTATGTAGTGTGCTACCACGTTTGTTATGATTTGATTTTAAGAGACACACGAAACCGAAAATTTGGTACCAATTTTTTGACTATTTTATTTCGAGCTGAAACCCTTCCGATATCGTTTGATATCATCTAAAGATGCCATGCCCTTGGTATGTATATACCCTTTTTGTTACACGTTGTATATGGTGTACATAATAAAGTGTATTATATTTTATTCTATTAGACTGGCAAAGCGGACCCCAGACTCCAAAGCTCGATGATGATGATGCAATGTTATTTATTAAATTAGTTAAATCAATTCTTTGACAAGGAAGTTTCGTACTAGCTCTCCGTCCGCGGCTTCACCCGTGTGGAGTTCGGTTATATCCCGTTTTTAGATTTCCCTCGGGAATATCAAATTTTTCCAGGATAAAAGGTAGCCCATATCCTTTCTCAGAGTCTAAAGATCAAAATCGGTTGAGAGGTTTAAGCGGGAAAGCGTCACAGACAGACAGACAGACAGACAGAGTGATTATTTTTTTATGAATACAAGTAAAACTGCGATTTTAAAAGTCTATACAAACCACAGGGTTATGACAATAATTTCCGTAGTTTTAACTATTTTTGGAATAAAAAATTACCTATATTAAAAATGATAAGGTTAAACCGATTCAGTAAACGATTCTGAACAAATTAATTTTAGGAAGTGCGTTAATTAGTTTACATGTTGTATATGTCTGTGATATGTTTCTACAATCAATATTAAATATCTTTGGACTACTTCACGAAAAATTGCCAAGTGTTGAAATATTCGTGCTCGTAAATTTAGAGGTGTGTACGTTTTCCTAGAAGGCCGGTATCCGCCGCATAGCTCGTGCAATTTAGTAGAGAATGTTATACAAGTCAGTTGCTAACTAACTTGGTGTAACGTAACTTAGCGACGGGTCCCAAGAACAAAGTCCTATCTTCAATATTGTCTAGTTGCAGTGCGAAGCAATAAAGTTACGCGAATCTATTAAGTTTAAAAAAAATAAATAGAAAATTACGGTGAAAGAAAATACCTTTTACCATAATTTTTATTAATTTTGTTTTTTTTGCGTCGCACTGGAACTAGACAATATTGAAGGTAGGACTCTGTTCTTGGGCCCATCGTTGTATCACAAAACACTGTTAAGGAAAACGTTCCTAGGAAGAGTTTTTTGACACCGTAAAGCTAAACCCAAGCCATAATTTTTTATGAGAGTCGTCAATGCAGCAATTATGTGACGGTCACCGCTCATCTATGAATGCGCAGCTTAAATGAGAGCGACTACTTGCAATGAACATGTTGAGGGGCAGCCAGCACATCGTGAACACCGTCACCACGATCACCATCATCTTGATCATCTGAAATAATAACATGTTATTAGAAATAACTTCAACAACTTCAACTTTTGATCAACGACCCCTCTGAAATAAATACCACAATTTTGGCAATAACACGTGTAACAAATTATAGAAACTCTCTAAAAATTTCATTTCACAATAATGACGGATATCGCCAATGCTAGTCAAAAAAGACGGTCGCGTGAACGGGGGAGGTTTGAGGCAAAGTCATGATGTAGCCACTATGCTGCGATATTTTAATGTTCTTTATGAATTATTTACTGAATGCACTTTTTACTACATTAATCACGCGCTTTTATTTAGTAAAGGACACTATAAATAATTTAAAAGTCCAATGAAAAATGAGCGTGACACTTATCTTAGCTTTCCCGCCAAAACTCCCTATTAGAAAAAGAATCAAAGCAAACCTGTAACTGACGTGAGAGATTAAATATATTTTTGCTCGTTAGTGGTAAAAGTTTCATTCTCAAAGTTAAACTGGTCCAGCATAGTACGCAGTTTCGATAGATTATAAGGGGAATTGATGCTGGAATTGTTACCACTTACGTGCGGTCAACAGCTGCTCAACGAAGTTTTACCGCAAGCTTAGTTAGCTGCTGAGCACTCAGTAAAATAATTGGATTGAGTTAATAAACATGTTTCCAACTAATAAGTGGGTCTTATTGTGGGTACCCACACGGGTAGATTTAAAGTTGAACTACGCTTGACGCTGTTTACTCGAAGAGGGGAGACCATTAATTTATACATCTGAACCTCTTTGTGTCACAGAAAGCATAGACCTAGCTACCATTATTTACACATCTTTGACAGGTAGTCAGAAGAGAAAAAAGTTACACCTGAAAGCTGGTCAGTAGAAACCTATATGATAGATAGGTCACCATCCCGCGTACTTGCATTTAGTTACATCCAGTGAGACTGGAATCGACTCCGTTTGGAAAAGCTACGCAGATTGTAGAAAGTTTTGTTATTGTTTCAGATACGTATAACGATTCTAACTGTCCCTGTCACAATGTGGCAATAATGACACAATCTGTTTCGTTTTGTTTCGTATAATGTACTTATTATTAACATGGCCTGTACTGTACAGGTACACACATAGTTACTAACACTAAGTCTTGCTGCTGGGAACTAATTGACAAATAAATAATGATTTAATAAAATTAAGTAGCCAAAAGCTGTTCTTTTAAAATTAGATAGCTATTTTCCTCGTTTCGTAAAGCAACCTCTACAGGAAACAGGAAGTCGTATTTGCTTATTATTATTATTCATCAAATTTAATGATAGCCGCCAGCTTTCATTCGATCCTTAATAGAATTTTATCACGCCCAGGACGGGGTATTAACGAATATTAAAAGGTATAAAGTTCAATTAACAACCTAATATTGGTACTACTTAAGTGAGCCTCATTACCTGTTGGAACAAATTTTAATTATAACTGATAGACTTTACACTCTTAGTTTTTTTTTTAATAATCCTGCGTTCTGTCACAGTGCCACCATGGATGGTCTGTATGAATGCTAAACTATGGTTAGAAAGCAGGTGATAGCGGTTAATAGTATGGAAAAATAAAGACTTTTTACAAAATAATAGAAACCGACTTCTTCTGTCTCGAGGTTTCTTTTGTTTAGCTCGCCACCGACTTCTAGAGCCATGACAATAGTAACATTATTTTTTCCTTTTAAGTGTTTTTATGAAGTCGGTTTCTATTATTTTTAAAAGGTTTTTATTTCATGCTTTTTAGTGTCTTAGTCCAAATTCGAAAAATACTTTTAATAAAAAATCCCTATCTCATAAAGTACCTGAACCGATTTTGATGAAACTTATAGTAATCCCTAAGTTGAACAATACAAAGCACAACAAAAAAAAAAAAAAAAAAGAATTACTTAAATCGGACTTGTAGTTCCGGAAATATGCGCGCACAAATATAAAAACATGCATACACTTTAAATTTGGCTTACATACATACGGGTCGAATTGATAACCTCCTTTTTTGAAGTCGGTTAAAAATATATTAAGCCGCTCCCAAATAAATTGAAATAAGAGGAAGAGAAAGGACAATAATCCTGCTAACCAAAATCAAAGTACTTTATTTCTCAGAAACCTAGAAAGATGCTTATAAAACTTCAGAAGCTAAGTACATGGTTCCGTTGTCTAATTTGTTGTTTTTTTACGGTGAAGAGCAGGCAAGAAACTCCATTGTTACTCTTTGAATTGTAAAATATTTTCATTACTTTGTAAACAAAGGGGTCATCATCATCAGCCTCTACTCGTCCACTGCTGGACATAGGCCTCCTTCATGGCACGCGAACAAGCTCGATCCTGAGCAGTTCTCCGCCAGCCACTACCAGCCACCTTTTTGATGTCGTCGCTCCATCTCGCCCAAGGGCGTCCTACGCTACGTTTGCCGAGACGCGGTCTCCACTCGAGGACTCGTTTACCCCATCGGTTGTCGGCCTTGCGGCATATGTGACCAGCCCATTGCCACTTCAGCTTGCTAATCCTCTCAGCTATGTCGGTGAATCTGGTCCTCTGTCGGATCACCTCATTTCTGATGCGGTCCTTCAGAGAGACGCCCAACATAGCCCGCTCCATAGCTCGCTGAGCGGTTGAAGATTTTGTCTTCAAACATTGGGGTATGGGCGACGAAAATACCCGACGAAGTTTACCAAATGCTGCCCATCCCAGCTGGATCCTTCTATTTGCCTCCTTCTCGAAGTTGTTTTTCCCAACAAAACAAACAACAAACAAAGGGGTAATTTTCGTAATTTGAAGAACGTCGTTCACAGTTTGATCTCAGTCTCAATCTGTCAAAAAATACATCTAGTTTCCCTACAGTTTGACAGGTTTTTGATATTTGTTTGTCGCCGAGATGAGATTGCGACTAGGTTTTGAACGTTTTAAATTATTACTTAGAGAATTGGCCTTTAGGTATTAGGACCAGGCCAACGTGGTAGGTTATGTCCCACTCCCTCGCACCGAGAGGAGTCCTGTGTCCCAACAGTGGGAACAATATAGGCTGATTATGTATATGTATTTTCAATATTAACTTGTTAATTGATTCTATAATCTCAGACGAAGTGGAGCAACTTGTATTAAAGTATTACCCACTGCACAAGCACATTGCTTGTAATGCTTGTCTCTCCTGGTCTGTCCCGATTGGAAAGTAAACTTACAGATTTGAGCTAATACTCAGCGCAGCACTAACATGTGCTCGAATTTATATCGCCAAAACTGTCCAACAAACTGAGCTCAAATTATGCCGAATATTTTTAGATGTGACATATCCCGATGCATATCCCGTATATTTTCATACTCTGGAACGAATAAATCGAGATTATGTAAGAAAGTGTATGACATAATTTCACTCTGTTACCAAAGAGTTACAAGTGTTACACAGTAACTGGGATGTGAAGGTCAAAAAGACAGACCGTATGAAATACGTACTAAAAATATCCATCCAGTTGAAACATGAAACCAATCTCCAAATATTTGGCTAGACAGACACACTCACAAAAAGGGTCGCGAGTTCGCTTTAGACTTATTTATTGAATACCTGGTTATATTAAAAAAAAGCTAAACGGGATTGACAAAAAGCGTGTGTAATTGAACATTCACTCTATCCTAATATATAAAGCTGAAGAGTTTGTTTGTTTGAACGCGCTAATTTCAGGAACTGCTGGTCCGGTTTAAAAAAATATTTTTGCGTTGGATAGTCCAATAATCCAGGAAGGCTTTAGGCTATATAACATTACGCTGCGGTCAATAGGTTCGAAGCATATAAAAAACAAGCGACCCGCCCCGGCTTCGCACGGGTGCATGTATTATACATATAAACCTTCCTCTTGATTCACTCTATCTATTTAAAAAAATTGCATCATAATCAGTTGGGTAGTTTTAAAGTTTTAAGCATATACAGTATGTTAAATAACAGAGGGCGTTCCCTTAAACTCGTTAATATATATCATTAATAGATTAAAATAAAAATATCAACATAGAAAAATAAGCATAAAAAAATCCGAATAAAAAAAAATTCTAATTGGAAATAAATTTGAAACCTCCTGTTTTAAATCAAAATAGTAGTCGTCATGTATAAATAAATTGCGACGTTGCCGTCTTTCATGTTCGCGTGTACAGTGTGTTTCTTTTACATGTCAATTTAAAATTTTTATTGAATATATTCATATTGGAAAAAATTTTATAACATTTTGTTTTCGAATGGAAATATTTTTTTTAGCATGTATGTATGTTATACTATTTCGGGTTAACGGGAACGCCCTCTGTTAGTTAACATACTGTATAGGGATGTAGGGACAGTGAAAGCGACTTTTTTTATGCTACATAGCGGTCGAGGTCCTTACATTTTGTTCATGAAGACGTTGGAAACGCTCCAACCTCGACTCTCGTGCACTTAACTCAAAGGTTCTCAGATTTTGTTGTGCAAGGCGTTGCGAACGTTCGACACTCGACTCTCGTGTGCGTGCCTGAGAGTTTCTCTGATTTTGTTCAGCAAGGCGTTGTGAACGTTCAGGTGAAGATTCTCCCATACGACGTATTCTTGCTGCCCGTGCTTGAGAACTATGTTTAAAAAGTTGAGACCTGGCTCTCTTAGGCATTTCCAAATGTTTAAGAAAATATTTATAACGTGTAATATTCTAGCTCTGAAAAGGACTGTTGTTTAGCCCTGAAAAGAACTGTTAGAAAGCCCTGAAATGAACTGTTTGTTACCCCTGAAAAGAACTATTAGTTAGCCATGTAAAGAACTGTTAATTAGCTATGAGAAGAACTGTTGTTTAGTTCTGAGCAGAAATTTTGCGTAGGTGTAGTTTTAACAACGAAATCTAAAAAAAAAAAACGCACGAAAATTATATTAGACTTCGCGCACCATCGCTGCGTAGGGAGCCGACCTCGCGTTTGAGCCGCGCGCGGGGACCTTACTTCATAGATCTAAACTCCCTCCCGCATGCGTCGAAAGAAATCGTAGGTACCTTTTTTTATTTTTTATAAAATAAATGCGTTTAAATGTAGTCTAAAAAAATTCAAAATTTTTAAATAAAAAAAATGGTTGTTGTGTTCACTCGACATAGATAGGAGAGGTATAGTGTGTCGCAAAATTTTTTATAAGATCTATAATTAATTAGAACATTTTATGGTTATATGTTTTATAGTTTAGGCAGCGCACGTAAAATAAGTAACTTTTCTGGTTGATTTTTTACATCTTGTGTTCAAAAAACCCAAATATCTTACGGAACCCTATTATTTTTTTTTTTTCAAAATAAAATATAGCTTATGTTACTCAGTGATAATATAGCTTTCTAATGAAAAAAGAATTATTATAATCATTCCAGTACTTTTTGAGTTGATTCGTTACATACAAAAATACAAATCTTTCCTCTTTATAATATTAGTGTAGATAAAATATCGAAACCTACGCGTGTAAAACCGCGGGGCGCAGCTAGTTATTTATAAATAAGAAAATTAGTGGTCAATCCAATGTAGATGCATTAGGAACCCTATTCAAACGTGTACAGCACTATACATGTTTTAAAGCGAAATGAGTTAATTAACAGCACCTGCATTTACATTTTGTCAACATAATGGTGAGAGTAGTAGAGGCCCAACAGTTAGGGTGACGAACCCAATCTGGCGCTTTATTTTATGCCCAGCAGTGGGACAATAAAACAAGGTTGATGATGATGATTACATCACCACTGCTCTCAAAACGGTGAAGGAAAATCGTGTGATAACTGGCATGTCATAGAACCAAAACACGACAAGACATGTGACATCTATCAACCCACACTGGCACCGTGTGGTAGATTACGGCCCACTCCCAATCACCGAGAGGAGTACCGTGTCCCAGAATAAATATAGGGTCACCCTTTGTAAAGTCTTCATATTTATGTCCTGTAATTTATATGGTGTACATAATAAAGAATGAATACTCTTTTTTCTCTGAGAATAGAATTATTCTATGCTATGAACAAGAATGGAGCGTGTTAGACAAAGCTGAGTTCAATCAGTAGGAGAACAATATAAACTGATATTCATAATCATGAATACCAATCTATATTGTTCCTATTGGAAAGTAGACCTACCAGTGAGAGGGAGGGTACCTCAGAGTAATCTATTGTGCGGATCCGGGAGTTGGTGATAGGTACATATTGTATGTCTTCACGTTTTTACTTCCAGTTCAGTTAAGACTTGCCACTTTCCTCACTGTATTTTCCTTCACCGTTTTAAGAGCACTGTCGCCTAACTGGGTACAAATTACAGGACTTACAACTATCTATAACTCACAATCCGCTCCATTTACCACTGGCACAGTACTTTTTTAAAAATTATTATTATTATAAACTAGTGCTTCACCGCAATCCCGCCTGATGGTAAGCACTAATGCAATCGATGATGGTGTAGCAGTGCCTCCAACGCAACATGCGAACAACGCGTCATACTGACGTCACGCGAATTCCTACCAGAGGGAGATTGTTCTGTAGACCCTCCACGACCAAACTCCCGACACAACAACATTTGGCGCATCGTACACGGCACACATCGCAACACACCTGTTCAGAACCGTTCTCCGTACGGCTTCACCAATCATCGAACATGACGAATCACTAGGTGGCTTTGTTTAGTCCTCTGGTACTTCTCACTATGAGATTCGTAGCTACCGACATTAACAAATTAGTTACTATTACGTATTCATGACAACTTCAAAGGTGTACCTTTGAACCCCGGCTTTATTGTTAACCATTTTAAACAACTATCAAACAATAGCAGTTGTGATTTGAGTTTTGAATAATTGAACGGACAATCTAAGTTGTTGGGCAAATTACCTGACTGTTTTGATTGATATAACATTATGATCAAAACGCAAATGGCCTTACGATGCGTTAGGTGTGGTCGTCACATATTTCAGCCAAGAGAGACTCGCCCTCTTCAGACTTAAAGATTTCACAATCTTAACAACTGATTGGACCTTGCAATTATGTTTACATCGTTGAAAACTAAATTTAAGTAGGCATAGGCACGCACTCCTTAGTGACTTGATTTAGGTCAAGGGCAAGCTTATCTGTGTCAGAAAAAATGGGCTTGTTATCGGTTTTTTACGGAACAAGCCCCGCTTGATTGTATAATTATCCATCGCCAAAAAAAAAAGACAGTTTTTTGTATACAAACATTTCCCTTCCTTGTTTAGGGAATGAATTTTTTATAAGACTTACTTCGGGGAACTTACTACGGGTGATTTTACACTCGCAGCGTAGTCTGCATTTGTGCCCAGTATTATTCGGTTAGCAGCCGCAATTACAGAAATGAATATGAATATGAACAAAAATCATTGTGTCTCGCGTGGATCCACGTTCACTTACAAAGGCTTGATAGTGTTGATGCCAATAGGCTCACCTTCCATTACTGGAAAAATGCGAGTGTAAACGTGGTGTTATGTTACTAATACTAACCTTACGTTTAGAATGTTGTAGCCGGGAGTCCCGTGCGTCTTGCGCCTCCCCCGGAGGTCGGCCTCCCCACACGGCGTGTGCGATGCGTGCGTACGTACACACAAGCGCACCCAGCGGCAGAGCAAACTGCAAAATCAGAAGCGCGCAGGTGTACTGCCCGCTCTGACCCACATGCTCCCACTCCTCCAGACAAATGTCTCTGTGAACACAATGCAATGAAGTCTATTAAAACCCCTATCCGCCCATACGATACGTTGTTACGCACTTGCTTACCTATATCTAAATTCTGTCTGTTATGAAATGTCTGTAATGTGATTCTGACATTGCTGTGTTACAATATCGCATGACATCGCACCCGACCTTTTTATAATTGTAGATGTCAGAGGATCGGTGCTCAGGAAACGCACCGTATCCATAATGCAACATGTGTCTTATCTCTTGGTATTCATTGTTAGTTAGCTAGCAATGCTGTTATTTCAACACACCAAGTACTAGGATGGTAGGTATACCAAAACAACGCTTTTTAATAAGGTGTTACAGTGTCTCTGTTTATCAGTCTTCTTTATAAAACAAACTGCGGTGCCGCTTCGACTAAGACGCTTTGTATTCGTCTTTCTGTTTCCATTGTTTGTTGAGCGTGTGTTGAACGCCGTACATATTAGCAACAGTCCTTGTGGCATGTCAATTGTGACATGGGTACACACACAAATCCTATAGTTTGTGTGTATGTAGAAAGACGTAGCGTCACAGTTCCGGCAAGTTTACCCAACCGCGTTCATTACAATTTAATTATTCCTTTTGATTTAGTAGGACTAAGTAGGAAACATGTGTTCGTGTTAGATAATGTTGTAAACAATAATAATTACTTTACTGAGAATGAAGGTATTGTAAAGTGAATAAGATATTGTGAGAAAATGAAGTGCTCAACGCACAAATTTTACGAAATAATAGAATTAGCTACTATCTACACTAATACACACATGTTTGGTAACTTACGCTTTACACATCTGGTGCCAAGGAGTTGGCCGCTGCAGCTTTGACACGACTACGATGGGAGCCGCAGTTGTGAACGCGCCTAGCCACACCACAGCTACCACCATTTTAGCCGCTGCCTTGCCCAGCCTTGGTCTTAATGGCCGCATAATGGCCATGTATCTATCGATGGATATTGCTAGCAATGTGTACGCACTCACTAGTACCGACACGGCTTGCGTATAGTTTACTACTTTGCACATCACAAACCCGAACGGCCAGTAACGCAGTATCAACATAGGCACGAAAGAAAACGGCACACAGAACAGGGTCATCAGAATGTCTCCCACTGCTAGGTTCACTATAAAGTAGTTCGTCACTGTCTTCATTCGCGGTGAAGTTTGAACTACGAAACACACTAATCCGTTTCCTATAAGTGCTACTAGAAATACTATTAAATACATTAGGTAGATACAGCCTTGAAAAAGCGATGATGTTAGGAAGTCTTCTGGATAAGATGAGGGGTCGCAAACATTGTATTCTGGCCATGTTGTGTTTGTGGAGTTCGTTATATAATCATTTTGTTTCTCGGTTCTGCTGGTGTAGGCTTCGAGTACGTCGTATGAAGAAGTCGTTTCATAGTCGAAGTTATTGGCATGTAACATAATGCGCCAGATTTATATTTTATCTTCACATTGCTTGTGCCCTTAGCTTCTCCGACGCATTTTACCTGAAAAAGAAAGTCTTTGTTGTATTTTTCTACTTAATTTTTAAATGTTTTGACAATTCGGTAAACGGTAACAGTTCCATGATAAGACATCTGAATTATATAAGTACCAAACTGTAAATTAATGATAAACATACATTTTGTACAATTTCCTATCTAAATTTTAAACAATCTATGTTACATTATGTAAAATTTATAATAATAACATACATTGTGTCAAATTTTCTATTCATTAAATTCCATCATAACATACATATGCGTCATTATGTAAGCAGAAAAATAAACCAAACGCTTATGAACGCAAAAAAGTATAAAACGTGTTTTGTGGCCCGAATGGTGGCTTGAACGTAAAATAGCCGAGTCAAAGCGGTCGTAACTCGCTGTAGTTTATGATCACATAACAGTAGCCACCTACACACCGTGTATGACCTTGCACCTCATATTACATTGACACTCCCAATATAGCACAAACATAAAAATTTCTTCACAAAAAATGTAGAAAAAAAGAAAAAGTAAGAAACAAAATATTATTATTATTGTACTGAAAAATTGTATAAACTACATCTACATTAGATTGCTATACTCATAGTAATAAATCAGGGTATAAACTAAACAAGCCCATACAAAACTAAATCATCATCATCATTATCAACCTTTTTATCGTCCCACTGCTGGGCACAGGTCTCCTCTCATAGAGAGAAGGATAACAAAACTAAATAAATAATTGAAATTGATATAATGTAATGCAATATGTTCAAGTTAATTAAATGTAATATAATTCAATTTTTAATCTAATATAATTAACTCCTACTTAAGTTATTGTTGTACTAACCAATGGACCACTGTTGTCAAATTAAATAAATAAATTATTAATATTTTTAATAGAGAGGTACGACTGAAAAGTATTCACACAAAAGGTGACCACCTATAATAATATCCTTGCCGCCGCCGACCTTTGACGCAGGAGGCGAGTACGCATGAGACATTAAAGAATATAGTGCACATGTTAATGCCCAAACGCAGGTGCTACTCTCTGTTCTTTTACTCCTATAGTCCGATGGGACTGCAATCCTTCACAGACCGGGAGATCAAGCGCCGGACCAAGGGATTTACGTGCTTTCCGAGACTTACAGGGACATCGACGCACAAACGAGTACCGTGGATCCAGTATCTACATGATTCTGAAACCCCAGTGGTGGAATTTTACGCAGGTTTTTCCTTGATTACAAAAAAAAAATGCAGTTTTTGTCTCTTTAGACCATTCATAATTGCTATACTTTTATAACCCAATAAGATTATAAATTAAAAATAATTAATTCGCTAATTTCACAAAAAAAAAAACTGCAATGTGAACAAAACTCGAAAACTATACTATCAGCTGATTTAATAGAGTTGACATCAGGGGTCAACGTCATACCTACAAACACGCACGGCGGCACGCTTGCAACGTTCAAATGCCGAGCCGACAGTTTTTTTAAACACTGTAATTTTTGTAACGACATAAATGACTATCATAATTTTATTAGTGGCATGCGGTGGCTAGTCTTTTCGCGAAGTTTGTGTTACGATGTCTGATATATCCTGTAATTAACCGCTAACATCCAAACTCCGAGCTGTTACTGAGAAATTTCTAATAAAAACTCAATAACACTTCGCCCGGCCTAGGAATCTAACACAAAACCACTCACGGTCAAGAGCCGCTACACGCTTGCTAAATAACTGAATGAACTGAAAAGAATTTCGTATAGGATGACGAATTTATAACTACCATAAGGGAAAATTATATAAAGCGATGCGTAGGCTAATTACGACAGTCGTTGACGCACACAATTTTTAGGATCCATTACCGAAAAATACAATAAAAATTACCATGCCTAAATACGAGTATTGAATGTCCAATTAGTGAGGACTAAAAGTGTTGAATACATTATAATTACCCGAGGCTGTATTGGTAAACTCTGGCTCATTAGGTCACGCTATTAATTAGTTATTTGATACCCAATGCGGCAATTACGTTCACCCTAAACAGATCAAATTTCTTTGTTTTATCAGATGTGAGTGCTGTGATACACTCCGCACTCCATTCACACAGAGGAGGTCTGTGTCTCAATAGTGGGAACATTGTATAATATGTATATATACATTATGCTTTGCCTTTGTTGATGTCTGCTTCCAATACAAACGGAATGCAGCTGAATACCAATATTCACATGGAGCGACTGCCTAACTAATCTCCACAATATAGTAACACCGAGATACTATATTGTAAGTTACTATATAACAAGGGATATAGTACTACCGAAGTACCTTGTTAACACACGAACATCTAATGACGCGCGTCTTGAGATAGATCTTGGCGTTATCGCAAAGGTCCGGCAGTACTTCACACCTGGGCAGCTTCTAATGTTATACAAAGCACAGGTCCGTTCGTGTGTGGAGTACTGCAGCCACATTTGGGCTGGTGCTGCCAAGTGTCACCTGGCCACTTTGGATTCAGTGGAGAGACGGGCAAAGAGGCTGATTGGTGACCCTGATCTAACTCGAGTTGGTCTCCAAAGCCTAGAGCACAGGCGTAGAGTAGCCAGCCTTTCGGTGTTCTATAGGATGCATTTCGGGAGTGTGCGAGGGAATTGCATGATTTAATTCCCCCATCTCCGTTCCACCAGCGGACGACCCGTCGTACGGCTGGTTTCCACCCTTACGTTGTTAAAACCACTACGATCCGGACGAAGCGTTTCGCCTCCTCCTTTATACCGCGTACATCGAGGGACTGGAACAATTTGTCAGCGGCGGTGTTTCCATCGGACTACAATTTGAGTGTCTTTAAGGCTAGAGTGAATAGGCTCTTAATAAACTAGTGCGCTTTACCATCAACGATTGCGTCACTGCTTACCATCAGGCAGGATTGCGGTCAAGCGCTGGTTTATAATATGTAAAAAAGAGAAAACAAATGATGAAGCGGTTTAAAGTACGTCCCGAGTCACCACTTGAAGTCGTATCTGCGGTCGTTTTACACAAGTCGCAGCGTTCGAGGCTGTGAACGTGGTTTGAGGAACAATTACGGGTAACCGAACTAACAACCCCGGTCTTCTGTTGAGCGCTTATTGATTGCGGTTAAACGTACCACTTCAACTGATGAGTTTTTAAGGGACCGCCACTATAATAAAATAGAAACTAAGTATTAGCAACTATGCAACCTTTTATGCGAGATAACTTGTGCTAAACAAATAATTTATGTCACTTGTTCTAAAATAATAAATAATCCATTTGTATTAATATTATATATAATGTTCTTAAACTTATATCTCTTCTCTTCTTCTTCTTCAGCCTATAGAGGTCCACTGCTGGACAAAGGCCTCCCCCAAGGCTTTCCACCATGACCGGTCTTGTGCTACCTGCATCCATCGGCTTCCCGCGACCTTCACCTGGTGAAGGTCGCGGGTGGACCAATGACCTGTCATCGGCCATCGGTTCCACGAGCAATGTGCCCCAAACTTATAGGTATGTAGGGTATTTATTCTCCGGAACTACCAGTTGGATTTCAACATAGTTTTTATGTACATTTGAAAGTTCAATTCTTTGGAAAGCAAAATGATTGAAAGAATGCTAAGAGTAAACAAATAAGAACTAACTTTCTATTGTAGGATTATATTATATAGTATTGGGAAATGGAATGGCAAAATGCCAGTACCGCTTCGCAATCAATCAGGTCTTGACACCTCGATTTTAGGTGAAATCAGTGTCGGAAATTTAAAGTAAATACTTGGTACTAACTTCAGGTTTTATGCCCATTTTACTTAAAACCATTTACTGAAAAATCGCAGTCTAAAATGTAAGAAACAAGAAACATTCTCATTGAAAATTGTTCTGTAAATATTTATCGTCTAGTAAATAAAAAATTTAACGTATTTTCATTTATTTAATAATATGGTACTATACCATTTTTATCCTTGGTCACTTTGCCCAAAACTTTATGATCTCTAACTACTTTAGATGTATAGGTAACACGGTGTAAATAAAAAGGTAAGATTTTACGGTTAGGCGAGTGTCGTAACTGCCTGACGACAAACATCTTTAAAAATAAATTTTAGGTTACGGCATCTCATAGTTGATCTAAGACTGTCGTAACTACTTAACCAAACTATCCTGTGGTTGCCACAAGTAAGCTGAAACTGTCCAGTCTGGAGAAGATTGATGTCGGGACGTTATGTGTTATATACACAAATATACGTATATGCTAGTTGCTCGAGGAACTGCTTGTGAGATGGAAGATTTGGCGTGACTTTAGTATTAAGAGTAGTTCGCATGTCGCAGTACAGACGCCCCTACAATACTCATCATCATCATCATCACAATCTTTTTATCGTCTCACTACTGGGCACAGGTCTCCTCTCATAATACAGAAAAGGATTAAGCGTACTCACCACGCTTACTCAATGTGGGTTGGCGATTTCAGACTTGAAAGTCCAGGTTTCCTCAAGATGTTTTCCTTCGCCTTTTAATCAGTTAGTGGTATCCAAGATGTACTTAAAAAGTACATATAACTTAGAAAAGTTACATTGGTACTTGCTTGATCTGCAATCGAACCGCACACTCATACTTGAGAGACTGGTGTTTCAACCACTACGCCACCACGACGTACACTACTGTTAGAATATATGTTTTTGTTAACTCAGCGGACTATCAAGACTAAAAATATGAAAAATATATATCACTAACAATATGCACCGCAATTCCAGCAGCACACGTTTCGATCCCTTGAGAATATCGGGATAAAAAGTGTCCCATGTGTTATTCCTGATTATAAACCATTCACCATAATGTGTGTTATTCATTCAAATCCGTTAAGTAGTTTTTGCGTGACTAGGTAGGTCCAACTTCGAGAAAGAGGTGTCTCGTCGAATCCAGCTCGGCTGGGCAGCGTTCGGGAAGCTACGCTACATCTTCTCGTCGTCCAATATACCACAGTGTCTCAAGACTAAAGTCATTGACCAGTGTGTGTTGCCAGTGATGACTTACGGAACTGAAACGTGGTCGCTCACATTGGGCTTCATACGAAGGCTCTGAGTCACACAAAGGGCAATGGAAAGAGCTATGTTCGGAGTTTCTCTGTGCGATCGAATCAGAAATGAGGAGAACCGCAGAAGAACCAAAGTCACCGACATAGCTCTTCGAGTCCCTAAAATTAAGTGGCAGTGGGCAGGGCACATTGCTCGTAGAACCGATGGCCGATGGGGTAGTAAGATTCTGGAGTGGCGGCCACGTAGTGGAAGACGCAATGTAGGGAGGCCCCCAACAAGGTGGACCGATGACCTGGTGAAGGTCGCGGGAAGCCGATGGATGAGGGCAGCACAAGACCGGTCATCATGGAACGCCTTGGGGGAGGCCTTTGTCCAGCAGTGGACATTTATAGGCTATTATGAGTAACAAACATCTATACATACATCCTTACAAACTTTCGCATTTAAAATATTAGTAGGAAGTGGGTTAAGTGGGATACTGTTATGAACTTCTGTTATTTCTATATTTTACTTGATCATCGTGAATGTTTGCATTCACATTTTTTAAAAGAACAAAGTGCTTGTATTCTTTAAATAGAAATTGACTTTTATCTTTCATCCAAATCTCTTATGTAATTTATATTAAAACGCTGGTGGTTCTTTCATGTCATTGTAAAATTTTCCTTAGAAACTTTCTTCATTTATTATGCAGAAGCAATGATCGATCGGGCATAGAAACAGATGGGACTGTTAAACAAGTTTCCTCAGGCGATTGCCGTGTTATAGACACTCAATATAATTCGCCGCTTCCAGTATTTACCTTGATTTATTTAAAAGATAAAGATTGGCTTCAGGCTAAATGGCAAACAGACGCTTGAGGCAATCTTGGCTATGCCACGGATAGTTTGTTGGCGGTTGACCATGGCTACTTACCTAGACCTCTCCGCGCTTGAGAAACTACGCTAAATTGTTGATTCCGGCTGTCATTCGCAGATATTTGAAAGTTGTTACGGGTTGTCAGAAGTCCAAAAGTCTGACCACCTGTCTGGCCAAGGTTATGATTCAGTAAATTTGGGTTATGGAGGTCAGATAGGGATCATCATCATCATCAACCTATTAATCGTCCCACTGTTAGGCACAGGTCTCCTCTCCTACAGAAAAGGATTGAGAGTAAACACTCTCAATCCTCAACAATCCTACATACAACAACACCAACAACAACAATCAATCCTTTTCTGTAGGAGAGGAGACCCGCATTGAGCAAGCGTGGTGATTACCTATACACAAAGTGATACATAATTGTGGTTCATCAATATCAATTAATAACTGTCTTAAGGCATAAAATTTCTTTGGCGGCTTCACTTGCGGCCACATATTCCGATTCCGTAGTTGATAATGCCACAGTATTTTGCTTTCTACTTGCCCATGTCACAGGCCCTCCATTCAACAGAAAAATATATTCAGAATTCGATTTCCTAGAATCAATATCTGAGGCAAAATACCACGCTTGCTCAATGCGGGTTGACGATTTAAGACTTAAAGTCCAGGTTTCCTCAAGATGTTTTCCTTCACCTTATAATCAGTCATTGGTGTCCAAGATATACTTAGAAAGTATATATAACTTAGAAAAATTACATTGGTACTTGCCTGACCTGGAATCGAACCACACTGATACTTGAGAGGCTGGTGTTTTAACCACTAGGCCACCACCACTAGGCAGTCTCTCAATGGAAAATACTGATATTCTGATGAATCCGATTAGACTGGAAGCCAATCTTAACATAGTTGGGATAAGGCTATGTAAATGATAACTCTATTGAAGGAAACAAACTGAAATTAAATCGAAGCAAATATAATACGAGAAACCCCGACATCTGGGGCCCTAGTCTGCTTTTTTTTATAAATTTGAAAGAAAAGAAAGAAAGAAAAAACATTTATTTGCAGTAAACATGACATAAGACACAAAAAATAAGAAATAGTTGAGGGAAACATGCCTCACATCCACGCAAAACGGCTGTCGCTCAGCATTATGTTGCGACTCTATGTAAAAACAGAGCCCAGCGCTGGTTTTCAGCGACAGCCGGCAATTTGTTTGTCGGTTATTTGTCATTCTAACACGATTCCTTTGTCATTACGCTAAAAGCTCGTAATCTGCTAATTTCATAATGAACGATCAATTATCGGTTAGTCGTCTCATATTGGAATGATGATAGAATGACATTGCCGTATTATATTATAAAACCCGCTAGTAGAATTGATTTTATAAAAACTACTCTATTTGAACATTTATTAATATGAAGTGGTAAGTCATAATGACGCCATTTTATTAGTAGACTAGCGACCGCCAGCGACTTCGTTCGCGTGGAGTTATTTATGCTCCGCCCCTATTGGTCGCAGCGTTATGATGTTATATTGCCTAAAGCCTTCCGGGATTAACGGAGCTATCCAACACAAAAAGAATTTTTCAAATACACATCGCAACACAACTGCTCAGACCCGTCTGGTGAAGCCATACGCTTCACCAGACTTCATGCCGGAAGACGACCGAATAATCCGAGAAGTCCAAGGGGGTATTATTATTATTACTCACTACTGATAGTGACAGCCGTGGTACTCAGCTGCATCTGGTTAGGTCTGAAAGCCGACAATTTTCTTTGTTTTTAAATCTTATATGATTTTTTTTATAGATGACTCCCATCTTACGAACAGTGTTGCATGTTGTTTTGGATGATGTTCACAACAATACTTCTATACAATGCAATACTTATGTATTGTAGAAATATTGAGGATAATTGAAAGGGAGGGTCATCATTGTACGTGACGGGGTTCATGAGGACCGATGCCTCCTGGGTCAGGGATGCCAGTTGGTTAAAAAAGAAACCGTGGCCCTGTCGCACAGGGAAGTGAAGAAACACGGATGGGCTTTAGTCAGTAAAAGTCTAACACGCTTCCGCTTCGCCCAGAGCGGTAGAGGTCATTTGATAATTTCCCATCCTAAACAAAAACAAAGCCAAAGCCTAAACAATAACAAAGTCGTCGTTTGTTAAGAACACTATTATTTAACTTTAATTTAATATAAACCTACCTCTATATTCATAAATGTTATTTACTTACTACTAACTTAAGTAGTGATTAGTGACTTTTAAACATACCTACATATAAGACGTTAGAAAGTCACAATCAACCTTTTCTTTTATTATAAACTAGCTTTCCGCCTGCGGTTTCGCCCGCGTGGAGTTCGGTTATATCGCGCTTTTTAGATTTCCCTCGGGAACATCAAATTTTTCCGGGATAAAAGGTAGCCTATGTTCTTTCTCAGGGTCTAAAGATTGTCTGTGCCAAATTTCATCAAAATCGGTTGAGAGGTTTAAGTGGGAAAGCGTAACAGACAGACAGACAGACAGACAGGCAGACAGAGTTACTTTCGCATTTATAATATTAGTATGGATAAACCTTCAGACTTCAACTGGATAAAACTCTGTGGAAAACTATGGTGCTTACTATCTACATCATAATATTATTTATTCTCTTGAAGTAAACAAAAATCGTTTCATGTTCAAGTATATTCTGAAGTAGGTACTTACTAAAAGACGTAATAAAAATGTTTAGGCTGGTACGTAAACAGACCAATTCGCTAACAGATGAAATAAGATAGTCGAAAATATCAGGAACATGACCGGAAATGTCTGTCTGCCGATGAATAATGATTTAAAAAAGCGTGTTAATAGACTTGGAATTTTCCTTTGATCATTTGGTGTGATTACAAATAGAATCAAATGGTTTCTTTTTCTTTAATGTATGCGAAAGTCTTATTTACGGATCACGTGAAAATAACGTTGGTCTTAAGAATGACTAGATGTACCTTGGTGTTGTCTTTATTTCTTACTTCTTTATAAAGATTTATTTTCGGAAATAAACCCGAGCGTAAAACAGAACGTTGTCAGCTATAAACTTTAGCTAGAACTCGTCGGTATTTACTACAGATAATGTTATTGCCAGTGATTTCAGAGGGTCTGAAAAAGAAAAACAAATTATTGCCTACAGTTAACTAACTTTCCGCAAGAGGGTAATGTGTTTATTAGCCTATGAACATATGTAAGTTCCTTTGAACCACTATACAGACCAAACGCCGGGGCTGATTGTTATGGTTTATCATAATTCATCATCATTTCAGCCGAAAGACGTCCACTGCTGGACATAGGCCTCCCCCAAGGATTTTCACGATGAACGGTCCTGCGTCTCCCGCACCCAGCAGTTTCCCGTGATCTTCACCAGGTCGTCGGTTCATTTTACCGGGGGCCTACCCACGCTGCGTCTTCCGGTGCGTGGTCGCCACTCGAGAACCCGTCGGCCCCATCGGGCATCGGTCTTACGGGCAATGTGCCCCGCCACTGCCACTTTAGTGTTATGGGCTATATCGGTTACTCTCGTCCTTCTGTGAGGGGATCTCCTCATTCCTGATTTGGTTACGTAGTGAAACCCTACGCATAGTCCTCTCTATTGCCCTTTGAGTGACCTTGAGCTTTTTTATAAGGCCCTTTTTTAGCGACCACGTCTCAGTTCCACAAGGCAACACACACTGGTGAAAGGCTTTTGTCTTGAGACCCTACGGTATTTCGGACGAGAATGTTCTACGTAGTTTCCCGAAGTTTCCCGAAAGCAGCCTAGCCCAGTTGGATTCTTCGACGATTGACCTCTTTCTCGAAGTTGGACTTTCCTAGCTGGGTAGTTTGTCCCAGGTATATGTGATTGTCAACAACTTCGAGAACAGGTTATGATTTATACGTCAATTTACGATTCCTCCTAGTCCTGCGAGTATGACTAAAGAGATGGAATTGATAAAAAAAAGCGGCGAGCAAGAGACGCCACATTGCGAAAATTAAAAAAAAATAAAAATCAACATAGGTAATACAAGTGGGGTATAGTCGAATAGATATTGAAAAATAATTATTAGTTTTGTAACTTTCGATTCCAGTGACAAAATAAGTTTGAATTCAGCCGTTGTCCATCTCAATTATAAATTTCAGAAATCGTAAATTTCTGTGGTTCGCACATTTATGCGAAAGGCCAACCAAGCCTACGTAGCCTTGAGCAGAGTTAGGTCTTTACATAAATGGTTTAATAACCAGTGTTATTAAAATCATTATTTAACTTATTATTGTTGGGCAAAAACCTTGTTGACCAGTGTCAACAAGGTTTTTTGCCAGAAAGTACCTACTTGGTAACTAGTTATCACAATTAGTACCATATATACTAGTACCGCTAGTACCATATACGTTTTATAGCTGGCTTAGCTCGACTTAATGAGATATAATAGTTGAAGCATGTAGGTACTAGATGCACGCGCGCCACGTACCATTATTGCATGTCAGGACCAGTTAGTTATTGCTTGTAGGAGACAAGCAATAACTGGTCCTCACATACTAACGGGTATGATAAACAAGAACCAACTAATGGAGCACTTTCGATCGAGTATATTGTTACGTCTGTAGCTAAGAAATAGTTTGAATAATATACCTATTCAGTGTACCTGTTTTAAATCTGTTTTTAGTTTGTCATATTTATGTTGATTTGTTTTTAAGTATTTCTTGATAATAATGTCCCGCAGTTTTAAAAATAACCCAAATAGTTTTTTTTTTATGTATGTGGTAATTTTACTACGGAAGAAAGGAGTGAAAAATTAACTCCGCTGATGATGCAGTTAAAAATCAAGATAAACCATGAATTCCACATGAAATATGCTAAAGTTGTGGTAAGAAACTAAGGGATTGGTTGACTGATCGTCGATCAAGTTCACCTTTTGCAATAACAATGCAATGGAAAGAACAGAAAGATAATCTAGAATATTGTCATTTTTGCATAAATAAACACTATAAAACTCTTGTAAAAAATATAATTCAAGCCTTGCACGCTATTGGTTGTGAAATGGCCCTCAAAATTCATATTTTAGAGTAACATTTGAATATTTTACTTCTAAATGTGTGGGATGCTAGCTATGAGCATGGTGAGCGCAAGCGGATTATTGTTGGACTTTGAAAAGAAAAGCTATAGATCTCAATTATAAAAGAAAAAGTATCTCAAGGTACACTTTTAAGATTATTTAAATTCAATACTTAATCTGAATTGACAGCCTCCGTGGCGTAGCGGTAGCGGACGCGGCCGCTGCGCAAGGTGGCGCGGGTTCGATCCCCGCACAGTGCAAGTATTTGTATGCATGAATATGAATATTTGCACTGGTCTGGTCGTGCCTCGGAAAGCACGTTAAGCCGTTGGTCCCGGTTGCCATACGAACATCTAGTGGCAGTCGTTACTGTTGGAGCCCTCAAAAGTCCAACAATTGGTCTAACTGCAATGCTTCGATGTCGCCTTCGGGTTGTGGAGGTCAGACGGCAGTCACTTCACGGAAAATATCGAAGTTTAGCCATATCAGCAGTTGGACTGGTAAAGCGGACCCCAGACTCCAAAGCTGAAAAGGCTTTGGAAACGACTGGGATTTACGCTGGGATGATGATGATGAATACTTAATCTGAACAAATTATTAACTGGACGGTAAGTCTTTTATTGATATCCACAAAAGTCTGTCATGAGTGGGGAGAACTTCGAACTCCCGGCTACCACAGGCGCGGGCTTGCGGGCAGCTCGCTGCTCGGTAAGGATCAAGCATGGATAGCGCGTTTTGTTCCACGCGCGCCTCAAAGAGATGTCAGCACATCGTGACGGGGTCCACGTAGACCGATGCCTGCCAGGGCTGTGGGTTGTTGGAAAGAGATACCGTGGCCCTGGCGCACAGGCAAGGGAAGGATCACGGGTGGGTTTTAGTCAGTATAAGTCTGACACGCCCCTCCACTCCACCCAGAGCTGGAGCAGTCATTTAATAATTTCCCATCCGGAAAAAAAGTGGTTACTTTAGAAGTTGCAAGTTGTTTAGTAGCAAGTGTTGTTTATATTTATAACCAACGGGTTGTCGTTTACGTGTCGTTTTAGTAGCAGCAAAGAGTATGTATAATTTCACACCTAGATACTGGAACGCTTTACGCAATTTACTCGGCCACCCGAGAAGTGTGAAAAAGGTTCTACGCAGTCTTCCCACATTAACAAAAGTAGGTACATATTTATCGTTTTATTACAGTTGTAACTTTTCTGTCTGTTTGTGACAAGGACATAAAACGTGCTTTATCTTGGCTGCACCCACATTGATAGCGTTTACGGGTATAAAAAGTAAACAGTGTAATTTCTTTTATTTATGTCTTATTAAGTAAATTTACAAAGTTTACTTTTCGCAAGGGAAATGCCCCATTAAATAATAACTGTCCGGATCCCGTCACGGAGGTCTCAGGCGTAGGTCTAGGTCAAGTGCATCCTACCATCTGGCGCACTTGAGCTCTTACTGGCTTGATTTGGTCCGTATTTGGTTAGGATCGAGTTGATAAAAAAGAGGTACAAAGATCTTGACACAAGATCTTGACACCTTGGTACAAGGCCTTGACCTTAGTTGGATAATGTAATACATACTGGTTTAAAAATTAGCTTTTGGTCATCGCTTCGCCCGCGTAGATGTCTATCTGTATGCATGCAGCATAGATCTAGCCCCTAGGCGAGAAAACAATACCTAACAAACAATAATACTGATGTAAATACTGTGCCTTGGGCATGTATAGGTACTATTAAGTATGAAAGTATCTATTTTATTCTTCAATTGTTCGGATACTCAATGGTTTTAGAATACCCAATTCATTTATTTCCAAAATTGTATTATTGATGTATAAAATAGTAGTTTATGATACTGATACATAATGAGGGGTATTAAGCACGAGTGTGAGTTTAAAAAACACTTATGCACACTGCGTCACAGCGCATGCGCCTCACGCGGGAAATGAAAGGAGATAGTTTAGTTTAAGTTAGGCTAGTATGTGTTAGGATAAATTAGGATAAGTTAGGATATAGAACTCAAGAAAAAACATACTGAAGACTAGGCTGTATGGCGTACTATGCCTTTGCCTTTTTTGTTCTAATGAACGGAAAGAATGAAACAAAAAAAAAACATTGATATAATATTAGACAGATATGATATTTTGTACGATTCAAGTTCAATGCGCTAGTGACTTATCTACCTTAGTTTAATATTATATCAATGGCTGTCTATGGTTTGTACCGTAATGAAAAAAATATTTTATTATAACATTATTTTGTTAGAGAAATAATGTTATAATTTAATTTTTTAATTTCCTTTCGATATACTATTGGTAAAGTACGTCAATATAAACTCCTTTTTGGTTTTATATTTTTAATTTTTTGATATGAGAGTAGATAAAGTAATATACATACAAATTCTACTGTTCTACTAATTCATATTAATTTTATAAATGCGCTCTTTCACGGAAAAGCTACTGAATGGATTTGGATGGCCACAAAGATGGTTTATTTCTTAAGAAATTTCTTTCAAAGGACCTGCAAAAGGATAAGTAAATATGAAATTTAGATGAAGGGTTTGAGAGAAAGAAAATAAGAATATAATACCTTTAATAAAAATATGAACTGAAGTCACACATTACATGCAAATAATTTACTTATACATATATTGCGAAATGTCGAAAGATATATTTTAGTAATATATGTAGAGATAACTATTTACACTAGATACGTGATATTTTTTTTTATAGTTATAAACTAGTGCTAGTGCAAAGCCGTGGTGGCCGAATGGTTAATCACCAGCCTCTCAAGTATGATTGTGCGGGTTCGATTTCAAGTTAGGCAAGTACCAATGTAACTTTTCTAAAGTTATATGTACTTTCTAAGTATCAAAAGAGAAAGTACATATAGTACTTTCTAAGTATATCTTGGCCACCAATGACTGATTACAAGGCGAAGGAAAACATCGTGAGGAAACCTGGACTTTAAGTCTGAAATCGCCAACCCGCATTGAACAAGCGTGGTGATTACGCTCAATCCTTCTCTGTATGAGAGGAGACTTGTGCCCAGCAGTGGGACGATAAAAAGGTGATTGAGACTGAAATCAGCCTGTGAACGTTCTTAAAATTCTGAGCATTGTCCCTCTGGTGTTAGGCTTTGGAGCCATTTGAAATGCTCTCTACATACTTTTTTATTTAGCATAAAAGCTCATCATATTCAAAACACATGTGAACTTTGTAAAAAAACATAATAACCAGCATTAGTAACCCCACTTTACACTGTTAGGATTTTAAGGGTTCCCTAGTCAAATAGTAACCCTTAAAGTTTCGCAAAGTCTGTCTGTCCGTCCGCGGATAATCTCAGAGAACATTAGCACTAGAAAGTTAAAATTTTAATACCAAATACCAATATGTATAATTATATATCAATCACGCCGTGAAAGTGATAAAATAAAAAGTGGAAATAAAAGTTATGTGTGTACCCCCATACACTTGAAGTGGAGAGTGTTTTTTTTTTTTCAACCGTTTTTTATTCTGGAATCTGGATGGGAAATCATCAAATGACCTCTCCCGCTCTGGGCGGAGCGGAAGTGCGTGTCAGACTTTTACTAAAATCTACGCATGTTTCTTCGTTTGCCTCTGTGCCAGGGCCACGGTTTCTCTTTTGACCAACTCGAAACCCCGCTCCAGGCGTCGCGTCGGTCTTCGTGTACCCCATCACACGTGCTGACGTCTGTTTGAGGCGTGCGTAAAACACAACGCGGCGTCGATCTGGGCCTGGTTCTTACCGGGCGGCGAGCTGCCCACTGTTTGCCTTTGGTTTAAAATAAAGAAATAATTATTAAAATCGGTTCACACAATCCGAAATTACTACCGAAAATCCAACATACATAACCCTAACTTGTATAAAATAGTAACCCAATTTTCCGAGAGATGGCGCAGTACTTAGGGCTACTTTGCGCTGTTAAGATTTTTCCTGATTTGATGAAGTCAGGACGGGTATGAGCTATTTAATAGTTGGAATCTATAACTCTTTCTTTAGGTATCGTCCTCTTATGTGGGCCCGTTTTAGGACTTCATGCTTAGTATGTTAACTTACACCGGACGATTGGAGCGATTCGTCCGGTGTTGGAGGGATGGGTTGGGCGCCGGCATGGCAGCCTCACCTACCGCTTGGTGCAGGTACTGACCGGACATGGGTGCTTCGGTCACTACCTGCACCGTGTTGCCCGTCGGGAGGAGTCGCCGCGGTGTCACCACTGTGACTCTCTCGACGACACGGCCGAGCACACCTTGGTGGAGTGCCCGGCCTGGCGAAACGAGCGCCGCGATCTCGTTGCGGCGCTCGGAGGCGGAAGCCTCTCCCTGGCAACCATGGTGAAAGAGAGAGTGCATGGGAGGCTGCCGCCTCCTTCTGCGAGACCGTCCTCTTGCAGAAGGAGGCAGCGGAGAGGGAGCGGGAAGAGAATGCTCTTGCCGCTCCCATCCGGCGTAGACGGGCGGGGCGAAGAAGGCGGGGGACGAACCCCCGTCTCCTTTAGCCCCCGAGTGTGACCAGCGTGTGTGGGTAGCTCCCGCACGCGCATTGCACTGGTCACCACGTCTGGGGATTATCCATTCCCGGGTAATCCTCCCTAGGCGCGGAAACCGGCCTACATTAGGCCGGTAAGCCCTGAGAGTGGCCCGGAGTCAGATCTTCGGGCCGAGCCCGGGTCACTCTCAACGCAGGGCTCGAGGGAACCGAGTGTTTTTAGTGGGTATTCCCGGCTCCGGCCGGGCGAGTCCCACACACGCCTGTCGCATAGCTAGCGGCGGGTACGATGCGTAACGCATTTACACTCGTATAAAAAAAAAAAAAAAAGTATGTTAACTTAGGGTTAATTCACACTTACCACAACCACACCACAGGCGTAATTAGGTATTAAAAATGAATATTACAATTTACACGTATCACATTTTGCCGTTGTTATCGACCACCTGTGTAATACAACCCCATCGCAACTACATCGCGACGGCAACGCCACCACCGGCGGCGGCACCGCGGCCACATCGCCACGACATGACGTCATCAACAGCGCGCGTTTATAGTCATGTTTTTAATTAGACGAAGTCAACTGACATTTACTGTGTTGTCAGTTATTGATGAAATAAAAATAGTGTTGTGACAAAGTGAATGAAAGACAACGCAACCTCATCGACATTTTGTTGCTACCACAACGCAACTGCAAAAAGCCGCTGCGACACTATTCACACGCAACCACAGCTTGACCACATTTTGTCGCTGCGACGGGGTATGGTTGTGGTACGTGTGAATTGAACCTTAATGTAACAAATAGCGTATTTTTTTTTCTCTTATTTAGCTCTTGAATGGGGTCACTTATTGTGACGGACGGGATAATACAGAAGACCGACACACTCACTGCCGTTTTTTTCATACTCTCATTAAATTCTATCTTTTACTTTCTCCTTAATCCTTCAACTGTATTTTCTCAAGAGGTAAAAGTAATTTATAAACAAACGAGTTCTTAATCTTTATTTCTGTCGGGGTTTTATTTAGTTTATAAGGACAAATAACTTTTATCTGTGGAATAAATACTGCGATTTGACAGCCTAAACTTTAGGGCTTTGTAAACAGAATCCATTATTAACCGACTTCAAGGAGGTCCAGCTTGGCTGGGCAGCGTTCGAGAAGCTACGCTACATCTCCTCGTCGTCCAAGATATCACAGTGTCTCAAGACTAAAGTCTTTGACCAGTGTGTGTTGCCAGTGATGACTTAGGTACGGAACGGAAACGTGGTCGCTCACAATGGCGCTATGTCGGTGACTTCGTATCTTCTGCGGATCTCCTTATTTCTGATTCGATTACGCAGAGAAATTCTGATACTATTTCAACTATTATTTATAATTCAGAAATTCAGATTAGATGCAAAAACTGTGTGCTTCTTTTAACGTTTTCTTGTAAAGTGTTTAATGAAGTTAGTGACATTGACAGCAACGACAGATAGAACTGAACGTAGAGTTGCCAAAAAGGAGAAGAAGTGTGTATTTAATCTTGGTAATTTATGCCAATCATAACACATACATCCTCTATAGACGCTAATGACTGAAAACGAGAAGCTTTGAGTTTATTCTCTCGACTCGCTCGAGGAATGTAGACGAGCAAATAGTATACCTATAGGAAGTACGGTGTAATAATGGAAGCATAGAATTAATATCTAAACATAAAACGGGCCTTCGTGAGCAGCGAGAGATTGAATTTAATGACTACAGATATGTGTAGCGAATAACCTTATACATTAAAGGGTTTATTTGTAATCGAGTTCATGTAACGTTACGTTTAAACATCAAAGATTTGTCGATAATCACTATTTAACTTTAATCGCCGTTTATCATTACGGGGTTAACATACAACTGGTACTACGCCTAAATTTAATAAGCCAGAATTAGATAAAATTTTCAAGTTTGTGATTGTTTGTTTTATTTTACATGACTATCGACAGAAGATGCTCATTTCGCAGACATGACATTTTTATAAAATAATCTGATGTACATATCATTTAAATGCATGCTCTAATTCCATTTAATTATAATCATTTTTTCTTGTGTAACTTTGTTAAGCTTAGTTAAACTTGTTAGTTTTTTTGGGAAAACAAGGTGATCTCTTCTATTTTGATCTCAGAATTTTTGAAAGAAGGTTAGATCTAAAACTAAGCATGATACGCAGAAATTATGTTAGGGGCACATAGGACGTCTCTTACCTTTTAGCAACAATGTAACGCGTATCATTTAAATCCAGATAAATACGAGTTTTTGGTTTTTATTATTTTCTCTAAAATCTATGGGTGAATAAAATGTGACAACCCAAAAAAAATATTTTCAGCTTCCATTAAAGTGTGTTTTAATTTTATAACATATTACCTTATAGGTACAAACTTCTGTTAATTGATAAAATAATCCAATCCAATTGATTAAATAATTAATAGCCATTTTTCTAAATTTGTTCTTAACCAGAACAAATTTAGAAAAAATGCTTTTAATTTACTTTCTGCTAATCCTTAACTATTACTGCTTCTTGCTGATATTTGGTGTGACGTGATTGTGCCCACAGACTATATCTGGACGGGGCACGCTATCTTGAATTGGTTTGTGTGATTTTTAGGGTTTAGTTTTAGTTTTATCATTCGTTACTTTCTCACTGTCCTCTTCTGTATATGTCCGTTTCCTTATGTCTTGAACAATCAATGTGATTTCGTGGACATTGGTGTGGGTTATATGTTTGTTTACTATGTATTATACCTTAGCCGACCATTAATATTGTAACATATAACTGTTTTTTGTCCCAAATAAATAAAATAAATCCAGCTATAACTATTAAAAAACCAAAATGTTGCTTCAAAATATACCTACTTGCACATAGCTGTTGACTGGTAATGGATCAAAGAGACTGGCATCATTGCCACATTGTATGGCCATGCTTAGCCTCTGGCCAAAATAATGGGCAGCCTTTGGGTTACAGGAAGTATCAACTAACCGCTTAGAGATTTTAATGAGCGAGCAATTAGAACTCGGATCGAGGGTTTCACTTGAAACGTGTTTAAAATATTTCGACCTCGTATGTAGTGTATAACGAAACTAAAGAAAATAAATTCCGTTTAAATAACTTTTTCCAATACGAGCTATTCTTCGGGTTTAAACATCTGTAACGCATGGAAGGAATCATTGTATGTACAACATGCGAATGCATGGACAATAGAAACCTATAAACTGGCCATAAAAAAGAGAAAAAAAAATATAATAAATAATGGGTATAATAGATAATAACTAAATATATCATGTATCGCTGTTATTTTTTTTTTTTTTTTTTTGTTATTATAATTATAAACCTGTGCTTGACCGCATTCCCAGATAGTAAGGAGTGGTGCAATCGTTGATGGTAAAGCGCACTAGTTTATTAAGAGCCTATTCACTCTAGCCCTGAAGACACTTAAATTGTAATCAGACGGAAACATCGCTGCTAGGAAATTGACAGTAAGTACAGTCAAGACCAAAAGTCGAGTCACAATCTCACAAAACTATGCCCAAGCAATACTAGTTGTAGTTACGATCTTCTTCTATAATAAAGTTTGATACACATTGATAACTTACTGCCCGCTTACGATTGTTAGGTACTACTTACTAATTTCAACGTTCACAGTAAGTGTTCCAATAGCCTAGCGGTCCTCGCCTTGATAGGCATTCAAGGTGGTTCGAGTTCAAATCTAATAACTTACAAAATATTTTTGTAATATTTATTGGTGAATTATGAATGCTGACAACAAAAATATGTAAAAATACCGATCCGCAACTTAACGATGATACTTTATTTTAAGATTTTTTCTCTATTAGAGTCATTATAAAAAGTTGACGGTAGATTTGAAACAAACTGAACAAAAAATATTCCACTACCTACAATAACTATTATTAACTACAATAACTCAAATAATATTAGTTAGCTGTTGTTGGTTGGTGAACATATATGTAGTTACGAGTTCGTGTTATTAGTTTTACTTTTTAATCAATATGCAGGCATATGCAGCAATACATCTCAAATATCATATAAGAAACTGGCTTTTGTGTAAGTTGTTTTTATTATTATTTGGGCAAGGTGCAAACCAATCGCTTGTTGCAAGTGTCTAATAAAATTTTTATTGTTTTAGAGAAATACTGTAAGCCAAAGTCAAGAGGTTGGAAGACGAAGGTGGCTTATGTGTCGAGACAAGTGGAACAATACAACAATATTTACCGTTGAATAAACTTTTAAATCATGCGAAGAAGGGAGGTTGCATTTGTGGTTTAAAAATAAACTGGCGAGACTGGTGGACACTTATCGAGCTAAACAAAAGAAAAAAAAAACAATTTATAACAATCACAGTGCAGAAGTGTCCTACAGAGTGTTTTAAATAAAATTATATATCCGAATAACGGACTCTAAACCAACTCGTAAAGTAATTTAGCTAAGTGACAGTAATATGTTCGGTTGGCTTAATGGCTAACAGATGTCGCCTTTTGCAATTTCAATACAAATTACTTTTGGTAAATTATAAAAACAATAATTTCGGAATTCGATAAGAAATAAGTTCGTTTACTTTTGAACTAAGAAAGCGCTTGAAGATGATAATCTCATGCCTTCAGACTCCGAAAAAAGGCACTGCAGGATGGCAGCACTAGTACTATGCTATACACACAAAAAAATTGTAAACGTAATAAGCACTGTTTTGTGTTCTAAGTATAGATTATTTTATGATTGTAATAATATTCAGGTTAAGCTTCAATCCTCTTTTCTTTAAGAAAATGAATAATTAAGCTATAACCTCTTTAATGATAACATGTAATACTATAACTTTCATATCTAAAAACCAAAAATGTTTTTTATATTTTTTACCATAATAATATCATAAGTTTGTCAAGGATTACTTTTTTATAAAATATTACAATGCTGCCATTTCAACGTTTGTTTCATTTATTAGTATAAGTATATCTATACCGAATAATAAATAACTTTATAATATATTGCATTATAATATGCTTATTGTTTTATTTTTATATATTTTTTTATTATATTACATCTATAGTAAACTAAAACATATAATAAAAACCTATTTTGGTATAAATATTCAGTAAATTTTCCTATTCGTTTAAATATTATATGCAAACATTTTTACTTTAAAATACAAATCAGTTATCATAATTTTAAATTATATGAAACAACAAAAAGATTTGCCATTATTTAGGATCGAACCCACAATCGCTCGCTTATGATAGACCATTGATAAGTGCGGCCGCTAACTTAACTTCAAATGAAGTAACGAAATTTTGCATTACTTTAAAGAAAGATGAAGACTGCGATAATAAAAATAATGCGTTAGTGTGCGTGGCCGGTTTAGCGCAGGCGACAGTAGTCTTTAAGGTGGGAATGGACTTCTACAGCTGATTGTACCGTGATGAACGCTGTATAAAAGACGAGGCAAAACGCTTCGTCGAATTTTAGTGTGACGGAAACACCGCCGCTGGCAAGTTGTTCCAGTCCCTCGAAGTACGCGGAATAAAAGAGGAAGCAAAGCGCTTTGTCCGGATCGTAGTGGTGTCAACTACGTTAGGGTAGATACTCGCGGAACGACGGGTCGTCCGATGATGCAACGGAGATTGGAGAATTGAGTCATGCAAATCCCTTGCACGCTCTCCAAAATACATCCTATAGAATCCATCTACCAAAATAAATAAATATTGTTGAACAATCCAGTGTCCATGCGAATTTAAAAATTTATTTCTGATTAATTATCCATAAAATATTAGGAAAAGTAAAGCTTAGCCTACTGTTAGTAATAAATTAACTAAAATGGGTCTGGAGTCTTATCATATTCGTAAGAGGTCCCACAGATCTGAAAACACTAACTACACACCTTAAAGCTTGCTTACAATTTCAAAACTTAAATCGTTTTCGCAAAGTAATTGCTAGCTGAGTTTGATTTCAATATTTCATTTTCTCTGAAATTATAAAAATTATTAACTCTAAAATCTCGTTTCGCTCGTCTCTGACTCCTCAAGCTTAGCTTTATTAATTAATAAGTATAAAGTAATCTTATTTATCCACTAACGCCTTGAATTAATAAATTAGATTTATCGTTTGTCTTATTTAACGTTTTCCAGGCTAGATTTCACTGGAAAATTTCTTTAGTAGTTCTAATTAATCCAAAGTTTGTCTTTGTTTCCTTTCTGGTTTACTCAAACGCTAATGCAAAGTTGAAATGTACTTAGAACAAATTTAAATTAATTATTATAATGCTCTGTTGAGTTTAATAGGTAAACTTTACAAAATATATTAGGAGGACGCTATACCTGTACTTACATAAATTGTTCATGGAAATCTAGGAATAAATTTATATGATAATATTTTACATAATATTTACATAATTTACAAAGTTACAAGTATATAAAACGAACCCATACGCCTGTAACATATACATAAGTCCCAAAGGGATTGGAGTATTTGCGGTGTTTAAAGATGGGATGACGCAAAGGTCGACAAACTTTGTATTCCACACCAAAGGCCTACCTAGGTTCCCGAGCATTGGGTATGCTCATTCTGCCAGGTCTCTTCACGTCTTTGTGCGCCTAGCCATTGAATTCTAAAACAGCTGCCACTCCGGCAACAAGACGAATAATATAATGGATGCTGGCGTGTAGTTCTATTCGGCCTGCGTTTACTGCACGATAAGGCATGGTGACTTCTATTTATGGCAAAGTTTACAGATGGGCTTTAAACGAAACAAAAAAGAAAGGTTCTATTTATTTTAAATCTTTATTTTTATAGCGGGAGCGACTACACAAATAATAAGCATTGGATATATCCACGTCAAATAAAAGTATAAAGAAGATTATGGTTCACGCTTATATTATATTCATATCAATACTCATGGAAATGAGGTTACGAGATAATCCACATTCGAATATTAGATAACCGATCTTTTATTTATTTTTGAAAGTACTGTGTTTACCCGTTTTTTTACAGTTTCTCCAATTAAATCATTATTGTGGTATATTTACACAATAAAGAGATTGAATAAGCTAATAAGTTAAAAAGTAAAAAGTGAAAATTGAATAAGCTAGTAAGTAATTTGATTCAGTTCAAATTATGTTATGCCTTCAAATGTGTAAACAGGGACACTTTGTTGACTGAAGTCAAAAAGGAATTACCCAAAATTTATAGCTTTTTTGTCAATGTTATAGATACCCTTCCAAATTATTATATAAGGACAATGTTTTAGAATCTGCAGTAGAATGCCAACAAAATGACCCTCTTTGTTTGCCTATTCATCCCATTATCCAGAAACTAAATTCATAATTGGGTTGTATCCTAAAAAAAATAATTTAATATCCATCAGATAGGTTTATAAAAAAATATTAAACACGTATTTTTTATTTTTCCTTTCATTCGAATACTTAGGAAGATATATTGATTTGAAATGTCGCATAACGTCACGCTGTGGTATATTTTGTACCACGGCGTAAGTAGCCAAGTAAGTAGCCCCACTCCGTAACTTTAATACGCTATATCGCAGTAGTTTTTGGTAATTTCGACAAAATAAAAAATACGGGTCTTTATTTTTTAATTATAATCTACAATATGTAAAAAAAATCCTGTCCGATCCGTGAAGGTATTGTTAGGTATCGATAACTGATTCTTCTAAAGCCTACAAAACCGAGCTAATCTTAAAAAAAAATCCTAAAAAATGAATATTATTTCGCATAAGGAGGTAACTTAAAACATGTGCGGTAGGCCATACAGGCGCGGGCGGAGAGGGGCAGGGCACTCGGCACGCGGTCGCATTGCTATTCGCTCAGAATTATACCGTCAAAAATAATGTTGTCACTTTTTAAAAATTACCAAATTTTGGGGAAATTGGAATTAATTCGCGGGAAAAAGAGATTATTTCAGAATTCACTAGTATTGTTACTATGATGATTATGTAAAACTTCATATGTTATTTGGTCATGTTTTTACCTAACCTTTATTATCCTTACGGGTCGGACAGGGTTTTCTTAACATATTGTATAAGACGGACTATTTATTTCTATACACAACTTCAACACTCAACTCAATCAACTTCACAACTTTTAAACAAAATTGATCAAATTATTTGCAACACACTAACAACCATTTAAATGTGGCCTTGGACGACCGAGCGTGGATGCAAGCCACACTTCCCATCCATATTGGTCGCCTCGGCGTCCGTAAAATTACCAGTATAAGCTTAGCGGTTTCTGTCATCTGTCCACAGCACCGAAAAGTCAACTGGGAAGATTTTAAGCTCATCCCTGGTCGACTCTGAAGTGCCGTGGTCGGCCAGCCGTGATGACCCTTTCTGCAGGTTGGTACGGAATAATCTTATTAATCATCATCATTATAAATATAGTATCGTTGAGATAGTATCCCGTAACAAAAGTCTCGAACTTACTTTGGAGCTAGCTCAATTTGTGTGATTTGTCCGTATATAATTATTAATTTATTAATCATCTCAGCGTTAATCCCAGTCGCATCCAAAGTTTTTTTCAGCTTTGGAATCTGGGGTCCGCTTTACCAGTTTCACTGCTGATTTTGACTAAACATCGATATTTTCCATGAAGCGCCGCGCGCAGCTGCCGCCTGACCTCCACAACCCGAAGGTGTTATCGAAGCATTGCAGTTAGACCAATTGTTGGACTTTTGAGGGCTACAACAACCCGTAACGACTGCCATTTGATGTTCATATGGCAACCGGGGCCAACGGCTTAACGTTGCTTTCCGAGGCACGACCAGGCAACAACATCAGCCGCCGGTATAAGTTACCACCCACCAGACAAAGTCATGCCGCCAAGCGATTCGTCGTGTTCCGGCATGATGCCGTACGATGGACGGGTCTGAGAAGTTGTGTTGCGATGTGTGCCGGGTACGATGCTCCAAATGTTGTTGTGTCGGGAGTTTGGCCGTGGAGGGTCTCCAGATCAATCCTCTGGCGCAGCATCGTTGGTCGTGTTGTTAGATTAAATATTGCATTATCTCGCTCAACTGCCGTCTTCCTTCCTATTCACTCAGTTTTTTTGAGTGAATAGGCTTAATAAGCTAGTGCGCTTTACCATCAAAGAGTGCATCACTGCTTACCATCAGGCGGGATTGCAGTCAAGCACTAGTTTATAATAATTAAAAAAAAAACTAAAAGACTAGTGCAAATATCCATATTCATGCATACAAATATTTGCACTGCGCGGGGATCGAACACGCGCCTCCTTGCGCAGCGGCCGCGTTCGCTACCGCTACACTACGGAGGCTGCCGGAATAATCTTATGTTAAACTTGCTCTCCTACGGGCTGTAGGTAAGCGGGAGTCGGGCCTCTGGCTTCAGGCGTTACCGTCACCCAACATAGGGATTTTGCTGGGTGACGCCACTTTTTGGCTCGGTACTTGTCTGCGTCTGGGCGCCCCTTGTGTGGCTCTGCATCGCTGCCAATGCGGTGAAGGTGTTGACTGCCTCGGACACCATGGCTTATCCTGCAGTAAAAGCGCAGGCCGGATAGCACGGCACGCCAAAATTAATGATATCATCCGTCATGCTCTTTTCGTCGCCGGCGTGTCAGCTGTTTTAAATCCTAATGGCTTGACACGCGACGATGGGAAGAGACCAGATGGAAAGACTATAATACCTTGGAAAGTAGGTAGGCCATTGGTGTGAGATGCAACGTATTTCAACACCCTTGTACCATCCCATCTTCCAAATACGGTGAGCTGTGCTGCACCGGCTGCTGCAACTGCGGAAAACCTCAAAGGCGCAAATACTCTGCACATTGGAACTATATTTGAGCCGTTTGGGGTAGAAACACTAGGTCCATGGGGTCCGAGTGCATACTTACTACTTCGAGGTATCGCCAAGCGTTTAGAAGATTCTTCACGTGACCAGAGGGCTGGGCTATTTTTTGGCTAAAAAATCAGCATCGCCATACAACGTGCCAATGCTGCCAGCCTTTTGGGCACATTTCCTGTCGACAGCGATGCGGATGAATTTTTTGGTGCATTCTAATAATTTTCATTACTACTTTGTAGACTTGCGTATAATATTATGTAGTAGTCAATATGACAATAAAATATCTCAATTATGTTGGTAGCATTTTACTGCTTTACTCGGGAATGGCGACTCGGCGTCATCGTAAAGGTATAAGGAGAAAAGTAAAATAAAAGTTAACTTATTTCTAGTAAATAACGACACCACCAAAATAAATTATTCGTATTCTCATTCTTTGAAAATTATGCGAAATGGTTGTAACACCCATCAAAACCCCACCCATCCAACCACCCACCAAAAGCCCATCAGTTCATGTTCAGCTTTAATAACCATCAGATTGCTAGCTCGTTCAGCAGAGTGAATATGATAAGGGGTGGCTCCCTAATAATTGTTCGTAACAATTTCAAATTTAAAGAAAGGACTGATATTGTAAGCCTCTCTGTTGAGCGGGTTATTGAAATTGCTTGCATCGAGATTGAGCGGTTCATTGTAATAAGTGTCTACAGGCCCCCATGTGCTTCCTATGATATTTTTGAGAAATATATGGAGGAAGTTTTATTAAAGACTTGTCGCAGTAACAAAACAGTTGTTGTTTGTGGAGACTTCAACATTAATGTTCTAGAGAAATCAGCTACAGTTAATAAATTTATGTCATTATTTAAGTCTTATAACTTGTACGCAAGATTCTTTGAGCCGACTAGAATAACTGCCACGAGTGCCACCTGTTTAGACAACATCTTTACTAACTCAAGACCTTCTGACCATTTAATTATAAACGAGTTAGACTCTGATCACTGTGGCCAGTTAGTTACTTTTACTCAGAAAAGTGAAGTCAGAGCTCAAAGAAAACTTGTGAGTTTTGTTCCTATAAATGAAAATCGTTTAGGACAATTTAAAAATAATTTAATTGAAAAGCTACCGGACTTGCCTTATCACGCCAATCCGGATCATGCGTATAGTGTACTATTTAACCTCATTAATTGTGAATTTATGAAAGTTTTCACAAAAAAAACATTGCCTGTTAGCGACCGTATTATATTTAGTGACTGGGCAACCCCAGGTATTTATAAAAGCAGGGAAAAAATGTATGAATTATATCAGGAAAAAACATTTAACCATGATGAAGCTTTTCAAGATTTTGTTAAAAATTATTCAAAAACTTTTAAAAGAGCCTGTTCCTCAGCAAAATCCATACACATTAAAAATAAAATAAAATCTTCTGGCAATAAAATCAAAACAACTTGGGGAATTATAAATTCTGAAACTGGAAGAACCAAAGTACAGAACCGCGATTTCCATCTTAAAATTAACAATGAAGATATAAAGGCGGACTTGGAGGTAGCAACTGAGTTTGAGAATTTTTTTACTAATATTCCAATAATGACAACAAAAACTTTGTCTTCTTCCTCCACTTCTGCATATGCCATACTAAAAGAATGTGTTCCAGAATGTGACAATCACTTTGAATTTACATTTGTGACTGCTAAAGACATTATAGAATCTTTTAAGGATCTTGATGTAAAAAAAACTGCCGATCATTGGGGTTTGTCAGTATACACTGTAGCTTCAATAATAGATGTTATCGCACCTTTCTTAGCAATTGTTTTTAATTCTTGTGTCACATCTGGTGTATTTCCTGATTTGATGAAACTAAGCAAAGTAATTCCACTGTTCAAATCTGGTAGTACAACTGATCCCACGAATTTTCGGCCAATATCGATATTACCAACTTTGAGCAAAATTTTTGAAAAATTAATTTTGAAACAGTTGTTGAGGCACTTTAACTTACACAATTTATTGCACGTGAAACAATTTGGTTTTACAAAGGGTCGTTCAACTACGGATGCGGGCGTGGCGTTGCTAAAGAACATATTTGGGGCCTGGGAGGAATCGCAAGATGCTCTTGGTATTTTTTGTGATTTGTCCAAGGCCTTTGATTGCGTACATCATGATACTCTTATCAGGAAATTGTACCATTATGGTTAGAGGGACAGAGCTCTCGACCTTCTGACTTCTTATCTGAATAATCGAATTCAGAGGGTTGATGTTAATGGCAAGAGATCTGCAGGATCTGTGGTCACCATGGGCGTTCCGCAGGGCTCAATTCTAGGTCCATTCTTGTTTTTAATTTATATTAATGACTTACCTCATCACGTGAGGGATAATCACAACATAGTATTGTTCGCGGATGACACTTTTCTTATTTTTAAAGTCAAGCGTCAGCTAACAAACTTTGACGAAGTTAACAATGCACTCTCTAAAGTTGTCCATTGGTTTAATGTAAATAACCTCCTTTTAAATGAAAAAAAAACTAAAGTCATTAAATTTTCTACGCCAAATGTCAGGCAGCTAAGTACCAATGTTCAACTGAATGGAGTAGAGTTGATCCCTGTCGAGTCGACAGTTTTTCTTGGATTAACTATTGACGCCAAGTTACAATGGGGTCCTCACATTGAGAAGCTGTCGGGTAGACTCAGCTCTGCCGTCTTTGCTGTTAAGAAAATTAGACAGATAACTGATGTGGATACAGCCAGAATTGTTTATTTTAGTTATTTTCATAGTCTTATGACTTATGGGATTCTTCTCTGGGGAACTTGTGCGGACATCAATACCATCTTTGTTTTACAGAAGAGGGCTGTTCGAGCCATTTATAACCTTGGTCCTAGAGAATCTCTTAGAGAAAAGTTCAAAGAGGTGAACATTCTGACTGTAGCTTCACAATATATATTTGAAAATCTTATGTATGTTCATAAAAATATCTCGAATTTTAAGAAGATAAGCGATATTCATAATGTAAATACCAGGAACAAACACAATCTTGCTTTACATCACACTCGTCTCCACAGAGTAGGCAACTCGTTCATGGGTCAATGTATACACTTTTACAACAAGCTTCCCATGGACGTTCGAAACTTACCCATTAAACGATTTAAGAACCATATAAAGGCCAAACTTTGCAAAAAGGGGTATTATAAAATCACAGATTATTTAGAAGACAAAAAAGCTTGGGATTGAGCTGCTCGCTCTGTTAAGCATTGTTAATTTTTATTAAGCAATATGCGTAATTATAAGGTAAATTATTGTAAACATTTTCATTTTTAATGTCTGGACTTGAAAAAAGACGATGATCCCTGAGTTTGTTTCGGCCATTTCTTCTCAGAGGTAGTCAGTTAGGAAATGCCGGCTTCATCTAGTTAAAAAAATAAAATAAAAAATAAACATGACGTGTAAAAGTGATCAGTGATCCTACTTGCTTAATAAACGATTTCATTTCATTTCATTTCATTTCATTTCATTACACGGAAAATTGAGGTAGATTGTCAATAGGTTTAACAATGAAAGGATATGATTATCACTAGACAGTCAGCCACTTCCCTCCGCGCGCCCGCGCCGTGTGGTTTGAAATTAATACGCTCCGGGTATATTTACGAATATCGCGTTCCGATTGTTAGTTTCCGGCTCGTGTTTTCATTCTAGACTGTGAAATTGTGTCTGGCTTGGTATAGTAAGTTTATTCTTAGTGTTTGTTTGGTATTTATTGTAAATCAAATAATTTCGGTGAGTACATTTATTTTCTTACTTGTGAGGGTAACGTAATTTATTTTTCTTTTCTCCGTGCGACGGTTTTGTTTTTTTTCTTTTCGTTAACTTAGATTTGTTTTTCTTGTTAATTAATTAGCTATGTCAACTTCCAATGACCCCCCTGATCGTGGGGGGGACATTTTCCGTAGAGATAACAAGACGTTTAGGTCGCCGCCGCAAGCATCCGCTAAGCGTTTGTTTTGTGAAATGTCTCCGACCGACAATTTGATAGATGATAGGTCGAAGCGTTTACAAACTGCACCCAATTCTCCCGAAAAGTCGCCTACATTAAATATTTCCAATCGTAGCGACGGGAACAGTAATTATTGCGATTTGATGACCGAGGCGTCTGTGTACCTGGCCAAAATCAACGAGCTGGTTAATGATAACGGTTCTCGTATAAATGTCGCGAACAAATCAGCAATTATGGATATGACTCAACGAGTTACAAGTATCGTGTCTTTGTTAGCTTTAAAATCTGCGTGTAACGAGACAAAGCTTGCTAACACCGAGCGCGAATTGGAAATAATTAAATTAAAATCCTACGCTAAAACCGTTAATGAGGACAAAAACATGTCGTACGCGGATTCTTTGAAACTGCGGTTGCCTAAAGTTACCCCGGCTATTGAATCTAGAGTACCTCTTCCTTGTCTCGTCGCCTATCCGACCCAGGAGCGATCAGCTGACTATGCGTCATCTTCCGCCACTAAACAAGCTCTTATGAAGGCGATTAGACCGAGTGACGATGGTTTTCAAATAGTCGGTATTAAAAAAACCGCCAAATCAGGCGTTGTACTGCGCGTTGCAAATGAAAACCAATTGAAAAGACTAGAATCGGTAGACGCTATAAAGTCTGCGGGTCTTCGTTTAGAAAAACCAAAAGGTCGCCGACCCCGTCTATTAGTCAAGGACATTCCCGCCTCTATGGAAGACAACAATTTTTTGCAAGCCAAAATATTAAAAACGAGTTGCCAATAAAAGAAGACGACTTCATTAAATCCACGAAAATAGTCCGTAGGCGTTCTACCAATAACGGTCGTAAATGGTTAGGAATAGAGATTGAACCTGAGGTACGGAAGCATCTTGTGTCTACCAAGGATAAGTTATTTATTGACTGGGCCACGTGCCGTTTTGTTGATGATATCGAGGTAGTTCGTTGCGCGTATTGTCAGCAATTCGGTCACGTGAAAAAGCATTGCGCTAATAAATCACCAACCTGCGCTATATGTTCTGAGGCCCACGAAACCAATATTTGTCCGCATAAGGACGATTTAAATTTTACCCCGGTTTGCGCGGCGTGTAAACGTTTTAAAAAACCTTTTGACCATCGCTGCGGGTCTGAACAGTGCGGTACCTATAAATTAAAACTCGAACAACTTATCCTACATACTAATTACTAATTAGGATGGATAGTCTAAGCATAGGGCAATTAAACCTTCACAACGATAAGGTGGCGACATCAGAGTTAGATAAATTAATTATTGACTACAACTTAGACCTTGTACTCATTCAAGAACAATATCAAAACTCAAGTTTACGTCACAGGGTAGTGCAGCTGGATTGTAGGGCGCGAGCCGGAATTTATGTTGCGCGGTCTTCTAACTTTACGGTAACGTCTATACGTGACCTCATGACGCCACACTGTGCGGTTGCTGAAGTCTCATCAGCTTCTTTAAAAGTATTCGTTGTAAGCTGTTACTTTCAATATTCAGATCCTGTTACTCCTCATATACATAATCTCCGTCATGTCTTGCGGTCACTCGCGGGCTGCAAAGTGATCGTTGGCGCGGATGTCAACGCGTCATCGTCTCTGTGGTATGGCAAGGTTCGGGCAACCGATACCGAACGACGCTGCGCTGTTGAGGATTTCATTGCTGAGATGAACCTATCGATTCATAATACCCCCGATGCACCACCTACTTTTTGCAGCCAAATAGGCGAATCTTGTATTGACGTCACACTTTCTAGTGCCGACGTACGTTTGGATAGGTGGCGTGTCCTACCGGACGCGTCTTGTAGTGATCATCGCCTGATCGTGTACGAATTTGTTCCTGGTTATATTCAGGGTCCGTCTCATATTCCTGGTAATTTCAGATATAGATGTAAAGGTGCGAACTGGGAATTTTTTGGCTCGCTTTTTGCGTGTCACGCCAAGGAGTTCACTCGGGACGGGCTGTCAGCCGAAGAAAGTGCTGACATTATGTCAGAAACCTTTACCTACTGTGCTGACATCGCCATTGGTCGTGGATCTATGACCAATATTCGTAGATGTGACTGGTGGAGTGATTATTTAGTTGAACAGCGCAAAAGATATCGCAGAGCGCGTAGACAGTTAAATAAACTCAAGAGCCGAAAGATTACTGGAGATCTTCTTACGTCCGCTTTAAATGCTTTTAGAGTTGCCAAGTCACGCTACAAAGCATCGGTGGAAAAATCTAAGGGTAACTTGTTGCGGAAAATCGTTGACAAACTTGACAGGGAGGGTCCGTGGTCTCCCTTATATCACGAATTTAAAGCTAACAGATCGGTCGACCTTGCATACGTTCAAAACATTAAGGTCAATGATAAGCATACCACGGGCATAGAGGAAACAACAAAAGTACTAATTAATACACTTATCCCTGATGATTCACCGGCTAACGATAGCGACTACCACCAACAGATTCGAGCGTGGGCTCCTGTGCCACCTGAATCACCAATGTCAGACGTACCATCTAATGACGAATTTATAAATATTGTTAGAAAACTACCGGTCAACAAATCATCAGGGGAAGATAAAATATCTAATAGGATGATTAAAGAAGCGTGTAAATCAGCGGGTGATGCCATCTTAACTGTATATAACCGATGCATTGCTGAAGGCGTTTTTCCTCGTAAATGGCGACGCGGTTTCATACAAATAATACCAAAGTGTGGTGATAAACCACCGGATGATCCGAAGTCATATCGGCCTATCACGCTTCTACCATCTTTGGGGAAACTTCTTGAGCGCCTCATCGTTCCACGTTTACTACCGAACGGTCCAAAATTTCATAGTAATCAATATGGCTTCACCATCGGTAAATCAACAGTCGACGCGGCGCTTTCTGTCAGAAGAACCGTTAACCAGTCGGAACACAAGTACGTGATTGGTATCTTTTTGGATATTTCTGGGGCTTTTGATAACGCTTGGTGGCCTATGCTGTTGTTAAAATTAAAAAACCGCGGTTGCTATAGAAACATATATAATCTCGTTTACTCGTACTTTATAAACGGTTCCGCGGTACTTAAGCTCGGTCATTTTTCTAGTACTAAAGCACTAACCATGGGATGTCCTCAGGGTTCAGTTGTCGGTCCTTATTTATGGAATTTGGGTTTTGATGATTTTCTCGCGATCCCGCTTCCTTGCGGCTGTTCACTTACTGGTTACGCGGACGATGGCCTACTGCTCATTCAATCAAGTACCCGAGCCGGACTTGAGAACTTGGCCCATACTTGCCTAAATCTAATATCTCAGTGGGGTGATCGTAACCGCCTAGCGTTTGCGCCGCATAAAACCTATCAACTTCTACTAAAAGGTAATCTTAAATCATTGCCTACTATTAAATTTAATAACGTTCCCGTTAAAAAACAGCAATCCGTATGCTACCTTGGTATGGTCTTAGAAAGGAATTTTTCATTTATCGAACATATAAAAATAGTTGGCGAAAAAGCTAAAAGGAACTTTTATGCCCTAACTAGAATATCCAAAGCAACTTGGGGTCTATCATTCCTAACTTTAAAAACTATATATGGAGCTACCTACTTAGGATGTATGTGCTACGGTGCACCTGTTTGGGCCGATAGGGCCAGCATAGGGGCGGCGCGACGTAAACTGCTTCAAAGCCAACGTTTGGCATTGATATTTTTATGCAAGGCGTATAGAACAGTCAGTACTGAAGCCTTACCCGTTCTGGCAGGTGTACTTCCAGTCGATCTTGAAGTACAGCGACGTGCTTCAATGTACTACTCCGCGAGGGGGGAGGCCATGGACACTAACTTTGTTACACAACGCGACCTCAATAGAATTTCTAGATTATTTAAACCTCAGACTGACGTCTGGGAGGACCTCTTATCCGAATGGCAAAGTAGGTGGGATAATTCCATCAAGGGCCGGCACCTCCATCTGTTCTTTCCATCCGTTGGCGATCGGCTGGCTAAGACATGGCTGGAGGTTGACCACTGCGTTGCCCAATTTCTCACAGGTCATGGCAACTTTAAAAGTAAACTGTATTCTTTTAAACTTGTTCCTTCGCCTTTGTGTCAGTGTTCTACATCGAACTGTGAATTTGAACAGTCCGCACATCACATCTTGTGGGAGTGTATTCTTTGGCAGAATGAACGCAATATTATGTTGGATAGTGTACAAGTTACATCCGGAGTTGTTTATTATACGGACCTTGTTGAAACTAGAACTAATTTCCGTGCGTTCAGGCGCTTTTGCCATACCTATTATTGGAATCAATTGTAACAGCAAATACCTACTTAGGACCCATTAACTTGATCAAATGTTATTCCGTGGTGCTTGGCAATCTGGGCTTCTCCCAGTTGCAATAATGTCCCTTTGTGCCGATTGGCCTAGTTCTATTCTGTCTCCTGCTTATTATGGAGGGAAGTGGAAAAAATATCTTTTTTCTTACTCCTCCGCTATTCTTTTCTGATTAATTTCGTTGCGGGACCCAAGACAGTTGAAACATTTCTCCGGGACTCGTCGAGCTTCATTGCTCGGCGTTTTTCTGGCGGTCTCCACTGTTGATTCTGGCTTTCAGGAGTTGCAGTGGGTTGGGAACAGTGTGGCGGGTTTTGTCCAAAAAAAATAGACAGTCAGGACGTTTGAATTCAGCATTTAAAAAAACCCTCATTTTATTAAAAAAGGCTTGTTCTATTTTTTACTGACAAATATTTCGATAGAATATTAATTTTCATAATATTGATTGAAGTCGTTGAATTTCTTAGTATCAAGGGTTCGGTAAAAATAAGTAGATAGTTTAGACTTAAGTTTAAAAAAATAAACAAGGTTCACTTTCCCTTTCGATCAGGTAAAATAAATCATTATTCATATAGTACAGACATGGTAATAAGAGGAACATACATGTATAGACATAGTAATGAAATGCATAAGTGGAACTCTGAAAGTGGCATCAACTAAAATGTGGTGTGGAAATCGGTTGTCATGCTTATGATGCAAAGCAATGAGGAAATGAAAATGTCGTGAGAAGAGTTTTGTGTACAAACGTAGATTTCTTATAAAAGGAAGACCAAAGAAACGATGGATGGTCTATATATAGCTGGACAGGGGATGAAATGTTGCGCTGACCCCAAATAAATTGAGATAAGGGCACGAGAATGGTGTGTGTGTGTCAGAAGAGATATAACTCAAACTGATGAAAAGGGATGACAAATTGGTTAATATGTTAAACCGCTGACGATTGTATTTTGAATCCGAATCTAAAATGAATGTTTATGTGACTGAAGAGAAAAATAAAGAATTGAATACATCTATTGACTATTCCCATTGCCCTGACCTGAGTAAAGAAAAGCATCATTCTCTTCCATATAAGCAAAGAGGGTAGATGGCTTGTGCAATAAAAATCTCATCACCTCGTCCTGACCTTTGTAAGCTCGACCCAACGAGGTGCCAGACACGGCTTTTATGAACCACAGAATGAGAAGTCATTATTCCTCATTCTGTAGTCCATTAAATTTGTGTCTTGTATCATAACCCAACCGCGGCAATGAAAAAATGAATAAATATATAAATGAATAAACGAATAATAATCTCGAAATCATCGAAAAATAATCAACAATATCGACCTATTGTCGACCTCCTTGGCGCAGCGGTCAACACGCCTGTCTGCGACATGGAGGCCCCGGGTTCGACCCCGGCCAAGTCATGGTGGAAAACGATCTTTTATATGCATCTATTATAAATATAATATCGTTGAGTTAGTATCCCATAACACAAGTCTCGAACTTACTTTGGGGTTAGCTCAATCTGTGTGTTTTGTCCGTATATATTATATATACGTACGTATTTATTTATTTATTTAATGAATTTAATATATGAGAAACGCTTCGAATATTAGACAATTATTCGCCGTAAAAGTAAATGACAAAAAAAGTTATTGTGGGATATCCATAAGAGATAGATATATACTGTACTAAGTACATATTTCTGTAGACCTTTTCAATGTGTACAATACTTTAAACATTATTTTGATAAATCTCGTAGTGTTCAGTCTGCGTTTGCAATGTAAGCGGAAAAAATGTAATTATTTACGACATCACAGTATCTGTCCACTATTTAATGGACGTTATTATGCAAGTAAACCGTCCTGTTCAATCACTCTATTTATCAAAAAAACCACATCAAAGTCCGTTGCGTGGTTTTAAAGATTTAAGCGTACATAGGGATATATAGGGACAGAGAAAGCGACTTTGTTTTATACTATGTCATTACATAGAATGCAGTGAAAATGGGTATAAACAACTGTTTCCTTTAATTTATAATCTTCAACCACTTCTAAAAGTATTAATAATGAAACTGTTAAATCGGTTAAACAATAAAAACAACATGAGAATTTAGTCCATAACAAATCTATACTAATATATAAAGCTGAAGAGTTTGTTTCTATGTTTGTTTGTTTGTTCGCGCTAATCTCAGGAACTACCGGTCCGATTTGAAAAATTCTTTTTGCGTTGGATAGCCCATTAGTCCAGGAAGACTTTAGGCTATATAACATCACGCTGCGACCAATAGGAGCGGAGCATAACTAATTCCACGCGAACGAAGTCGCTGGCGGCCGCTAGTTATTCAATAAAACCCCGGACGTCCCTGAGGCATGTAATGAGATTTCTGCCAGCATACCTATAACTACGACTTACTTCTTAAATTATTCGTCCCCGTCTAATGCTGAAAACCTTTTCCATAGTAGTGTACATAATTATCTAAATGTAGACGCTTATTTCACTTCGAACATGTAACCCCAAGTTAATGTTTTTAAACACTTATGTCTAAAACACCGGTGATTACTGGGGTATCTCCATTATACTTTTAAGTAATATTATATATTAGATAGATAGATATCGTAGGCTTGTATCGAGGGCTTAGTAGTTGGTATTAGTAGCTAATGCTAAACATACAAAAGTTTATTAACTCTAAGTAGTAGCATTAGGTACTAATACTAAACACACAAACTAGTATTAGGCACTAATACTTACAAGGGAATAAATTATGGTCATGACACAATTTCTAGAAGCTGTGTCTGTGTGAGTATCGCTTAGTATTTTTACAATATTGTATTACATTTTATAGCTTACACTATAGACGTTTGGTAACGTGTTTGGTTTGAGGCTTTCATCATCATCAACCTTTCTATCGTCCCACTGTTGGGCACAGGTCTCCTCTCATGCAGAGAAGGATTGAGCGTAATCACCAAGCTTGCTCAATGCGGGTCGGCGATTTCAGACTTAAAGTCCAGGTTTCCTCAAGATGTTTTCCTTCACCTTCAGCCAATGGTGTCAAAGATATACTTAGAAAGTACATATAACTTTAGAAAAGTTACGTTGGTACTTGTCTAACCTCGAATTGAACCCGCGCACTCATACTTGAGAGGCTGGTGTTTTAACCACTAGGCCACCACGACTCTACTTCCTTTTTTGTTTGAGGCTTTATGCAAATCAAATCCTCTCCTTCTCGTGTCGGAAGGTACTGGGAATTGTGAAATAAGGAATAATCCTTATCCTTACTAATATTATAAATGGGAAAGTGAGTTTGTTTGTTTGTTTGTTCCGCTTTCACGCCATAACTACTGAACCGATTGCTTTGAAATTTTGCAGACGTAAAGCTAGAAGTCCAGATTAAATAATAGGGTACTTTTTATCCCAGAAAAAAATTATATTCCCGAGGGAAATCTAAAAAGCGCGATATAACCGAACTCCAGGCGGGCGAAGTCGCGGGCGGAAAGCTAGTATTGAATATACAACATGTAATGCATATAACTGAAAAAGAAACGAAAGAACTGTCAAATTTTAGATTATTCCTGCGGTAAAATTTGCTGGGGATTGAAAAATCAGGCCTAGTACTATTTACTAGCTGACTTTGATTTCGATAATAAATTATTTCTGAAAATATTATAATTAAGTACATTTACCTTTTTGTATATGCCACACCTAAATAATAAAGTTTGTTCAGAATAAGCAAATGAATCGATTCTAATCATTTTTATACCATGTTATATTTTTTCCTAAAAATATTTTAAAAAGGTTGCAAGTTGGATACCGTTATTTGAGATCATACGCACACAATACGGGTAACTTATCATCATCATCATCAGCAGTCTGTAGCAGTCCATTGCTGGACATAGGCTTCTCCAATTTTATGCCATTGAACTCGATTCTCGGCAACTCTCATCCAGTTACTACCAGCCATCCTGCGAAGATCGTCGCTCCAAATAACCTGAAGGCGTACCACCTTACATTTACCGATTTGCGGTCTCTACTCTAAAACAAATCTACTCCAACGGTCATCGGTTCTACGGCTAATATGGCCGGCACATTGCCACTTCAGTTTGCTTATTCTGCGAGCTATGTCGACAAATTTGGTTCTCTGCTGGATCACCTCGTTGCGGATTCGATCCCTTAGAAAGATTCCAAGCATCGCCCGTTCCATAGCTCGCTGAGCAATCTTGAAATTGTGCACCAGCCATACTATGAGTGTGCACGTTTCTGCCGCGTAGGTCATAACTGGCAGGATGCACTGATTGAGCAGCACTAGGTTATATATACATACAGTATGTTAAATATTTTAAAACATTTTGTTTTCGAATGCAAATATTTTTTTTAGCATGTATGTATGCTATACTATTTCGGGTTAACGGGAACGCCCTCTGTTAGTTAACATACTGTATATACCTTGAAATTCTCATATCTCTTGCCGCTGAACCCACCAGCTTGACGATTATCAAACTAGTGCTTGACTGCAATCCCGCCTGATGGTAAGCTGTGATACAATCGTTAATGGTAAAACTCACTAGCTTATTAAGCCTATTCACTCAAAAAAACTGAGTGAATAGGAAGGAAGACGGCAGTTGAGCAACGTGATGCAATAATGTTTAACCCAACAACACGACCAACGATGCTGCGCCAGAGGATGATCTGGAGACCCTCCACGACCAAACTCCCGACACAACAACATTAGGCACATCGTACCCGGTACACATCGCAACACAACTGCTCAGACCCGTCCTCCGTACGACTTCACCAGACATCATGCCGGAACACGACGAATCGCTTGGCGGCAAAAGCTTATATATCGAACTCTTGGTGGCGTAGTGGTTTAAACATCAGCCTCTCAAGTATGAGTGTGCGGGTTTGGTTCCAGGTCAGGCAAGTACCAATGTAACTTTTCTATGTATATCTTGGCCATCAATGACTGATTACAAGGTGAAGGAAAACATCTTGAGGAAACATGGACTTTAAGTCTGAAATCGCTAACCCGCATTGAGCAAGTGTGGTGATTACGCTCAAATGAGAGAAGACCTGTGCCCAGCAGTGGGACGATAAAAAAAAGATGATGATGAGCTTATATTTTACTGCAAAATTTCATTAACCTTATAATTAATGCAAAGTTTGACTTAGTTCCCGTCATTCCCTTTCTTGGTTACTCAAGCGGTAACGATGTAGGTACATAGAATAGATTTAAATTAATTATAACGCTTTGTTTAATGTAACGGGTAATCAGATAGGAACATTTTGTGTGGGCCTTTACCTATACCTATTTACATTGATAGTCTATCAACTCGTGATACATCATGGGATGATAAACAATATAATATTTAGTTAATTAAGCTTTTGCTATTTTCACAAATTAAGTAATTAGCATGATATTTAAAAATGTTACTTGTTGTAAGCAACATGGTATATTTTATTGCTAGAGATCGTAAATTACAGCGCTTATGTCCTAAGCTTGAACAAAATGCCTACGAAAGAATAATATGGATACGCCTTTTAACTAACAATTTACTAAAATATTTTATTTTCACTATATTTACATACCAACTTGTACATATTTTTTTCAAAAATTACGAAATATCTTGTTATACCTACGGGATCTGAGGGAATTTTCAGAAATATCTATAAATGAAAGTAATGTAGTTTTCATAATTTTTGAGATAAAAAGTTACTATTAAAAGTGATATAAACCGATTCAGTAAACGATTCTGAACAAACTGTTTTCAGGAAATGCGTTAATTAATTTAGATGTTCTAGATATAGGGGATATAGGGCAATGGAAAGAGCTATGCTAGGAGTTTCTCTGCGAGATCGAATCAGAAATGAGGAGATCCGCAGAGGAACCAAAGTCACCGACATAGCTCTGGGAGTCGCTAAACTTAAGTGGCAGTGGGCAGGGCACATTGCTCGTAGAACCGATGGCCGATGGGGCAGTAAGGTTCTGGAGTGGCGGCCACGTACTGGAAGACGCAGCGTAGGGAGGCCCCAACAAGGTGGACCGATGACCTGGTGAAGGTCGCGGGAAGCCGATGGATGCGGGCAGCACAAGACCGGTCAGCGTGGAAAGCCTTGGGGGAGACCTTTGTCCAGCAGTGGACATCTATAGGCTGAAGAAGAAGAAGAAGATATAGGTAGGCAAAATAATTAGGCAAAAATAAATAAGTTAAATTTGAGAAAATTGACTAAAAATTACCAAATTGTATATATTATAATATATCAACTACATATTTGTATATAGTTTGATATACAACATTATTTTTGTTCATACGAAACCTGAAACACGTGTCCAGTATTTTTAAGTAAATAATTTATATACAAAATTTCAAAAAGATATCATTAAAAACCACAAAGTTATGAGCAAAGTTTATCCTACTTGGCTGTCCCAAAAAAATATAGTCCACGCTCCGCTCGGCCGGGCGAGTCGAGCCTTGACCTCTAGCTTCAGCTGGTGCGCGGGCGCGCAGTATAATGATCTATCGTAAGCTGCATGACAGGCTCGGTAATCACACTGCAACAATTTCTAAATATATTTGGGAAAAAATATAACATGGTGTAAAAACTATATTCAGGTTTCTCAGAAACCTGAATATAGTTACAAAAAATAACAGTGTATATCAACTACATACCTATTTGTTTATAAGACGTGGCCTTATTTCTATGATTATCAATGTGAATATAATTGAAGCGTGAAAAATAAACCACTTTATTTCTGCAGTGCGATTCTGTAGCCAGATAGCGCACTCTTAGCTCGCTTTACCTAGCTTTACACGGTGAGCTTTATACAGAATTGATCTGGCTGTATTTGATGTGCACGAAGTGGAATCTGCTTACCGTAGTCAAACATTAATTCATGCATATTATTTGTGGTAGAGTGAATCTCCTTTAATGCAATTAAACAAATAGAACAAAAGGTATAACAAATTCATTAGTTATATTTAGTACACAATGCATGTTATAATTAGTACACAATTCATAATCTGTTCTTTCCGTACACAGCCCTATCAACTCGTAAAATTAAAAGTAAACAAAGTTGATAAGGCTGACAAGTAATTTGAATAAAATCATGTACGATTTGTAGGAACCATTAAAATTTTTCATTTTTAAATGGTGACGTCTGTAAGGTAAATGCAACGAGGACAAAAGCAAAAGAAAAGCTATCGACTTTATATATGTATAACCAACTTACATGTTAACCAGACAACCGAATTGTCCCAATCAAATCACATTTATCATTCTTTGACAGTTATATGAGCCAGCTATAACTCTCTGAATTGACGTAGGATGTCAATTGGTTTAACAATGAATTACTCTGACATAACAGATACTGACAGTGGGTAGTCAGGTACCTTTTTTTTCGGGTTGGAAAATCCTCAATGGATGTCCGCCGCCCTGTGGGCGACGGGGTCTGTCAGATTTCTACTGACTAAAAACCACCCTGCTGTCTCTTCTGCTAGGAGCGCGCGTGGGGCCGGACTGGCCGGCCTCGTCTCCTGCTCGGGGTAGTGGGGTGTTAAACTACCCCGTGCATCGCCTCAGAGGCGCGCCCCGACACTCACGCGCGCTTCCGCCTCGAGGTCCATCAGTTAGGGGGCGGGGACTTCCCCATGTCCCCCGCCCCTGGACCCATTCATGGGGGCCGGAAGAGGGCGTTATCCGCCCTTCCTCGGCGCCCGGTGCATCTTCTGCGGCTCGGGAAGGGAGTTGAGATCTCCCACTCCCGTTCCGCAGCTTCCTTCTGCGACATCACGTCCTCTCTCTCACGGACTCTGCGCTACCGACCATCCTCCGCACTACTGCCGGCAACGTCAGGTCGCCTCCTTCATTTATGAGGATAGGGCGCTGCTCCTCCCAAGCCACACACTCGGAGAGCGTGTGCTGCGCCGTGTCCTCCCCGCATTGGACGCAGTGCTGGCACCGAACGCCCAGCTCCCTGTCTATGCGTTGCAGGTACTTGCCGCAACTCAACGCATTTATTGCTAAATTCTACTTAGCTTAAGTTACGCTCTACCAAACAAAGAAAAAGAACTTTTTTCTCATTAAGTTAGGTATCTAAGTTCGTTAGTAAATTACTTTTACAAAGTGACACATGAAAGTACAAGAAACGGTATAATGTTTCTTGAACTCGTACACTAATAACTGAAATGAAACATTTCTAGTCAGAACTTCAAAAAACATCTGTGATATAGTTTAACACGGCTTATGTAATTCATTTTTTATTTTGCGGTCTGAGATTTCGCTAGAATATTATCGCGTACGAGGTAACCTCATTAATTTCGATAGAAGTCGTTAAATTCTTTGGTTTCAAGCTTTTCGGTGAGAGTAAGTGGTACTACTTTGCGTACTTCGTATCTATCAAAAACAAACAAGTTAACTATTAAGAGGATTATATCCAAGGTAAGAACATGTGTGCCCTATTTTGGCTGTTTGTGTATAAAATATTAGTTTATATGTTTATACACGAACCCACGATACAGGAGCAGTGCAGGGCAACGTTTTATATAAAAAAAAAAATCTAATCTAGACAAAATCGAGATCGATTATTTGACAGTGGTTTAAATCTTTCAGCGCCTTACGGGTCCAATATAATAATGCATTTAGGGCGTTGTTGGGCTGCCGCGCTGGTGCAGTGCGTCGAGCATGTTTGCGGACGCTCACGTTGACGGCTTCCATGCCGTGCTCCGCAAGCGGTGGGCCGCGGCGCTTGGCAGGTTGCGCACCAGCACCAACAGCATTCTGGCTGTTATTGCGGGTAGGCTGGATACGCGTTACGTCCAGCACAGGGTTTATACCCATATTAGGAAATAAGCACCGTATAATTTTAACGTTCTTTAATTATTTATTTTGTTTTCGGTTTATGTTATCTATATTAGTTCTTTAAATTTTTATATTTTTCTACTAATCCTAGTTTTCGTAAGTTTTACTATACTAACACACTGTGGATTGTAAAGTCTGAATTAAAATTATTTTATTTTATTTTTTTTATTTTAACTTAAACAGTGATTTATTACTTATTATTCTTTTATGGTAATCCCTCTCACCGAGAGGAGGCCTGTGTCCCTACAGTGGGAACATTTTAGGCCGATTATGATGATTTTTTTTTAAGAGGTCGCATACTTTTGACATTTTATTGTGGCCATTTGTCTTTTACATAGTAATTTATCTATCATGATTTCATTTTTAATTTATTTTTATTAGTCCTTTTTTCTATGTGTGTGTTTTTGTCTTCGCATACAATTATATAATTAATGTAAGTATGCAAAATATTTTAAAAGACTATTGTTGTAATTTCTTGCCAATTCTTCTTCGTACAAACCTACTTTTTGGGAAGAAAAACCAGAATAAATTCTATGTTTATGTAATTTTTGACGTACAAAATTGTTTTTGTATACATATTTGAAATAAATGCTTTGACTTATCTACCAATGTATCTAACCATCAATATTTATATAGACGTGTGTGCAGAAAAAAGACGTAGTCTATAATTTGCGTGCTACGAACAGTTAGACATCGGTTGTCATGGCGGGGGCATATGATACAAAGGAATGGTGAAAACGAGGCGTCATAAGAGTTTGGGAACACCAAAATAAGACTGTTGGATTAACTGATGATCTATGAATGGAAAAGCCTAACTACCGAAATTACTCATAAAAAAGAAGTACGGAAGAAATGTTGCGCCGACTCCGATAAATTGGGATAAGGGCGCGCGAATGATGTGTATGCACAGAAATAACTCAATCGGATAAAGAGGGGTGATAAATCGGTCAACATCAATCGACTGATTTTCGAATCCGAATCTAAATACTACTGTTTTTTGTTATTTGTAAAGGTTTAAGTTGTAATAGAGAAAGTTTTATTTGGATCTTATACCTAATATCTCCGCTCTGGAGAAAATTGCTGTAACTTTGGTTTCCTGATAGACTGGTAGATAATCACAAAATGACGTTGTGATGGTATAAAAACTGACGTTTTTTGGAACCTTCGTGTCAAATACTGATGAAAATTACACACTTTCACGACGGTCATTATTAAACGACTTTTGCTAATCTAGTAGCACTTAGCTTCAGTAGGTTTAAATTGAGGATCTGGCTGGATTTACTCATTTCACAGACAGTGTTTTATATGCTGACGTCATTGCCTTTTTAGGATCCCTTATTCAACTAGGAATCCTTACAGTTTCACCAAGTTTGTGTGTCTGTCTCTCTGTCTCAGTGAAATGTCTCAATAATCTCAGTGATCGTTAGTACTCGAAAGCTGAAATTTATTACAAATACGACGACAAAGTGGTAAAATAAAAGTGCCAAAAATTGTTTTATTAGGGTGTAGCGGTACCTACAAACGCCACATGGAACAACACGTCATACTGACTTCACACGAATTCTACATCTCGCAATCAGAGTTTACCGTGCAACTAACATACATACAAGTTCCCAATTTCAAGCATTGGGCAAGTGCCCACCAGACATAACACCCGTCTGGTCGGAGGATCCTCCCTTTTCTATGGAGGATGAGTGAACTTTACTCCCTGTTCCTCATGCCTCCACAAGGGCTTTAGTGGGGAGTGATATTATATTCTTTCATCCACCCTAACGTGTGATATATCGCTGGATAGGTTGTACCTACCACCATTACTCAGCCATTTCTTCATTGTAAGAGTCTTTCATTACCTTTCCAGGAATTAGAACATAAATTAGACTTTGTACCCTACTATCTTCTAATAATATTTTATTTTTAACTTGGAAAAACTGTAACATATATAAATGTAATCTATTTGTCATAACCTACTGAGAGATACAGGTCTCAAAATAAATCCTCACTTCAGTGTCTGCGTTTTAATTAGTCGTGATAAGTATAGGGCACGACCTTCCTGCATTTATACTAAGTGCCAACTACACCGGCACATTGGTGTCCCTGACGTGATTTGAGACCCCGATGTCCCGACGATTTTACGACAAAGAAAAGCAAGCGCATACCAACGCTTGTTGCGGGTTGGTCAAAAAAGAAACCGTGGCCCCGGCCTACAGGCAAGTGAAGGAACACGGGTGGGTTTTAGTCAGTAAAAATCTTACACTTCCGCTCCGCTTAGAGCGGGAGAGGTCATTTGATGATTTCCCATCCCAAACAAAAAAAAAAGACCAACACTTTACAACAGAAAATTTCGATGTTAGACGAGTCCGAGGACAACAACCACACCGTCACAAGATATTTATAATAAAAAGTTAAAAAACTAAAACCCAACTACGACAAAAAACGACGCTGAAAAAGTATAAAACAAGATTTTCAGAATACTGAACTGAACAAAGTTGCTAATATAGTTGCAAGTAAATGGACACAGTAGACTCTACCAAGATGCCTTCGTTGTACCACGTTAACCGCAGTCACACGTTATGAAAGTGCTACGGTAGGTATATGTAACGTGTGACTACGCCTTTCCAAACATGAAAATTTATCTCTAAATAGTGAATATTGCATACTTCAGAATAGTATCGTAAGACATTATTGTCAATTTACAACGAAGGCATCTTGGTAGAGTCTACTGTGTCCATTTACTTGCAACTATATTAGCAACTTTGTTCAGTTCAGTATTCTGAAAATCTTGTTTTATACTTTTTTAGCGTCGTTTTTTGTCGTAATTGGGTTTTAGTTTTTTAACTTTTTATTATTTGTACTATTTTGGTGTTATAGTGTATTTGTGGCGCATAATATTAATAAAAGTTAAATTGACGAACTAAAAACTAGGTAGTTAACATACGACATCTCTTTTGACTTATGTATCGGCGTATAGTAATATGTAGAGATGTCCTATTTTACTATTTCGTAGCGCTTGGAGCGTAGCGCGTATAGCAACGGTTTCCCCGTATGAAGCTCCCGGTTTTTCGTAGTAGCGACGCACATTTGCGTCGATGGCACCGAATGGGTCATGAATTAGTGGATGAGGCCGTTAGTATAAATAGATTGGATGTTTTTCTAACGGTGGTAGGCCATAACATCGGCTGCCGGCAGAAGTTACCACCCACCAGACAAAGTCTTGCCGCCAAGCGATTCGTCGTGTTCCAGCATGATGTCTGGTGAAGCCGTACGGTGGACGCGTCTGAGCACTTTGTGTTGCGTTGTGTGGCGAGTACGATGCGCCAAATGTTGTTGTGTCGGGAGTTTGGTCGTGGAGAGTCTCCAGATCAATCTCCCTCTGGCGCAGCATGGTTGGTCGTGTTGGTCTTGGATTTAACATTGCATCACCTGGCTCAACTGCCGTCATCCTTGCTATTCCTAAGTTTTTTAAGTGAATAGGCTTAATAAACTAGTGCGCAGGCATCAAGGATCGCGTCACTGCTTACCATCAGGCGGGATTGCAGTCAAGCGCTAGTTTATAATTATTAAAAAAACTTATATTAAGAGGACCTGGGAAGATTTCTTAATCTATCTAATTCTGCTAACGATCGACTGTCATGTGGATTTTTAAGTAATTTATTATAATTCAAGGCACTTATAAATAATCCCTCTATGGTTTTAACTCTACTGAGAGCGACATAGGTCTGTCCTTTAGCAAACAATGACTTTCCTAGATCTGTAACTTTTTTATCTAGAGTACAACCTTGTAATTTATGTACAGTACAACCCCAAGAAAGAATCAGCGGGAGCATTTTACGCTGAATTTGCCCAGAACCCCTCAAGCCGTCAAATTCAGTGAGGCAAGGCTCGATTTTGATAAGTCCGTTAGTATGTGCTTTTATGGATGCGTCGTCTAATTGTATGAGAACAGCGCTTGGCTGTTCTCCTGTTCCAACTGATCGCGCCGAAGAGCAGGCCATTCGAAGGCCTTCACCACTCCCATCGCTCCGTTTACCAAACCCTGGTTTACATTCAAATTTCTACGAAGCATTACTAGGGATTATGTACAAACATAAAGTACTCGTGAAGCTCTTTCAGATGATACCAAATACGGTATATTTATTTTAATTTTGTATTAACATAGAACTTTTGTCCGCTAGAGGGCGTAATACTAAATTTGGTGACAAGCTTTATAGCTCATAACCAACAGAATATCAAGGCCCTTCTAATGGTTCTGCAGTGGTCTTATTCTGATAAGTAGTAAAGAAGCTATCTATGAACGAAAAGATGTGAATTATATGCAATCAGCCCAAGAATACAGGTAAAGTCACAAGCAAATGCTAGTAATATATATATATTCAAAATGTACAAGTTAAGCCCTTTCAAATGATATGAAACACGGCATATTTATCTTAACTTTATTTTTTTACTCTGTATATTTTGTCCGCTAGAGGGCGCCACGTTAGATTTTGTGAAACTCCATATAGCCTATAACCAGCAGACAATTAAGACGCTTCTAATGATATGTCATTTATCGAATTCGAATAAGTAGTTTAGAAGTTACGAGGGAACAGATGAACATACATACATACATACATACATACATACATACATACATACATACATACATACATACATACATAGCCTGTCAAAATCATAACCCTCCTTTTGCTTTGCCGTAGTCGGGTAAAAATGAATAGAGGTTTCATGTTTTGATTATTTTTTATATTCTTAATCGGAAATAATCGCTCCAAAAGTAACAAAAGATGTCACGTAATACAACATTCCCACCGAAAATCCAACATACCTAACCCGTTTATTTTGTATAAATTAGTAAGCCAATTTTCCGAGAGATTACCTCTTTCCTAGTTTCAGTACTTCTTTCCCAAGTTGAAGGGCTCGGGATGAGTATGAGCTATTTTATAGTTACAATCTATAAATTTTCTTTAGTTATCACCGTCTATTGTGTATCTATCCGATCATCAGCCTTTTTATCGTCCCTGGGCACAGGTCTCCTCTCTTAGAGAGAAGGACTCAGCGTAATCACCACGCTTGCTTAATGCGGGTTGGCGATTTCAGACTTAAAGTCCAGGTTTCCTCAAGACAAACAAACAAAACAAACAAAACAAAGTCTTGCTGCCAAGCGATTCGTCGTGTTCCGGCATGATGTCTGGTGAAGCCGTACGGTGGACGGGTTTGAGCAGTTGTGTTGCGATGTGTGCCGGGTACGATGTGCCTAATGTTGTTGTATCGGGAGTTTGGTCGTGGAGGGTCTCCAGATCATCCTCTTGCGCAGCATCGTTGGTCGTGTTGTTGGGTTTAACATTGCATCACCTCGCTCAACTGCCGTCTTCCTTCCTATTCACTCAGTTTTTTTGAGTGAATAGGCTTAATAAGCTAGTGTGCTTTACCATCAACGATTGCATCACTGCTTACCATCAGGCGGGATTGCAGTCAAGCACTAGTTTATAACTATTAAAAAAAAAAAAATGTTTTCCTTCACCTTCAGATATTGGTGTCCAAGATATACTTAGAAAGTACATATAACTTTAGAAAAGTTACATTGGTACTTGCCTGGCATCGAACCCGCGCACTCATAATTGAGAGGCTGGTGTTTTAACCACTAGGCCACCACGACTCACTCACAGGACACTCACAGGACTTAATATGTCAACTCAATGTAACAAATATTTTTCTTATCTCTTATTTAACTCTTAAGTTCTTAAAAACGGGATACTATGGAACCCTACACTGAGTGTGCCTCCACACCGCTCTTGGACAGCGTTTTTTTTTTCTGGACAAGTAATCAACAAATGGCATTGCCCGTTCTGGGTGCGGGATAAAACAGACCGTGTTCTTTCATTTGCTTGTGCCAAGGACCATTGTATCTTTTTTTAGCCTTGAAGCTAGATGAGGATAGTCAACTTGTAGTGAAGACTTTACTATAACGGTCCAGGATAGTGTTAGATAATATATTTATTTTTTTTTTTTTTTTTTTAGCTAAATTAATCTGAAAATATGAGGGCTTAGTTGTAAGTGGTTTTAAAACTACTATAATAAAGTTAAAGTTTTTATGAATACGGTCCGAATCAAACAAATAAAAATGGCTTGTCTTAAATAACAAAATTTATCTACATTCTACATACTATATAGGCACAGTCAGCAATGAAAGTCGTTTAACATAAAAATTTTTAAAACCATAATTACTGAGCAAAATATTGTATCGAAATCGAAATCGAAGTGACTCTAATTAACGAAAAGTACTCTGATTCTGTCTCTATCCCTTCTTTGAGCCTTTGTTATAAGTTTTGTTTGTTAAAAGCGCATTATCGAACAACTTCTTGTTAGTTGAAGTTTGTTGCTGACAACTCGTAGAATGTAGGTAGTTGATGAAATTCTAGTTTAAAGTCAAAGTAATTTATTTGTCAGAAAAATGACATTGATATCGTGGCCCAGATCTTAGTTTTTTTTTTTTTTTAAATCGTTGTCCCACACTTGGAATTACTTCTGAATCGTGGGTGCATTTGCAAACATATAAAACTCTCAAACGCAAACATCCAGACCCAGAACAACTACTTGTAGGTCATACAAATATTTGTTCCGTGCGGGAATCGAACCCGCGACAAGCAGCGCAGGAGTCAATAGCTTAACCACTGGCTTAACCGTGCAGGATTGAAAATTACATGAAGTTTCATACCATTTCACAAAATAACCAGTTAAAATTAATATCCCGTTTAAATGTCTCTGTAAATAGCCAAACGTCGAGCGAGACACAATTTATGTTATGTCAGCTGAGGTTTTATGTCTGTTTCAATTTCGATTGTCTCAGTTATCAAAGTAATGAAAAGCAACACCATCTACCTAGATTTTTTCCAATTATGTTTGGGTTTGCTTACAGTCTAACTGAGAAAAACATATTAATTTACATTTAACCATAGTGCTTGTGGTGAAGGCAATAAAAAATCTAGTAAGACAAATAAATCACCATTTAATTTACCTCTGTAAGATGAATTGAGAGACAAGACAACGTAAATTTTATGAAGCGTAGAATTAAAGTCATTGTAGCTTCAGGAAAATGTCGTTTGACCACAATATCTGAGCAATAAAAGTAAGTAATAGTGTGTGAGACTTCAAAAATGACTTTTTCAGATCCTGAAAATCATTCTTCTAAGTGGAATAAAAAATCTTTTAAATGGGATGAATATGGAAATGTAAAGTAACGAGATTCCGCGTTGGTGTGCAGCAGTTACGATCCCAATGAGTGTTGCTGGAGACTGAGTTCCAGCCAGTTCGGAAGCCCTACAAACTCACGTATTGAAATGGGTTGTTCTCCCTCTCTCACGGGGAGAACCGATCTTGCCAGTAATATTATAACAATTAGGAAAAACAATTTTTTTTATCAGACCAAGGTAATTTAAGAACAGTCAAAAACCAATCATTTTTCTTTTATTTTGATTGGTGACAGCCGTTTTTGTTGGGGCAAAATCAAAATCATAGAAATTGTGTTTTTAAGTAATTAAAACTAGGTTTACGCCATTATGCAAATACACAATTTGATGCTTAATGTTCACTCCACAGACTTCTTAGTCAAGACTTTCAACGTGATTTTCATATAAATGCTTCTCTAAATAAAACTGTACCAAAGTTCTTAACCCAACAAATGGCATATTTAAACCAGCACCCTAATTGGGTAACACTCTATTACTAGGTACTAGTTGGAATCATTTTGAAGCTTATTGCTAGTCCATTGGTCCATATGTTCAAAAAATGTCTCTGCTTACTGTCTAGTAAGCTATGTAAATAACGCAATGAATGTTGTACAACTGTCAAAATGAAACCCATTGCTACTGATAGTGTGTAACGTAATTACCCTACAGTTTTTAAATCAGCCGCACTGTAATCCCGCGGCTCATTGGCTTTTGACAAGTATATTCAACAATATTCATGATTTAATCAAGTTTTTGATCGGGAATGGTTAAAAAATTAAAGAAAGGCAAAATTCTTAAAGTCATTTAGCATGACCATGTACGATGAAGAAAATAAAATATTCGAAGCTCTAAAATCAATTATTTTTCAATACAAAACATTGAAAGAGCTATCCCAGAGGCCTTGAGAAATTACTGACAAAACTTTACCCAATAATTTATTTTCACTTATATATTTCAATTCCAAAGCACTTTATTCAAAGACAGACTTCTTTTTAGGGTTCCGTACCTCGAAAGGAAAAAACGGAACCCTTATAGGATCACTTTGTTGTCCGTCTGTCTGTCTGTCTGTCTGTCTGTCTGTCTGTCACCACACTTTATCTCAAGAACGCGTGGACGTATCAAGCTGAAATTCACATGAAATACTCGGGTCTATTGTCCCTTTAAGCTGTGAAAATATCAAACTTCTAAGCCAAGCCAATCAAAAGATACAGCCGATTATGTCGATATTTTCAACAAATTTTCGACACTCGCAAAGGAATCAAAACCTACAGGATACTTCCCGTAAACTCAGAATCTTGAAAATTGGCATGAAGCATTGTCATATAATGCAAATATAGGAAAAATTGCGAAAATCACATTTTTTAGTTATATAATATAATAAACATATTTTAATAAAATGGAACTTACTACCTTATTTCTCACGAACGAATAAAGTTATCAAATTGAAATTTATACCAAATACCTAGGTCTATTGTCCCTTTAAGTTGTGAAAATATCAAACTTCTAAGCCAAGCCAATCAAAAGATACAGCCGATATGTCGATATTTTCAACAAATTTTCGACACTCGCAAAGGAATCAAAACCTACAGGATACTTCCCGTAAACTCAGAATCTTGAAATTTGGCATGAAGGATTGTCATATAATGCAAATATAGGAAAAATTGCGAAAATCACATTTTTTCAGTTATATAATATAATAAACATATTTTAATAAAATGGAACTTACTACCTTATTTCTCACGAACGAATAAAGTTATCAAATTGAAATTTATACCAAATACCTAGGTCTATTGTCCCTTTAAGCTGTGAAAATATCAAACTTCTAAGCCAAGCCAATCAAAAGATACAGCCGATATGTCGATATTTTCAACAAATTTTCGACACTCGCAAAGGAATCAAAACCTACAGGGTACTTCCCGTAAACTCAGAATCTTGAAATTTGGCATGAAGGATTATCATATAATACAAATATAGGAAAAATTGCGAAAATCACATTTTTTTAGTTACATAATATAATAAACATATTTTAATAAAATGAAACTTACTACCTTATTTCTCACGAACTAATAAAGGTATCAAATTGAAATTTATACCAAATACCTAGGTCTATTGTCCCTTTAAGCAGTGAAAAAATCAAACTTCTAAGTTAAAGCGATCAAAAGATACAGCAGTTTATACCGACACCTTAGACGAATTTCCGTCACACGCTAGGGAATCAAAACCTACAAGCAAAGGCATTAAAATTATATTTACAATAGACAGGACATCACGAACAAAATCCTAAGCCAATACTTTTATCGACTTGGTTGAAAGTCGCTCAGTCTAGTCTGCGAGTCAGGACGTAATTTGTGTCCACCAAGTATAAACATTTTCTAAGGAAATATGCCATGTTGCGCTTTGTGTTACTGTACATCTCGTTATAGTAAAACGACTGGACCTAACTTCGGAATGTTTTTCTATGAATTATTTATATTTCGTCTGCAATTCAAATTTAAAAAAAATCTTAGTTCTACAAAATTTTCCATTATTGTAATAAGCGCCCTCTATTGTTGAGTAGTTTTACTATTTTCTTGTAGAGATGTAGTAATGTTGTTTATCGATTTAGTTATCGATAATACTTATTAAGATGAATACATTTTGTTGTATTTTATTGACATTTAAAATATAGCTAAATATACTTAAAATATTACTATATTTCATATAAGCAATTATTTACATTTTTAGTACCTACTAATCGGCAATTTTAAACTTTAACGCCTATTATATTAAAAGAATTATATAAATAAGAAACTTGTAAACTTGAAATTACCCATAATTATTCTGCTTCCTAATTTTTTGTTTCAAGCTATCATAATGCGAAAAAACATCGCCGTAGTAACTTCTTTGAATATTATCGATAACTTTATATCGAAATGATGCAAACCCTACCACAGTTTTTTGCATTGCCATTTAAAAATATTTGCAAACAAACGTGCAAAAAGAATAATTTTGCTAAAAACGAAATGCAAACGAAAATTGCAAAACAAAATGCGCTTTATGGCCTAAAAGGTCCATTACACTCAAAAATCGCAATAAACTGAGCGTTAAAATAATTCGTAAGCATAAAACATCTAAAATGCCAAAAGACGGTGTCACGGTAAATGAATAGTAGCGAATAAAATTCTAAAACAGTTTTTGTTTGTACAAGACAAGTTTCACTTAATTTATTTATTTTCAATATTTATTTACCCGATTCGAACTATACTAGGGTATTAAATCGGATCTGGCAACATAGACCACACTGGCCACCTACCGGGCAATAGCTGAATATATTTTATATAAACTTATTTCATTTTTACTATTTGATGTCTCCAATTGTCGATCTAATTTTGCTATATTGTACTAGATGGCGGAACTAACCATGGGATCACAGTTTTTCTATGCCATTTTGACACATGCCCTCTCTATATATCTTAAATCTCTTTGCCTACAAGGTACTTCCCGTGAACTCAGAATCTTGAAATTCGGCACGAAGCAACGTTATATTATAGTACAGACAGATAAAGGAAAAATTGTGAAAATGATAAATTTGAAGTTACATAAAATATTAAAATATTATTTTTGCTTACATGACATAAAATATTTTTTTAATAATTATAAACTTCTACCTACCCTTTTTCACATGAACGCGTAGAGATATTAAAGTTGAAATTCATATCAAACACTTCTTAAATCTAATTGCCTCTAAACTGTGAAAAATTCTAAATCAATGCTAGTATTATAAATGCGAAAATAACTCTGTCTGTCTGTTACGCTTTCCTGCCTAAACCTCTCAACCGATTTTGATGAAGTTTGGCACAGTCAATCTTTAGACCCTGAGAAAGAACATAGGCTACCTTTTATCCCGGAAAAATTTGATGTTCCCGAGGGGAATTTAAACAGCGCGATATAACCGAATTCCACGCGGGCGAAGCCGCTGGCGGAAAGCTAGTACGTCATAAATTGTAAACCGCTACGCTTGTACGGCGGAACCCTCGGTGTGCGAGTCCGACTCGCATTTGGCCGGTTTTTTTATGTTCAAACTCTCTCATTGAGTTTAGGAATTCAAATTTCCAAGGTGATATATTATATTATGGTTATACAGTAAGAAAACTGTCAGCGAAACTTATCTGGGAGAAGGATAGTTAATGTTAGTTCAAATGCACATTGCATGGTCATAGCAGTGATGAATGAACGAACGAAACAGCTCGTGGCAATTATAAATTTATTCCTTACATAACTACAAGTTGTACGAACAATGGTCTTGCTTCATTTCTCTATGAAAGTTTGATGTTTTAAAATTGATGATGTTTTAAAAGCTATCATCATCATCAACCTTTTTATCGTCCCACTGCTGGGCACAGGTCTTCTCTCATATAGAGAAGGATTGAGCGTAATCACCACGCTTGCTCAATGCGGGTTGGCGATTTCAGACTTAAAGTCCAGGTTTCCTCAAGATGTTTTCTTTCACCTTCAGTCATTAGTGTCCAAGATATAATTAGAAAGTACATATAACTTTATAAAAGTTACATGGGTACTTGCCTGACCAGGAATCGAACCCGCGTACTCATACTTGAGAGGCTGGTGTTTTAACCATTAGGCCACCACGACTTGACAAAAATAAAAGCTATAAGGCTATACAAATTGAGACTGCGTTAACACATGTCTTTTACAGACGAAGTTTTCCCACCATACGAGAGAAACCACAGGCAATAAATAGCAAATAAAAAATATTCCTATATGTATAGTTAATACTACCAATTTGTAAAAGACCCTTTTGTGTTTTTTAACAAACAAATACTGTTACGTATTTTTATTATCCTTGTCCAAAGGGTATGTGGAAGGGTTGTACCCTAGATCAATTGGAATAATACTGTATTGTACAAACTCTGTTTTTTGTATTGTCTTGGATAAATCAGCTAGGAAACGGCGATCTCAACCAAAATTAAGAATTCCAGTGTAAACGGCAATAGAATATATTTGAATGGAATAATACTTTTATTTCACAAAAGTACAGACACAGCTGAACGACACATATGTAAAGACTTAAGCAATACTGTGCGTGGAGCTGCATCTATCTCCGCAACATTGGGGAATCCCACCGATCCGCGAATAAACCGCCGTGGACATACGTCATCAGGGATACGCATCTACTTCTAATAATGTCAGTAAAACCATTAGTATTATTATCTGTAAACATCCCTGACGCACTATAATGTCACGTCAACAGTACTCAGAGTTCATTATCATATTGAACGCGTAGGTCGCTGTATGCCCGCTGAGCGAAATCAAGCCACAGGCTGCACGTATAGGAGGACTGATAGTGAGCTTTGAAAAGCGTAGCTTTAACTGACTTTTTACATCGCGCAAACCTGCGGGCCAGCCACTAACGTTCCCTTTTAATGTCACAATTTCAGATCACAGATCGATTTCAGAGATTTTTTTTTCAGATCTTCAGTGATCCAGATACTTCAAATTCTCCACCCTTAGTGGGGGTTCTCCACAATACGAGGAATGCACGACTATGTCGCACTGCCTGTATTAAAACCATTAGGCGCTGGACACAGAAAAGTCGTAAGATGCAGACGGGGCGATGCTTCTATACATTTTGTATAAGAGGGACGCGGTAGACAAACGTCCGCGCCCCGTCTGGGTCTTACGTATTTTCTGTGTGCCCAGAGCCTTAAGTTTACTCTTACTTACGACGTTATACTTGAGCTCATGAGTCATCGCATATTGTTTGTATATAACGATCTGTCGCCTCAAAGGACCGATTAATAGGCTCAGAAACACCAGAACAAAAAACCAATTGAAATCTAGCTCCAGAAGCAGATAAATTTATTCACATTTACATTATTTCCCTATTTTGGGGACTTTTTTCTCCGTTTAATTGTCACAAAGTCCTTAAGAACAGCAAATCGTAGTTCTTTGCGCTTCTCAACAAATATTAAAATTAGGTTGTTAACATTCATAAAATTTCGATAACTTGTTAATATAACTGACCTTGTACCAAAACTTCAACCTTGTTATCAGAAGAATTTAACTTCTTATTCAAATTATTTTGTATTCTATTGCCGTAAGCTAATTAAACAAACAATTGCTCTTTAGAATAGACTGCTGCGCTGCGTGTCGCGGGTTCGATCCCCGCACGGAACAAATATTTGTATGACCTACAAATAGCTGTTCCGGCTCTGGATGTCTGTGTATGTGAATTTATATGTTTGTAAATGCATTCACGACCCAGGAGAAATTGCTAGTGTGGGAAAAGTTTTTTTTTAAATATCACCTGTAGCCGAAGTTGAGCGGGCTCGTGGCTAAATAACAACAGCAATAAGCAACAACAAGTCAATCGATCTGGTGAAACTATGCTTGCTGTGGTTGGTATAGACCAGGGGTGGCCAACCGGTCGATGGACCTGACGGCCGGAACACTCGCCATTCTGCGCAAGGCGCTGAGGGCGATGGCCGTCAGGGTCATCCGCGGGTATCGCACGATTTCCTACGAGGCGGCTTGCGTCCTGGCTGGATCCCCGCGCTGGGACCTAGAGGCGAAAGTACTCGCGTCATTGTACCGATGGCACGAGGAAGAGCGGACAAGGGGCTCCAGCCCGGTGCAGCGACCGAGCTGCGCCAAGAGGAGCTCCGTCAGGTCCTGGTGGCGGACTGGTGGCAGAGGCTTATGCGCCCTACCGCCGGTCTCGCTACCGTCGTGGCGATCCGGCCAGTACTCGACGACTGGCTCGGGAGACGGCACGGCTCCCTGTCGTTCAGGGTGACGCAGGTACTGTCGGGGCACGGCTGCTTCGGCAAGTACCTGCGTCGCTTAGGATTTTTTGATTGTGTCAATCATGAAACCTTACTTTTAAAGCTGGAACATTATGGGCTGGGTAAACTTGCGCTCAGCTTGGTGAAATCTTATTTAATTGATAGACAACAGCAAGTTCAGATAAATGGTGTCAATTTTCCGGGTTTGAAAGTCAAAATGGGTGTACCGCAAGGCTCAATTTTGGGTCCTTTCCTCTTTTTGGCATACTTATATGATCTACCGCATCTATTAAAAAAACAACCGCATATTGTATTGTTTGCTGATGATACTTCGTTAATTTTTAAAATCAATTGACGTTGCTCAAACCTTGAGGACGTAAACAATGCTTTACAGCAAGTCCAAAATTGGTTTACCGCTAATAATTTAGTACTAAATGAAAAAAAAGACAAAGTGTATGAGATTTGCGTTACCAAATGTTAAAAGTACTTACTCCGATATTGTATTGAACAAGGAGAAACTCGAATTCGTCGAAAACACGGTTTTCCTGGGGATCACGCTTGACTCGAGGCTACAATGGGGTTCTCATTTAACATCTCTGGCAGGACGGCTTAGTTCAGCAGCATACGCTGTCAGAAAAATCCGTCAATTTACTGATGTAGATACTGCGAGACTAGTCTATTTTAGCTACTTTCATAGTATCATGTCATACGGTATTTTGCTTTTTGAACGGGCTGCAGACATAGAGTCTATTTTTATTCTGCAGAAAAGAGCTATCAGAGCCATATACAATCTCCGCAGGCGCGATTCTCTTAGGGAACTTTTTAAAGAAATAAACATCCTTACGGTCCCTTGTCAATACATTTATGAAAACATTATGTATGTTCGGAAAAATATTGATCTTTTTAAGAAGATAAGTGACAGGCACAATTTTAATACTAGGAATAGAAACAATTTAGATCAACCTCGGTTCAGACTAGCTAAAGTAAATAGTTCGTTTATGGGGTACTGTGTAAAATTTTATAATAAAGTACCGCTAGAGATTCAACAGCTCACTGAATCCAAATTTAAAACATGCATTAAACGCACGCTGTGTAAGCAAGCATATTATAAACTGGAAGATTATATCCTTGATAAAAATGCTTGGATAAATGCCAGTCCTGCTCCACGGCCACAGATATTAATTAAATATAAAAGGTTTATATAAATATATATATATATATATATATATATATATATATATATATATATATAGCGGACCTAAAAAGACGTAAAAATCAGAACCTATACCTATACAACGCAAATAAATTTTTGAATATGTTTTTAACAAAAATAGCCAAGAAAACCTGTGACATCTGTTATGTCAAACCGAAAATTATTGGAAAAAATAGAAAATAATATCGAAGATGTTGACAAGATCTGCCGCTCGCCGTGCACGCTCACCACCTCCGGACTCGTCGCCCAGCTCCGCCTCGCCGCCGCCGGTCTCCAGCCCCACTGTGAACGCTGTGATGACCCCGGCCGCGGCAGTTGCGTTGAGCTCGAGCGACGAGTATTTCTCTCCGCCGACGACGCCACCACCTGTTCGCCGACGGGGAGGACGCCGGCCGCCGGACTGCTTGGGACCTCGAGGCCCACCGGCCTCTGATAGGGCCCCCGCTACCGGTGGAAATGTGCAGCGCATGAAATGGACTCAATCAATCAACGAGAACGTCATGCGCGCATACTTTGGGGCTAGCGGACCCGGCAGACGTTGTCCTGCATATGATTGATTTCAAGCGATTAGGGTATTAAAAAGTATGAAAGGAAAGATCAATAATATAATTATTATTCTTTATTTTGAAATAACATCAATTTTTCGAAAACAATTCGTTAGAATCAATAATTGCACAAAAAACTGGTTAAGATGCGACCAATGTTTTACAATAACCGCTGAAACCTTCAAGTTTTGGATCAAATGCGGTCACAATTTGAGCCGAATAATAAGAATTAGTAGGGCTAAGGAACAAAAAAATCGAGTGAAGCAACTACTTGTTAAAACGGAAATACATCTCAACAATGTCACCATCATCTTCTGAGGGAATAACATTTCCAGAGCTTAATTTAACTGCCGAAGAACTAAACGATTTGAATGAGGTAGAAAAAAGTCAGGAGCGCAACATCGGCAATATTCTGTTTCAGCCAGACTTGTCCGAGTCACCGAGGCCTCCCGCCACGCCGTCAAGTTCGGCGAGCCAAGTCAAGACATCATCAGAAAGCCGGGTTCGCCTGTGATGTTTGATTAATTACTATATGTCGCCAGAGTGATTAATATAGTCTAGGTATAAAAAAAAAATAATAAATTGTATCAAATTTGAAAAAAAAATCGTTCAAATCGGTCCACCCGTTTAGTTGCAGTATAAATAAATAACCTAAGTACACCGACTACAGCGACATCTGCCGAATTGTTTTTTGTGAATGTAAATTTTCCAGGCCCACACTTAAATGCATAAACAAAAATTCTTTCAAATCGATCCAGCCGTAAGGGATAAATAACCCGGGCGTCATCCAAACGCAAAAAAAATCATTCAAATCAGTCCAGCCGTTTAGTTGCAGTAGGTATATATAAACAACCTTGATACCGACTGCAGCGCCATCTGCCGGACTGATTTGTAAATGTACATTTGCTAGGCCCCCACTTGAATGTATAAACAAATATTTATTCAAATCAGTTCAGCTGTTTACCATAAATAACCTAGACACCGACTGCAGCGCCATCTGCCGGGCTAATCTGTGCATCTAAACCATTCAGGGCGTCACCCAAACGCAAACAAAAAAAAATCATTCAAATCAGTCCAGCCGTTTAGGTGCAGTAGGTATTGCTAAATAACCTAGATACCAACTGCAGCGCCATCTGTCGGGCTGATTTGTGAATGTTAACTTTCCAGGCCTTCACTTGAACGTAAAAACAAAAATTCATTCAAATCAGTTCAGCCGTTAAGAATAAATAACCTATACACCGACTGCAGCGCCATCTGCCGGACTGATTTGTGAATCTAAACAATCCAGGGCGTCACCTAAACGCATAAAAAAATCATTCAAATCGGACCAGCACTTTAGGGGGACTTCAGTGGCGTACACACGTACAGCAAATTAAGGACTATAACCACGGAAAGCATTGTCATCTACATTTTGCAACAAAGATATCACACCTCTCTCTACCCCTAGAGCTCTTGTTTCAGTCTCTTAAAGTTAAATAAAAAATTTAAAATATTTATTTATTTTTATTTTTTCCCCTTTCAGTTCTTATGTACAATTTTCTTTTTAAGTGACTCCAAAAACTAAAAAAAAACTATAAACTTGTCTAAAAACAAAAAAAAAATACTTGAGTCTGCCTGGGTTTGAACCCGGGAACACCAGGCATCGCGAGTAGAACCATACCACTATGCCACAGCCGCAATGTCAAGCCACGCGAAATTAGTGCCCATATTATGCGTGAAATATTGCGAAAGAGAAAACTCGAAAACATGCGCTTCCGCAGACATAAGACTGATCTAGATCGATTTCTCGTCGCCGAAAACCTCCATATATCAAATTTTAGCGAAATCGTTAGGGCCGTTTCCGAGATCACATGCTTTTTCAAGCAATCAGCGCCATCTGCCGGGCTGATTTGTGAATCTAAACAATCCAGGGCGCCACTCAAACGTATACAGAAAAAATCATTTAAATCGGTCAAGCCGTTTAGGAGAAGTTCAATGACATACACACGTACAGCAGAATTATATATATAAAGATATACTAGCTGACCCGGCGAACTTCGTTCCGCCTTAAAGGAAATATCACATTACTACTTTTTAAATTAGGATAATTTTAAATAAATAAATATTATTATTCAATGATTCTTTATTTCTTTCATGACATTTATTAATCTTTAATGTGCTGCAATACTCGGAAACAACATCCATTGGGCCAATGCGAACGTCATTGCGCTATATTATATGCATACTAGCTGACCCGGCGAACTTCGTTCCGCCTTAAAGGCAATATTACATGACTACTTTTTAAATTAGGATAATTTTAAATAAATAAATATTATTATTCAATGATTCTTTATTTGGGAGCACAATCCTGGCGGTTCTCCGGAAATCTTTAATGTGCTACAATACTCGCAAACAACATCCTTTGGCCCAATGCGAACGCCATATGCGTATTGAAACGCTGCCCGATTCAAATCAGTATTTGATGAATTTCTTCTTGTGCTTTGTAAATTATCTAGCGCTTGATCTCTGAGGTTTGCTCGACGATTTCGCATTGCCAACCGAGCCGTTTCACGGGCTGCCTCCCTTTGCTCTGGTGAGTGAGAAGCACGAAGTCGAGCCATACCTACTAAGGCTGCGCTCTTCAAGTGCAATTTCTTGCTCTTCTTCAGTTCTTTTTTTTTTTGTTTTGGATGGGTAATCATCAAATGACCTCTCCCACTCTCGGCGAAGCGGAAGAGCGTGTCAGACTTATATTGACTAAAATCCACCCGTGTTCCTTCACTTGCCTATGCAACGACCAGTGCCATGATTTCTTTTTTAACCAACCAGCAACCCTGTGGACCAGTCGTCGTGGACCCCGTCAAGGTGTGCTGACATCTCTTTGAGGCGCGTGTGAAACACAACGCGCCGTCAACCCGGGCCTGGTTCTTACCAGGAGGCTAGCTGCCTATCGATCGCCGCCCGCAAGCCCGCGCCTACGGTGGTCGGGAGTCCGATGTTGCCTCCTGACCAGGGCGCTTCCTGCGGCGGTTTGAGGCGTGAGGGTAGTGGGATTTCTGCTCCCTCACGCACTCCGCCTCCTCCTTTGCCAGCATCACTGCTTCACAGAAGGAGGTGAAAGCTTGCCATGCACTCTTGCCCGGACCAAGGTCGGACACGAAAGATCGCAGCCGATCGCCACCACGAGGACACGGCTGTGTCCCAAGCCGGGCAGACCTCCACCATTTGCTCCACCGTGTCCTCAGGGCGATGCACACAGTGGTCACCTGGGTGTTTCCTCCCGCCTTATACGGAACAGGAACCTCCCGAAACAGCCGTGTCCGGTGAGGACCTACGGAAGGTGAGGACGCCGTGGCGCCTCTCTAGTTACTCCTCAAAGAGAGGATTTTGATGTTTGTGGCGTGCTCAGTGCTGGATTGCGACAATCACACTTTCCATGTCTCTGTCTGCTGTACTGCGATTTTTCGCGGCAACGTAGTTATGCCTCCTCTCGTCACTCCCACATGTGGGCGAGGGATAGTGTTTCTCCACAATGTAATGGATGTTATTATACATATAAAAGTTTATTTTTAATTACTCTATCTATTAAAAAAAAACCTCATCAAAATCTGTTTCGCAGTTTTAAAGATTTAATGATACAAAAGGACATAGGGAAAGAGAAAGTAACTTTGTTTTATAGTATGTAGTGAAGTGGTAAATGGCACAGCAACACAATATTACAAATTTTGAAGTTGAAGTTTGCTTTGGGGCTTTTATTAAAAAAAATTAAACCAGCAGAGGGTATTTATATTCCTTGCTTTAAGTGAATGTATCAACATTCAACCGGTAAGACTTTTTTTTTAATATGCTGAGTAGTGCAGCAGTGTGTTTGTACCATTTTTAGCAAATGAACCGCTAACTTATATTTTGACTGAGTTGTTTTGTTATTCCATGTCAGTTGCGTTTCTTATACCATGTCTTATATCACGTCACACGGGAACGACGGGAACAACGGGAACGGGATAAAAAGTATCCTATGTGATATGTCCTTTTCCCAGTTCTTATCTACCTCCCTAACAATTTTGAGCCATACTGGTTAAGCGGTTCTTGAGTTATAAATAGAGTAACTAACACGACTTTCATTTATACATATAGTTAGACTTCATTCAAATCGGACCAGCCCTTTAGGAGGAATTCAGTGACGTATACACGTACAGCAGATTTAGGAATATACCCATGGAAAGCATATTGTCATCTACATTTGTAACAAAGATATCATGCCTCTCTCTACCCTAGAGCTCTTGTTTCAGTCTCTTTAAATTAAATAAAAAATCTTAAATATTTAATTAGTTCTATTTATTTTTTCTCTTTTATTTCATAGTACAATTTTAGTTAAATAAAAAAATTTACATATTTTTTTATTTTTTCCCCTTTTAGTTCTTACGTACAATTTTCTTTTTAAGTAACTACAAAAATTAAAAAAAAACTATAAACTTGTCTAAAAACAAAAAAAAAAAACCTCGTGATTGGCCGGGTTTGAACCGCCAACACCAGCCATCGCGAGTAGACTATACCGCTATCGACTACGCTACAGCCACTATTTCAAGCCACGCGAAATTAGCGCCCATATTATGCGTGAAATATTGCGAAAGAGAAAACTCGAAAACATGCGCTTCCCCAGACATAACACTGAGCTAGATCGATTTCTCGTCCCCAAAAACCCCCACATATTAAATTTCAGCGAAATCGTTAGGGCTGTTTCCGAGATCACATGCTTCTTCAAGCGATCAGCGCCATCTGCCGGGCTGATTTGTGAATCTAAACCATCCAGGTCACCACTCAAACGCATACAGAAAAATTCATTAAAATCGGTCAAGCCGTTTAGGAGGAGTTCAATGACATACACACGTACAGCAGAATTATATATATAAAGATAGAAACGCTGCCCGATTCAAATCAGTATTTGATGAATTTCTTCTTGTGCTTCGTAAATTATTATCTAGCGCTTGATCTCTGAGGTTTGCTCGACGATTTCGCATTGCCAACTGAGCCGTTTCATGGGCTGCCTCCCTTTGCTCTGGTGAGTGAGAAGCACGAAGTCGAGCCATACTAAGGCTGCGCTCTTCAAGTGCAATTTCTTACTCTTCTTCAGTTCTTTTTTTTTTGTTTTGGATGGGAAATCATCAAATTACCTCTCCCGCTCTGGGCGCAGCGGAAGGGCGTGTCAGACTTTTACCTAGACTAAAACCCACCCGTGTTCCTTCACTTGCCTGTGCAACGGCCAGTGCCATGATTTCTTTTTTAACCAGCCCGCAACCCTGTGGACCAGTCCTCGTAGACCCCGTCAAGCTGTGCTGACATCTCTTTGAGGCGCGTGTGAAACACAACGCGCCGTCAACTCGGGCCTGGTTCTTACCAGGAGGCGAGCTGCCTATCGCTCACCGCCCGCAAGGCCGCGCCTCCGGTGGTCGGGAGTCCGATGTTGCCACCCGACCAGGGCGCTTCCTGCGGCGGTTTGAGCCGTGAGAGTAGTGGGATTTCCGCTCCCTCATGCGCTACGCCTCCTCCTTTGCCAGCATCACTGCTTCACAGAAGGAGGTGAAAGCTTGCCATCATGCACTCTTGCTCCGGACTATGGCCCGGACTAGGGTCGGCCGCGGGAGATCGCCGCCGATCGCCGCCATGAGGACACGGCTGTGCTCTACCCAAGCCGGGCAGACCTCCACCATATGCTCCACCGTGTCCTCAGGGCGATGCACACAGTGGTCACCCTGGCGTTTCCTCCCGCCTTATACGGAACAGGAACCTCCCGAAACAGCCGTGTCCGGTGAGGACCTACGTCAGTCGGAAGGTGAGGATGCCGTGGCGCCTCTCTAGCTACTCCTCAAAGAGAGGACTTACCGCCGCTATTGTGGCGTGCTCTGTGCTGGATTGCGACAATCACACTTTCCATGTCGCCATGAGATCCCGCCGGAGCTCTGTCCGCTGTACTGGGATTTTATGGATTGAATATGGATACAAATTAATGGATGTTATTATACATATAAACGTTTCTTTTTAATTATGTATTAAAAGAAACCTTATCAAAATCTGTTTCGTAGTTTTAAAGATTTAATCATACAAAGGGACATAGGGGAAGAGAAAGTAACTTTGTTTTATAGTATGTAGTGAAGTGGTAAATGGCACAGCAATACAATATTAGAAATTTTGAAGTTGAAGTTTGCTTTCGGGCTTTTATTAAAAAAATTAAACCGACACAGAGTATTTATATTCCTTGCTTTAAATGAATGGATCAATATTCAACCGGTAAGATTTTTTTTTTAATATGCTGAGTAGTGCAGCAGTGTGTTTGTACCATTTTTAACAAATGAACCGCTAACTTATATTTTGACTGAGTTGTTTTGTTATTCCATGTCACGTCACACGGGAACAACGGGAACGGGATAAAAAGTATCCCATGTGATATGTCCTTCTCCCAGTTCTTATCTACCTCCCTACCAATTTTGAGCCATACTGGTTAAGCGGTTCTTGAGTTATAAATAGAGTAACTAACACAACTTTCATTTATATACACAGACTTCATTCAAATCGGACCAGCCCTTTATGAGGAATTCAGTGACGTACACAGGTACAGCAGATTTAGGAATATACCCATGGAAAGCATTGTCATCTACATTTGCAACAAAGATATCATACCTCTCTCTACCCCTAGAGCTCTTGTTTCAGTCTCTTAAAGTTAAATAAAAAATCTTAAATATTTATTTATTTCTATTTTTTTTTCTCTTTTAGTTCATAAGTACAATTTTAGTTAAATAAAAAAAAAGAAAATATTTTTTTAATTTTTTCAATTTTAGTTCTGATGTACAATTTTCTTTATAAGTAACTACAAAAATTAAAAAAAAAAACTTGTGATTGCCCGGGTTTGAACCGAGGAACACCAGCCATCGCGAGTAGACCATACCACTATCGCCTACGCTACAGCCGCTATGTCAAGCCGCGCGAAATTAGCGCCCATATTATGCGTGAAATATTGCGAAAGAGAAAACTCGAAAATATGCGCTTCCCCAGACATAAGACTGAGCTAGATCGACTTTTCGTCCCCGAAAACCACCACATATTAATTTTCAGCGAAATCGTTAGGGCCGTTTCCGAGATCAGATGCTTCTTCAAATGATTAGCGCCATCTGCCGGGTTGATTTGTGAATCTGAACGATCCAGGTCGCCACTCAAACGCATACAGAAAAATTCATTAAAATCGGTCAAGCCGTTTAGGAGGAGTTCAATGACATACACACGTACAGCAGAATTATATATATAAAGATAAACAACAGATAGATATATAACTTGTTGGACATTGCGAGATTGGCAGTTGAGAATTGTCATGCTCACTCAAATGTCTTGCTGATGGTGGCGCGTGTTGTTGGGTCATTTGGTTCCTTCAATATGGTTGAGCTAAGTGGGGCTGATGCGCGCGTCATGCTCGTGAACGGGGGCCGTCAGTGGAGACTGGTCATCTCTTAGCTGCCAGTGGGCTTAAGTCATTTTTATATTTTAAATAATTTTACATTGTGCTCACATGATAGAAGCAACATAAATATGTAACGAAGAAATGTAACCCATATATTATGATTTTAAAAGAGTGTGCATGGAGTTTCTTGCACGTTCTTCTCCATAGAGATCTATGCTTTGGAACGTGCAATTTAGCTTCACTTTTCTTGAACTGACCGACATTGACTATTCAAAAGTACCAAGTGATGGTTAATTTGAAATAAACGATTTTGATTTGATTTGATTAGGCAGGGAGCCGGACGCTCGGTGCCACCACTGCGTCCAATGCGGGGAGGACACGGCGCAGCACACGCTCTTCGAGTGTGTAGCTTGCGAGGAGCAGGGCCGTGTCCTCACAAATGAAGTAAGAGGCGACCTGACGCTGCCGGCAGTAGTGCGGAGGATGGTCGGCAGCGTAGAGTCGTGGGACGCGGTGGTGTCCTTCTGCTAGCACGTGATGTCGCAGAAGGAAGCTGCAGAACGGGAGAGGGAGATCTCAACTCGCCGAGGAAGGGCGGATAACGCCCTCTTCATCCCCCCATGAATGGGTCCAGGGGCGAGGGGCATGGGGAAGTCCCCGCCCCCTATTCGTTGGACCCCAGGCGGAGGTACGCGGGAGTGTCGGCGCGTGGCTCTAAGGCGATGCACGGGTAGTTTAACACCCCACTACTTCGTGCAGGAGAAGAGGCCCGACAGACCGGGCCAGCACGAAGGCGTGGGGCCGTGGAAGAATTTAGACTCCCGCGGTCCCACGCGCGCTCGTGATAGAAGAGACACCGGGGTGGTTTTAGTCAGTAAAAGTCTGACAGACCCCGTCGCCCACCCCAGAGTGGCGGACATCGTATGGGGATTTCTACCCCGAAAAAATAAAAGGGGTGGCCAACCGGTCGATCGCGATCCACCGGTCGATCGCGACTACTAGTCCAGTCGATCATAGCCATTCAAAAACTATAAATATTATCAACTACTGCAGCATCATCTTGTATCATTAATGAATCGCTATGTAGCGATATTTATCCTTTTTATTTTTTACCCAGTATACTCGTAGTGTTTCGTTTTAGGCGCAATGCTCACACTCATCTAAAGGACCGATATAATGTTAAATAAATTTAAGGCAACGATTTCAAATGTGATACCTATAAACAGGACCTACTAAAACTGGACAATAAAAATATATTATTGTGTATTAAAATTACGCTGTTCATTTATGATTTCAAACAGTCACCATGCGGTTGGTCTATACTATAGACCAATATACTATAGGCCCTGGCTGTCATTTGTAAATATCTGACAGTCGTTACGGGTAGTCTTCTTCTTCTTTTTTCAAGGAGAGATTCAACCTCAACTCTTGATCAATGGCCTCTGTGGAATAGATACCACAATTTTGCCAATAACACGTGTAACAATTCTATACTAATATATAAAGTTGAAGAGTTTGTTTGTTTGTTTGGTTGTTTGTTTGTGCGCGCTAATCTCCGGAACTACTTCCGATTTGAAAAATTATTTTTGCATTGGATAGCGCATTAATCCGGGGAGGCTTTAGGCTATTTAACATCACGCTGCGACCAATAAGAGCGGGGCATATAAAAAAAAAACGCGGGTGAAACCGTGTGGCGCAACTAGTTATCTATAATTTGTTCGTACAAACGTTTGTTGTTTGTACGTTCTAAAATCTTAAAAAAAAATATTTCACAATAATAGCGGATATCGCCAATGACAGTTGAAAAAGACGGCCGCCTGAACCGACTATGAAGGAGGTTTGAAGCAAAGTCGTGATGTGGCCGCTATGCTGCGATATTTCAATGTTCTTTATGAATTATTTACTGAATGCACTTTTTACTACATAAATCACGTGCTTTTATTTAGTAAACGACACTATAAATAAATTTATAAGTCCAATGAAAAATGCGCGTGATATTCATCTTAGCTTTCCCGTCAAAACTCTATGGGTAGTCAGAATTCTGAAAGTCTGACAACCAGTCTTACCAAGGGGTGTCGTATTATCCAATAACTGTGATGTAGAGGACAGAGAGGCAGTTGCTCCATATAAAATACTGGTATTAAATACAATGTTATTTTTTCTTTATACGAAACCTGAATACAGTTTGTTCAGAATAAGTAACTGAATCGATACTGATCGAATAAAAAATTCCAATCATTTTTACACCATGTTATATTTTTTCCCAAATACATATAGAAATTGTTGCAGTGTGGTTACCGAGCGCACAAATCAGCTGACGTTAGATTATAGTACTAGGCGCGTGAGACAAACCCCTCGCGCCGCGCCGTTGCAGGCGTGGCCGGACGTGTGCTGCGTTGACCATATTTTTGTTGAGACAACTAAAGAAAACAAGCTCGTAACTTTGTGGTTTTTCATGATATCTTTTTGAAATCTTATAGGTACATAGATTTTTTACTTTAAAATCATCATCATCATCAACCCTTTAACGTCCCACTGCTGGGCACAGGTCTCCTCTCATACATAGAAGGATTGAGCGTAATCACCACGCTTGCTCAATGCGGGTTGGCGATTTCAGACTTATAAAGTCCAGGTTTCCTCAAGATGTTTTCCTTCACCTACAGTCATTGGTGTCCAAGATATACTTAGAAAGTACATATAACTTCAGAAAAGTTACATTGGTACTTGCCTGACCTGGAATCGAACCCGCGCACTCATACTTGAGAGGCTGGTGTTTTGACCACTAGGCCACCACGACACTTACTTTAAAATACTTGACAGGTATTTCGGATTTCGCATATACAAAAAATAATGTTGTATATACAATATGTAAAGAAAACCCTGTCCCACCCATAAGGATAATAAAGGTTAGGTAAACACTCGCCCAAATATAATATAAAATTTTACATAATCATCATAGTAACAATACTATTGAATTTTGAAATAATCTTTTTTTCCCGGGAATTAATTCAAATTTCCCCGAAATTTGGTAATTTTTAAAAAAGTGACAACACCGTTATTATTATGAGCGTATCGGGACGCGGCCACGTGCCGCGTGCCCTGCCCCCCGCCCCCCGCAGTAGGGTTGCTTACCGCACATGTATTAAGTTATCACTTTTTGCGAAATAATATTTATTTTTTTAGGGGGACTTTTTTTTTAGTTAACCCGGCTTTGTACCCATTAGTAGAATCAGTTATCGATACCTAACAATACCTTCACGGATCGGACAGGGTTTTCTTTAGATATTGTAGACCTCTAGGCTAGGAAATAACGGATGAGCCCACGATAAACCTTCAATAAAAACATAATGTATAAGTGTAAGTTGGCTCACTACAGGTAAGCCTATACTTATACGGAAGGAGAAACAGGATTGGAACTCCACCGTGACGCAGTATGTATTAGTGTAGTATCAGGTGTGGCCCAAGTTTCTTGATGATATCATTCTACACCTTCAGTCAGTTATGGGCATTCAGAATGGAATAGAAGTTTAATTTATACATAGTAAAGTAACGAAAATTTGTTTAACTAATACGTTTGGTTCAAAGTAAACATACATAAAACCAGATTTACTATCGTGTACTACTCCCGAAAATACAGAAATGCCAGTTCACACAGTCCAGTTTTACGATATATGTAGCTATGTAAAAATCAACTACACATTAATGAACAGTGCGGAAGGATACCATAAACCGCCGATGTCGACACATTCTTGACTCGCTACAAAAATAAATCTAACCTACGTGAAAATAACTACACACAAGCATTTAGATGCTTGTGTCAGATTAATTTATACCTTAATTTTCAGTAAAAAGCTTTGATCTTCTTGGCAGCACAAAAGCTATAAAAGAGTGATTTAAAGATTTAAAAAAAGGCTGAAGAAAATAACTTGTTGTTAAGATGGAAACCTCGATACATTTATTAATTTGTTAACGATCTCCCTCTAATATATAAAGCTGAAGAGTTTGTTTGTTTGTTTGAACGCGTTAATCTCAGGAAGTTCTGATCTGATTTCTAAAATTCTTTTTCGGTTGGATAGCCCATTAATCCAGGAAGGCCTAAGGCTATATAATATTACGCAGCGACCAATAGGAGCGGAGCCTAACTAACTCCACGCGAACGAAGTCGCCAGCGGCCGCTAGTTCGTTATAAAACAATCATAAAATGTTTTTATTTTACGTGTGCTCAGTCAATTACACAAGACGCAAATATATAAATTTAAAAGTGATATTAGAGTACGCGTAACTTACTACTGCAATAAATTCAAAGAGTGAATGAGTCATATACAATCAGTGGCGTTAATAGAATAGGAAGCAAACAACGAAGAAATATGAGGGCCAGCTGAACAAAGACTAGCAAACATTATTTGTCCGGTAAAAATCGTTCGCCACTTTACCGTAAGTAATGCAGGATATGTGGCAATAATAGAGAGATCAATTTCGAGCTCGGTAAATATTTATCACAAAACTATGTATCCAGAAGCGCCAAATGTGTTGCCGGTAACGGGTACCTTGACATTGTGAAATAGACAGTATTGGAGTGTTTACTAGATAAAAAAAATGATTTTATTTAGCTCGTCATTCAGATTATAGAAATATATTGGATACGTCATTTTGTTTTATTAAATCAATAAAAATATACAAATTTATAATGCATCAAAGCTGAGTGAGGAGTGGGGGCTGATGACGTCACTTCTTGCTAATCTTTTTACACACGAGTTTCCAACGCACTCACTATCTTACGTACTATACTCTACGTAATTTTTGTTTAAATGAAAAAAAAATAAATACATATCTAGTTTTTTTGGAAATCTGACTGGCGGACGAATTAGTATTTTTAGTCAACTACCTTATTTGGTTTGCTACCGCTGCCGTCTCTTTATATTTATGAGATATGTATGTTTGTCAGGCAGCATCAAAATTTATTTGTCAAAGCAAATGACATTTGTGTCCGAAACCGACGAGACCCCAACAGGCTCGTACTAAGTGAGATTCCAAGGCTAACTAAATATAATAAAAGTTGCCTTGCAATGTGTGTACATTTATATAATAAGTTACCAAACGATCTCAAAAATGTGAATACCAAATTATTTAAAAAGAAATTGTATGAATGGCTGTCTGTTAATAGTTTTTATAGTGTTAAGGATTTCCTCGACAAAAATGTTAATGTCTAGTACACCTTGAAAAATTTGCATGCTTATATTAAATTGGCAAAACATGTCTTGGTCTAAATTGTATTTTTACCATCTTTGTATACCGTGTTTTATGCAAATAAATATATTATTATTATTATTATTATTATTATTATGTACTAAGAAAAGAAAAGAATTATTCAAAATAACGTGCATAAAATGTAAAAAGACATTGTGCGGAGAACATAAAAAAGTTTTTTGCAACAATTGTCTTTATCCGTTGAATTTTCCAGTATTTTTTAAAATGTGAGACTGATTATATTATAAATAATTAGTTAATAAGAAAAAACACTATAAAACTTGCCTATTTTTTTTAAATTTCTATCTAAGTACAGAAGACTTCTAATTTTTGTTAAGGGTTTATAAAATCCTACAAATTTTAATATTTTAAATAAAAGATAATCACAATACATATGTATTTTATTTACTTATTAATAATTCAGTAATTTACAATAGTAAGTAAAACAAAAATAATTGAAATTCATTTAAAAAATCGGCAATTAAAACGGTGCGCCTCTGAGGCGCATGTTTATCTTTTCAGTACAAAAAAATAACGTTATCTTTCTAGGGTTAAAATATAGCCCTTATTTATAGCCCTCATGTGGAATTTTAAAGCGAAAAGCTTCTAGGAACATATTGAACTTGTTTTGTAGAACATCATGAATACGTTTAAAGACAACTACCAATAAAATGCACATTTTATATAAAAACTAGTGCACTTTTATTATATCTGCAAGTTTAATAATATGCACTATATATGAACCCTTAATATACTGATGATAACGTCATTTTTTGCCGAACTGGGAAATGGATTATATAACTTGTTCAATAAAGTCAACTACTTATAAACTTAAAAAAGACGATATATACAAACTTATAAAACTAAATCATCATCATCATCATCATCAGCCCCTACTCGTCCACTGCTGGACATAAGCCTCCTTCATGGCACGCCAACAAGCTCGATCCTGAGCAGTTCTCCCCCAGCCACTACCAGCCTCCTTTTTGATGTCGTCGCTCCATCTCGCCCAAGGGCGTCCCACGCTACGTTTGCCATAAAACTAAATAATATACTTAATTAAAATTTACAATTCCTAATATATTTACAGAGAAACGTTTCTATAGACGAACTAGGTTGATTAATTAAAGAATATTTAACAGTTATCGTTTTTACAAACCAATAACAAAATAATACGATGTACAGTATTGTAGAACCATAATCACATGGGGAATGAAATCCAATGTGTTATTTCACCCATAATAAAACTTTATGTGCCATCATTATTTTCCTGTCGTCATCCCCATTTCTTTGAGGTCGGTGCAACATGTATTACGGTAAAGCTACCAATTACTGGGTACTTCCTTCATTAACGTGAATGTGCGACTGAGAAAATTTCATGTTCACTTTAATGTCTCACTGATGATGGCGTATACGTTGGATCATTTAGCTCCCTTCAAAATAGCTGAGCTGAATAGGGCTAATCTATGTACCTATCATGTTCGTGAATATCAGTAAGTAGTAAAAGAAAAAATTCAAAAGGTCCTACTAGTCAAGACTGTTTGTTTCTTTTTTTTTTTTTGTTGGCATAGCTAATTACAATTTAATATTCGAATTCTCTTTTTTTTAAACTTTACAGACACTTTTAACGTTCGACACTGTTCTCACATGCACAATTTTAACGTGAGTAATGTAACCAATACTTTGTAACCATGTTTTTTTTTAAACAATATCCATAGAGTTTCTAACCTATTCATCTGGTTACTCCGCTTTGGAATGGGAAACTACTCTTACCTTCTGACTGACCGACCCTTTCAATTATATTCAAAAGTGTCTGTAATCGAGATAATCATTACTATTATAAATCGGAAAGTGAGTTTATTTGTTTGTTTGTTTCACTTTCACGCCGTAACTACTGAACCGATTGCTTTGAAAGTTTGCAGGTGTTATATCTATAACGAGTCATAATTCTAAGAAAAGTATTGTAATGTGGATTGTTTTGGTTCCGAAGGTGATTCGATTGTATAGACTGAAATAACGGCTCGATGAAGGGTACTCTAATATTGTTATTGTCTATAAATACTTAAACCCAACCCTAGGTGGGGGCCCCCTGGCTGGAGGCTTTAATTTTTAATTAAGGCATCCACAGGAAAGTTCGATTAAGTAGTAACGGTCTCTTAAGTAGCCACCTACGAGATGCCAAATCAAAAAAAAAAAAAATAGGTGGGGGCCAGTCTTCATCGAGTCGTCGGACCGAGCACACTACCGGATAAGTATCCTTAATATTTGTTATAGGCACATAATTCTTATGTGCCTGGTCTTATGTAATTTATATTGCTGATATTGCTGATGATTCTAAATATGTCCAGTGTGTAATGTTATAAGTAAACATACCTATACATAATGTTTCTCCTATAATGTTTGCTTTAATATTATTTAATTACCCACACTCTGCTATCCTAACACAGGCGTAAAGTTAGAAGTCCAGATTAATTAATAGGGTACTTTTTATCCCGGAAAAATTTTATATTCCCGAGAGAAATCTAAAAAGCGCGATATAACCGAATTCCACGTGGGCGAAGCTGCGGGCGATAAGCTAGTTTGATATAAATGCTTTGAATTTGTATTGATACTGTTCATACGTAAGCAATGTACGCAGCCATTTAGAAGAAAGTTATCTCAAATATGGAACTCTAACTATGATGTGTCTGAGAATAGAAAATACACAGAAAAGGGTATTGGAGTAAAAAGCTCATTGGATTGCACTCATAGAGACAAAAGTCACCAGTGCTGACCACTCGAAAACAGACGCTTGGTTATTGATATAATATTCCTGGTAAATGTCGTCAATAGATTCATCGATTCTTCCCAAAATATAACAAAATTATCACGTGGAACCCATTACATAGGTTTTAGACAGCGGCTACTCTTCAGGTTCTGTTCCCTTCTACAAACTACCGACGGAATGCCTATTTTGCACGTAGCGCCGCTAGCTTTAATAATTTAATCTTACTTCTTACTTAGACGTTAATTTATTGAGAACTAATCCAAGCACATTAGGACAAACTATAAATAATTAACACTTGCGTAAAGACCGCTATACCATTACTTCTAATTAAAGCACAAGCAATTGGATATCGTTTTTTTTCTGTAGGTAAGTTTTGTCTTAAAGAAGAACTTATTTGGTTTCTGTTTATAGAAAGATGAATTAGTTTTGTTTTATTTGCTTATAAGAATTAATTTTTTAAGTCTATTTTTAAGCTGAAAATTTAATAAAGAAAGACAGATTGTAGTAGGTTGATGTGCTGTCGTCTGTACATAGTATTTAATTTGTGGAAACTTGTAGATTGTTGCGCTAATTGCACATTTCATTCGTTTCCTCATCATCCGTTTATCGTCCCACTGCTGGCCACAGGTCTCCTCTCATACGCAGAAGGATTGAGCGTCATCACTACGATTGCTCAATGCGGGTTGGCCATTTCAGATTTAAAGTGTAGGTCTCCTCAAGATGTTTTCCTACACCTTTTAATCATTGGTGTCCATGATATACTGACTTCGGCGGCTTCACCCGCGTGGAGTTCGGTTATATCGCAATTTTTAGATTTCCCTCGGGAACATTAAATTTTTCCGGGATAAAAGGTAGCCTATGTCCTTTCTCAGGGTCTAAAGATTGTCTGTGCCAAATTTCATCATAATCGATTGAGTGGTTTAAGCGGGAAAGCGTAACAGACAGACAGACAGACAGAGTTACTTTCGCATTTATAATATTAGTATGGATAAAATAGGTGACCCATGCAAGGCATTTTTTCAGCACATTCATGGTGTCTCCTTCTGAAATCATTCGATAGTAAATTTTAGAAAAACCACTGAATTGTGAGTAATTTATATATTTTTCCGGTGTAGCGGTCCAGAAGCTTTAAAATGATGCCTCATTTATGTATATTGAAAAAGTATGAAGGATGTTAAGACGTCCTGACAAAAAGCCTTTTAGAAATAATATATATGATAAATGAAACCTATTATTCATTTATCATAAATAAATGAAACCCCTCCATACCTAAACTGTCGAACCAATTCGGCGGGGAGGTAGGGACCCAATCGCGGAATATTTATAGGGAACTTTGCAGAAATTGAATATGTAAGTACTCTATTAGAACCGAACGAAAGCATAGTAGTCATTCATATTTATATTTCTAAACTCAACGAGAATTCTGAATTGAACATTGCCTTAACATCCAATTTCAGAACTATCTTACAACAAACGCTTTCAATAAAAAAAAAATAAACGCACATTTTGGTAACGCTCTTTTTAGCAGGCTTAGTAATTGTAAGTTGCGTATATTCAGCAATTTGTTCTTGTAAAGATTCATAGCGAATGATGAACAAGTGTAAGTAATGTTTTGAGCCCGGATAAAAAAGTCTACCTATCAAAAAATTCCTTTATCATAATGAACTTTTTTTTTCTTTACTCAAACAGTTTTTGATAAGCTAAAAAAGAAAAAACTTTTTTTATTTTAATATTTACTCAAGGTTTCTTAATTATATTGTTGCATTTATAAACATAACTTATTTTCATGATTCCGTTGTTCACGTCTTGAACCCGTATAGTTACGTCACATCCGTTCGAATATTCGTCTGTCCTTCCTTCCATCCATCCAAGGCTGCTAAGACTATTTTTATTTAGGTATCCGTTTGCGAAAACGTTACAGCACATTTTTTGTTCAAATAGGTCTCTAAAAGTTAAACGGCTGGCTCGAAAGAACAAAAAATATAATAAGATAGTATTCCATGTGATAGACTATATAGGAAAACTATAACAGTTTGTATAACTTTGTTACTTACTACTTTGAGAGGCCTATTAAAACTCTACGAGCACGAGTTTGACTCGCACTTGGCCGTTTTTGTTTTTATTATGAACTAGCGACCCGCCCCGGCTTCGCACGTGGACAAATGATACAGATACCTAAGCCTTCCTCAAGAAACGGTATCCCTTCAATAATATCAGCCAATATCTGACTCTGCAAGATACATCGATCTTATTGTCCATGGATAGGCAGTTCCGCCACCTTCAAACAGAATGAAAGCCTACCGGGGTAGCAAGTTTGTTCGAAATAATGGTACCCCGCTCTGGCCCACTCACTCCGCGGTTTAGGTAGAGAAACGATCAAGTAGTAGGCGGTCGGCAGGGGCGCGAGTGGCACGCGGATTTTTTCTGGTGTTTAGTATTTAATAAATCGTGATATCTCCTGAATGAAACAACCAATTCCAATAGTTCAAAAAGAGTTCTGTTGCTACTAAAATTACCTTTGATATGACGTAATTTATTTGGATAAGGATTAATAATAAGGAACAAATAGTGGGCTCTGATTTAGACTGGCATTTTAATTAAATTTTTAAACATAAAACAGTACTCATACTGAAGAAACTGTAGTAGGTAGCAGTGGCGAAGGGTGAAATTTTGACAAAGGGAAGTCGGTCCAAAAAAATAAACACTTAAACATTTACCTACTGCAGGATATCTTGGAGGAGGTCTTCAGATAAGAATAGTATTAAAAGCCCCACCTTCACCATACAAAAAAGGACTGATGATTTGATAACAGTGTCTTTCAAGTATGATAAAAGCGGCTTTGAGAAAAGCCTTTTTCGACGTGCATCTCCATACCACACATGCATGCTTGTTAGTAAGTACTAAGTTAAGTACCTATTGTTAGGGAATAAGAGTCAAGAAAAAATAAAATAAAAAATGACAAAAATAATAAAGTGTTAAAAACCGAACCACACAAACACCGATCCAAAACCAACAAAAATAAAGCAAATTATACACAATCACAACGTTATTTATATTGTAATGCAATGCGTCTGTTTTTTTTTTTAACAAAATGAGCTAAAATGTTGTTATAAAAATTCGGATTACTTTTCATTTTATTAAGCAAATTTTTTTCAATTGACATGATAGCCAAATCGGACAATCTCTGCTCTTTTTGGCAGTTTCGCACATAGTGTGAATGCGTTTTAAAGCAGAAAATGACCGCTCAGCTGAAGCTACTGAAATGGGGAGGGTCAGAATTAAACTGCAAAGAGTCGAAACTTGAGAAAATGCGTCTTTCAAAGACGTATTCTGGAGCTGTAAAAAAAGCTCATAGGTGTCCAATTTATTTAACGACGCTGACGTAAGACTTTAAGTTCATTCAGCAGGTAGTCTGTTGAGCAGCACTCTATATGAATTAAAGTCATAATAACAAACAAAATCCACAGTATTTAACCAAATCTGCGATTAAATTACCTTACAGAATCAGTCACAGTTTAAATAACACAAATATTAAAATATAACAAACGAAAAACACGAAAAACGAACACATGTCACATACTAACAATAATTTATTTTCAACCAAACGAAATGGAACACGAAAATATGCCAAAATAAAAAGAATATGACTTGCGAAGGATTTCATTATAACGCTAATTCTTTTTAATTTTGTCGTGTTCTTTCTCTCGTGCCGTGGTTTGAGTGGTTTCTTTGTCTCTTTCTAATAGAGGAGAGGAGAGAACTGCAAGCCGGTCGGCATTAGCCTATCTTTTATCAAAAATTACGGATGGTTAGCGAGCATTAGAAAGAGATGGTCTGACACGCTCTGTCTCTTTTCGCCTCATAGTAAAACGTTTGACCGAGGTAGGCTGTAATTCGTCGAGTTGCCTTTAATGTAATGTACGAAAAATTGAAGCGCTGATTAATTTATGACTATAAAATGAAATGTGATACTTAGGGTATTGCTAAGAATTACTATTGCTATTGTAAATCGCGCAGGCATTTAATTAATAATACTTTGTTAATGAAATAGAATGTAAATACTTTTGTATGAATATGGAACTGATTTTTGAAAGGTAACCCGGTGGGAATCGGCTTGTATGGACTCTTCGCCACTGGTAGGTAGACATATGGTGTCGAAGACTTTTTGTAGGCATTTTTAAGGTCTACAATATTGTAGTACATTATTTTGATCTATCTCATAGGGTTTAGCCAGCGTTTGCAATGTAAGCTCAAAAAAATGGGTTTATTTTGCGACATGTGTTAGAAACCTCAAAAATTATCGGTTTTCCTCTTATATATTATGCATGTTATATACATAAAAACCTCCTCTTTAATCACTCTATCTATTGAAAAAAATTGTATCAAAATCCTTTGCGTAGTTTTAAAGATTGAATCATACATAGCGACATAGGGAAAGTAAAAGTGACTTTGTTTTATAATATGTAGTGATACTTTTGTCCCAAAAAGCTTATAATTAATTCGAGGCTTATTATTCGATCCAGGAATATGGAATATTCCTGAATTACGCAATAAACGCAAACATTTGCGTGGGCTTTCTTAGAGTTATGGAAAGATCCTTAAGCCTTTTCAAAAAGCCTCTGTTATACAAAAATAACAGACAGGCAACAGACTTGTAACAGTATGGAATAGGGTCCTGGAAAATATTGTGACGTCCCTCAAGAAACTGCTTCAAGAATCGAATGGAAAGATTAAATATCTCAAAGCTATTTGATACACACACATCTATTAAATCAGCTGCCAAATAATAATAACTATTTGGTTTAGATTTAGTATATACTATTAGTGTTTTATACTATGTAAGTCTATGCTATTTGCATAATTATTTAAATATTATTTCGACCTCAACTTTTCCGCCGGTCTCTCGCGAAAAATAATATAAATCATCATAAAAGTCTGTAATGTTACTTACTACTGATAGTACATCGGATACTGAAAGGGAGTGGGCCGAAATCCACCACGCGGGCCCATTGCGGGTTGGCAGAAGTCGCACGTCTTCGAAATTTTGTTTCTAGGACATTCCGGTTCCCTTACGATGTTTTGCCTTCGTCGTTTTGTAAGCTAAAGGGAAGATAAAAGAATCATCATCATCATCAATCTTTTTTATCGTTCCACTGCTGGGTACAAGTCTCCTCTCATACAGAGAAGGATTGAGCGTAATCACCACGCTTGCTCAATGCGGGTTGTCAATTTCAGACCTAAAGTCCAGGTTTCCTCAAGATGTTTTCCTTCACCTTCCGTCATTGGTGTCTAAGATATACATAGAAAGAAAAGAATAGTCCAATGGAATAGTAACATTTACTAAAAAACAAAAAGCGGCTGTCGTGACTGCCGATAAAAGTGAAACACAATATCATACATTGTTGCTAATGGTAAAACATTAACAACCTCTCAGGACTATATTACTATCATCATAAACGACAACTTTTGTTACTATATATATTCATTTTACAGAAGATTCATTAGCACGCCGTTGACATGAACTCATTAGACCATTATATTCTAAAATAGGTCATCCAAAGGAAAAAATCCCTTCGAAAATTTGTAAAGTGGCAGTAGAGACAAATAAACATTAGTATTATATGTATTTAATCTAACTTTTTATTCAATCAGAAATGAGGAGATCCGCAGAATAAACAGAGTAGGTAAGTGAGTAAGTAGCCCGAAGAATTGCCACACTTAAGTAGCAGTGGGCTGGATAGAACCGATGCCCGATGAGGCCCAGAGGTTCGCGAGTAGGAGCGTGGGTAGGCCCCCGGCAAGGAGGACCGACGACATTGTGAAGGTCGCGAGAAACTGCTGGATGTGGGAGGTACAGGTTTGCTCGTCGTAGAGATCCTTGTTCGAGGCCCAGCAGTCGACGTCTTTCGGCTGAAATGATCATGATGATGATGAAATTTTTATTCACAGAATCCAATGAAATATAAAATATGATTTGGAGATGGCAGGTACACAGAGTATTCAAAATTTTTAAAAAAATCTTTAGGTTACAACACTGGTAGTGTTGGGCTCAATCAAAATATCAATTGTTTGATTCGTGAAACTAAAAATGTTGTGATTAAATTAGTTTTACTATATTAGTCACTACCAGTTTGAGACTTGTGTCTTGTGTTACTTGTGTAAAACGAATACTTATTGATGAGACATTTTGATGTTTATGTGTTTTTTTTTTTAATCATGACTGCTTTTAACTAGTTACGACTAGTGTCAGCAACTATATAACTCATCATCATCCCAGCGTTCAGTCCTGGTTGCATCCGCGGCCTTCTCGTTGGTGCCCGCACCCTAATTGCGTAACTCACTACTACTATCAGTTGGAATCATTTCGAAGCTTATTGCTAGTCCATTGGTCCATATGTTCTAAAAATGTCTCTGCTTACTGTCTAGTCGGCAATGTTAATAACGCAATGAATGTTGTTCAACTGTCAAAATTATACCTATTGCTACTGATAGTGTGTTGTTGTGGCCTACGGGGTCCGCTAAACGTCCGGTCCGCAGCAACTAGATAACTGTATGCAAGTATGTAAATATTCAGTCATCAATTTCTGTAACTTAAAACGAATGCTTATTTACCTTTTTAATTATCAATCGATCGATTCTGTGAAAATCTTACCGCTTAGAGTGAGCTGTCGATAGTGTCAACCCTTAGCATTAGTTGAAATGACAGTTCACTGTATGGTCACTTTACCTAAGTTTTCGCGGTGATCTGCCCCTTACTTGCGTAACTCTTCATTACTATCAGTTGGAATTATTTTGAAGCTTATTGCTATTCTATTGCGCCCTATGTTCGAAAATGTATCTGCTGAATAACGTAAATAACGCGATGAATGCTGTTGAACTGTCAAAATAAAACTCACTGCTGCAATTACCCTGTAGGTTACAGATTCGCATTGTATTTTAAGCAAATAATTGAACAATAATAAGTTATTATTATTAGATAATATATTCATAATAGATTCAGGGCCAACTCGAGAGTGCTTGTGAACACCTGGCTGCGATACATTAGCACACAATAAAATAAGATAAGATAATTTATTTCTCCAAAACGTGAGTATACGCACACATGGCACGCAAGATGTTACATTATACTAAATCAGCCATGTTTTGCCTCCACGGTGACAGTATTCTGGGAAATAAATGCTTCGTTTATCTTTACCGTATGAATATTGTTGTCGTTACTCATCTCGTTCGCTCATTTATGCGAACATGTAACGAGAAAACAGTATTTTATGGCATCGCATCACACACACTATATGAAACGTAAATAGATGTATATCGTTTACTTAAAATCGAGTATTAATTAATAGGGTATGAAAATCAAAAACATATTTAGTCCCTCTTACAGATCCATACTAATCCATACTAATATTGTTAATGCGAAAGTAACTCTGTCTGTCTGTCTGTTACGCTTTCCCGCTTAAACCTCTCAACCGATTTTGTTGAAATTTGGCACAGACAATCTTTAGATCCTGTGAAAGAACATAGGCTAACTTTTATCCCGGAAAAATTTGATGTTCCCGAGAGAAATCTAAAAAGCGCGATATAACCGAACTCCACACGGGCGAAGCCGCGGGCGGGTAGCTAGTAATAAAATAAATTAAGCCCCGTATTTTTTATTTTGTCGATATGACCAAAAACTTCTGAGATATAAGGTATTAAAGTTACGGAGTGGGGGCTAATTACGTTACGCCGTCGTATATTTTGCACCACGGCGTGACGTCATGCGACATTTCAAATCAATATATTTTCCTAAGTATTTGATGTTTAAAAATTTGATGTTCCCGAGGGAAATCTAAAAAGCGCGATATAACCGAACTCCACACGGGCGAAGCCGCGGGCGGGAAGCTAGTAATAAAATAAATTAAGCCCCGTATTTTTTATTTTGTCGAAATGACCAAAAACTACTGAGATATAGGGTATTAAAGTTACGGAGTGGGGGCTAATTACGTCACGCCGCCGTAAATTTTGCACCACGGCGTGACGTCATGCGACATTTCAAATCAATATATCTTCCTAAGTATTTGAATGAAAGAAAAAATAAAAAATACGTGTTCCATATTTTTATAAATCTATCTGATGGACATTAAATTATTTTTTAGGATACAACCCAAGTGGTTTTAGTTTGATTAAAATTGTGTGGTACGGTAATTGTGTGGTGCGAGCACTATACGAGTACTATCTATACTATACTATCTATACTAAAAAGCTACTATTTACTGGGTACGTCTTTCATTGAATTGAATGTGCCCTGGCGGCAGAGTATGTCATGCTAACTCTGTGTGATTACCGTGAGATTTCTTCTTCGACCGCGTTTGGTGCTATCGTTGGTTGAGAGTTCTTACAACCTTGAAGCGGGCCAATCGATGAGTCAAACGTAGTCGATATCGATGATCGAGTGTTCGTAATGACATCTCATGGTAGCCACACTGATGTCTTGCTGGTGGTGACGTGTGTGTTGGATCCTTAAATTCCCTTCATAATGGTTAAGCTAAATGTGCTGTCGTGCCATTCTATCACTATTCAACTGTGTAAACTTAAGCGGACGTTAGCGTGGAATGAGCTTTCATTCCAAATAGCGTTGAGGATTAACATTATTGACAGCTCACTTCACTTAACTATTCACGGTGACATGTTTACATAATTGATCGGCTGGCTTCACTATTTCAATCAAAAGACTATAACTAATTCTGATAATTCAATTATAATTATTAAAACTATTTAATAACTGAAACGGTTAGATACGTTCTCCAAAACCTGAAGCACAGGCGTGGAGTAGCCAGTCTTTCGGTCTTCTATAGGATACATACTGGTGAGTTTGCTAGGGAATTGCATGTTTTAATTCCCCCATCTCCATTCCACCATCGGACGACCCGTCGTACGGCGAGTTTCCACCCTTACGTTGTTAACACCACGACGACGATCCGGACGAAGCGTTTCGCTTCCTCTTATATACCGCGTACATCGAGGGACTGGAAAAATTTGCCAGTGACGGTGTTTCCGTCACACTACAATTTGAGTGTCTTCATGGCTAGAGTGAATAGGCTCTTAATAAGCTAACGCGCTTTACCATCAACGATCGCATCACTGCTTACCATCAGGCGGGATTGCGGTCAAGGGCTAGTTTATAATTTATAAAAAAAAAATTGTTCGTCAAATTAATTACGTAACTTTTGATTTTTATTTATTTACCTTATTATTCGTCGTGGTGGCCTAGTGGTTAAAGCACCAGCCTCTCAAGTATGAGTGCGCGGGTTCGATTCTACGTCAGGCAAGTACCAATGTAACTTTTCTAAAGTTATATTTACTTTCTAAGTATATCTTGGATACCAATGACTGAAGGTGAAGGAAAACATCTTGAGGAAACCTGGACTTTATAAGTCTGAAATCACCAACCCGCATTGAGCAAGCGTGGTGGTTATGCTCAATCCTTCTCTGTATGAGAGGAGACCTGTGCCCAGCAGTGGGACGATAAGAAGGTTGATGATGATGACCTTATTATTTATGTACACAAAATTAAATACATAAGGATAGGTCAAAATTAAGATCTGCGTACAAAGGTGCTGCTTATTTCTTAAGAAGTTTCTTCCAGCAGACCTGCGAATGGAGAAGTAAAATAGAAATGTAGACAATAGTGTGTAAGAACAAGGAGGAAATAAAACATGAATATGATAAAAAATATTATTTAAAAACAAAAAACCCGCCTGCATAAAACTCTAACGAACTGAATAGGTAGAAACAAGTTGAACAATCGCAGTTGGGGGACTGTTCTATGGAATACTTGTCGATCTAGCTAAGAAGCCCCCAACTGCGATTGTTAGAGAGACTAGGTAATAAAGAATAATACATACAAGATAGGAGCTAAAAACATAACCCTCCTGGCAGTCGGGTAATAAGTATAAAAGTAATAATATTAAATACACTTAAACATATAATCCTAAAATAATTACATAAGTAAACTTTTATAAATACATAATACTAAAATATATAAATATCAATGAAAAGAAAATGCACACATGTAACAGAGTAATTAATACATGTAACGCTTCTAAAAGATCATTGAAAGACTCTAGAGGACTTTCACCTAAATGTGAGAATTCGCTGTGAAATTCACGTAAACTTATCACTACCAGCTGCTCTTGTGAATTTGCCAATAGTTGATACTTCGTTGATTTGTTGGAAATTCCGGATCATTCGCTTCGCTTTGAATTTGCAGCGCTTCACTTACAGGTAGATACTTCACTCTGGCAAATTGATTCGATTGTCAACAAACCGAACTTGATTCGAAACTGGATAGTTTGTTTGTGTTAGGGAAACTAATAGGTTATCAAATTGACGAATTCCCATAATTTTCAATATTCCTTTTTCATAACTCTCGAAACATAGGGATGACTGAAAAGCAATTGCATGCAGCTGAGATGAGAATGGATAGAATAAGAAATGAGTACATAAGAGGGAGTCTAAAAGTGGCACCGACAATTGAAAAGTTGTCTGGAAATCGGCTTGTATGTGAGGAAAATATTGTGAGGAGAGTTTGGAGTATGAATGCCGATGGCTATAAGAGTAGGGGTGGACCAAAGAAACAATGCATGGAATGTGTGAATGATATAGCTAAAAGGGGGAACAAAGATCTATGGAAGAAAAAGACATATTTCGAATCCCAAATGAATTGAGGTAAGGACAGGAGACTGATCGGGAGGTTCCTGTTTCGTATAAGGCGGGACAAACGCCAGGGTGTCACCACTGATGCTAGCAAAGGAGGAGGCGAAGCGCGTGAAGCAGCGGGAATCCCAGCGCCCTCACGCTTCTGGTCGGGAGACAACACGGACTTGCCGGCTTGCGGCCGCCCAGTAAGTACCAGGCCCAGGTCGACGGCGCGTTGTGTTTCACGCTCACGGGGTCCACGAAGACCGATGCCTCCTGGGTCAGGGTTGCAGGTAGGTTAAAAAAGAAACCGAGACTCTGGCGCACAGGCAAGTGAAGAAACACGGATGGGTTTTAGTCAGTAAAAGTCTGACACGCCCTTCCGCTCCGCCCAGAGCGAGAGAGGTCATTTGATGATTTCCCATCCAGAACAAAAAAAGGGCAGACGAATGTCGAAAAATGACAACTGTGCCTACTATTAATATTTAAATTCGTAATTTATTTGATTATACCTACCTACAATAAAGCATAATACTCTGTTGAAAGCTCGTGGCTAATATATATAGCCTCATAGATGGATAAAGTTAAGCTACGCTTTCTGCGGTTGGTTTGAGGTTGGGTGACCATTTTTACATACCGAGACAAGTAAAGCACGTCAAGCCTCTGGTCCGAAGTAATTCGTTGATCTTTGACGGTCATTACGGGTCGTCAGAAGTCCGAATGTCTGACCACCGGCCTTACCAAGAGGTTTCGTATTACCTATTCAGTAACTAGGTAATGGAGGTCATATACCTGTCTGACCAGAATACCCGTATTTTACACGTAGCGACTACCTAGTTGCTACGTGTAAAATACGGGTATTCTGGTATTATGACTCCGGTAAGACTGGAAGCTTACCCGAAGATAATTAGGAGAAAGTATTGCAGATGATGACTGTAATGAAAGAAAACAAACTGAAAATAACTCGAAGTAAACATAAGTTAATGCTGGGACAAAACATTTAATTTTGCATTTTTTAAGAAAAACCTTACCCCACACTAGGAATTACTCCTGTATCGTGCAGAAACATCCAGACACGGAACAACTATATGTAATAACTATACTAACAAATATTTGTGTGACCTACAGGTCACACAAATATTGGTTCCGTGCGGGCATCGAACCCGTGACACGCAGCGCAGCAGTCGATTCAGCGTTGTGGCTGAATCCAACCGTGTCGTGATATATTTTTGTGAGTGATTACTTTTTTTTTTTAATTTATGCTTTTTTATTATATTTGTTTTTTTCTTTCTTGCTCGATTGCTAAAGAGAGACATGCTGTGATACGCATTTAAAAATAGAATATGACGCTCTCTCAATCTGGCTAAAATAATAATTATGTAATAACCTCTATCTTTTTCCTTTTAGGGTTCCGTACTCAAAGGATTAAAACGGTTTCTACCTTATTACTAAGATTCCGCTGTCTATCTATCCGTCAATGATAACGAGACACTTCAAATTTTCACAGATGATGAATTACTATTTCCGTTTTTTTTTTAATAAATCAAACTAGCGCTTGACTGCAATCCCGCCTGATGATAAGCAGTGATGCAATCGTTGATGGTAAAGCGCATTAGTTTATTAAGCCTATTCACTTGAAAAATTTAGGAATAGTAAGGATAACGGCAGTTTAGCGAGGTGATGCAATGACAAACCTAACAACACGACCAACGATGCTGCGCCAGAGGGAGATTGATGTGGAGACCCTCCACGACCAAACTCCAGGCACAACAACAAATGACGCATCGTACCCGGTACACATCGCAACACAACTGCTCAGTCCTGTCCTCCGTACGGCTTCACCAGACATCATACCGGAACACGACGAATCGCTTGGCGGCAAAACTTTGTCTGGCAACGCAGCGCCAGCTAAAATACGTCATCATAAAATACCAGCTGCTTAGCATTTCCATACTAATTTATAGTATTTACATCCGCGTCTTTCTTACGAGCTCTCTGGCTCTTTCTCTGGTACAGCCATACAACATAGACGCGCTCTGCACAATAATTAATAGAATAGTGGAAATAATCGACGTATAATAACATTGTGAAGTGTCATTAGTAAGCTATAGGTATAAATAGTGTGCACTAAAAGTGTTTCACTTAAACAAGCCAATATCGTCAGCAATCTCAAACATCAGCTCTGCTTGCACTTAGTCGATTTTTATTAATTACATTTCTGTTCGCTCCGTTTTTTAAAAACCTTGTAGCCAATACTCACATCTGATAATTTGATTAACTCTTCGGTCTAGTTACCACACCAGCAAAAAAATTATATCTTTATATATATAATTCTGCTGTACGTGTGTATGTCATTGAACTCCTCCTAAACGGCTTGACCGATTTTAATGAATTTTTCTGTATGCGTTTGAGTGGCGACCTGGATGGTTTAGATTCACAAATCAGATCGACAGATGGCGCTGATCGCTTGAAGAAGCATGTGATCTCGGAAACGGCCCTAACGATTTCGCTGAAATTTAATAAGTGGGGGTTTTTGGGGACGAGAAATTGATCTAGCTCAGTTTTATGTCTGGGGAAGCGCATATTTTCGAGTTTTCTCTTTCGCAATATTTCACGCATAATATGGGCGCTAATTTCGCGTGGCTTGACATAGCGGCTGTGGCGTAGGCGATAGTGGTATGGTCTACTCGCTATGGCTGGTGTTTCTCGGTTCAAACCCGGGCAATCACAAGTTTTTTTTTGTTTTAGACAAGTTTACAGTTTTTTTTTTTAATTTTTGTAGTTACTTAAAAAGAAAATTGTACATAAGAACTAACGGGAAAAAATAAAAAATTTTTTTTTTTTTTTTATTTAACTAAAATTGTACTTTGAACTAAAAGAGAAAAAAATAAATAGAAATAAATAAATATTTAAGATTTTTTATTTAACTTTAAGAGACTGAAACAAGAGCTCTAGGGGTAGAGAGAGGTATGATATCTTTGTTACAAATGTAGATGACAATGCTTTCCATGGGTATATTCCTAAATCTGCTGTACGTGTGTACGTTACTGAATTCCTCCTAAAGGGCTGGTCCGATTTGAATGAAGTCTATGTATATAAATGAAAGTCGTGTTAGTTACTCTATTTATAACTCAAGAACCGCTTAACCAGTATGGCTCAAAATTGTTAGGGAGGTAGAGAAGAACTGGGAGAAGGACATATCACATTATCACATAGGATACTTTTTATCCCGTTCCCGTTGTTCCCGTCGTTCCCGTGTGACGTGACATGGAATAACAAAACAACTCAGTCAAAATATAAGTTAGCGGTTCGTTTGTTAAAAATGGTACAAACACACTGCTGCACTACTCAGCATATTAAAAAAAAATCTTACCGATTGAATGTGTGTGAGTGCATTAATTTAAAGCAAGGAATATAAATACTCTCTGGCGGTTTAATTTTTTTTAATAAAAGCCCCAAAGCAAACTTCAACTTCAAAATTTCTAATATTGTATTGCTGTGCCATTTACCACTTCACTACATACTATAAAACAAAGTTACTTTCTCTTTCCCTATGTCCCTTTGTATGATTAAATCTTTAAAACTACGAAACAGATTTTGATGAGGTTTCTTTTAATAGATAGAGTAATTAAAAAGAAACGTTTATATGTATAATAACATCCATTAAATTGTGTCCATATCCAATCCATAAAATCGTAGTACAGCGGACAGAGCTCCGGCGGGATCTCATGGCGACATGGAAAGTGTGATTATCGCAATCCAGCACAGAGCACGCCACAATAGCGGCGGTAAGTCCTCTCTTTGAGGAGTAGCTAGAGAGGCGCCACGGCGTCCTCACCTTCCGACTGACGTAGGTCCTCACCGGACATGGCTGTTTCGGGAGGTTCCTGTTCCGTATAAGGCGGGAGGAAACGCCAGGGTGACCACTGTGTGCATCGCCCTGAGGACACGGTGGAGCATAGCCGTGTCCTCGTGGCGGCGATCGGCGGCGATCTCTCGCGTCCGACCCTGGTCCGGGCCATAGTCCGGAGCAAGAGTGCATGATGGCAAACTTTCACCTCCTTCTGTGAAGCAGTGATGCTGGCAAAGGAGGAGGCGTAGCGCGTGAGGGAGCGGAAATCCTACTCTCACGCCTCAAACCGCCACAGGAAGCGTCCTGGTCGGGTGGCAACATTGGACTGCCGACCACCGTAGGCGCGGGCTTGCGGGCGGCGAGCGATAGGCAGCTCGCCTCCTGGTAAGAACCAGGCCCGAGTTGACGGCGCGTTGTGTTTCACACGCGCCTCAAAGAGATGTCAGCACACCTTAACGGGGTCCACGAGGACTGGTCCACAGGGTTGCGGGTTGGTTAAAAAAGAAACCATGGCACTGGCCGTTGCACAGGCAAGTGAAGGAACACGGGTGGGTTTTAGTCTAGGTAAAAGTCTGACACGCCCTTCCGCTGCGCCCAGAGCGGGAGAGGTAATTTGATGATTTCCCATCCAAAACAAAAAAAAAAGAACTGAAGAAGAGTAAGAAATTGCACTTGAAGAGCGCAGCCTTAGTATGGCTCGACTTCGTGCTTCTCACTCACCAGAGCAAAGGGAGGCAGCCCATGAAACGGCTCAGTTGGCAATGCGAAATCGTCTAGCAAACCTCAGAGATCAAGCGCTAGATAATAATTTACGAAGCACAAGAAGAAATTCATCAAATACTGATTTGAATCGGGCAGCGTTTCTATACGCATATAATATAGCGCAATGACGTTCGCATTGGGCCGAGTATTGTAGCACATTAAAGATTTCCGGAGAACCGCCAGGATTGTGCTCCCAAATAAAGAATCATTGAATAATAATATTTATTTATTTAAAATTATCCTAATTTAAAAAGTAGTCATGTGATATTGCCTTTAAGGCGGAACGAAGTTCGCCGGGTCAGCTATCTTTATATATATAATTCTGCTGTACGTGTGTATGTCATTGAACTCCTCCTAAACGGCTTGACCGATTTTAATGAATTTTTCTGTATGCGTTTGAGTGGCGACCTGGATGGTTTAGATTCACAAATCAGATCGGCAGATGGCGCTGATCGCTTGAAGAAGCATGTGATCTCGGAAACGGCCCTAACGATTTCGCTGAAATTTAATAAGTGGGGGTTTTCGGGGACGAGAAATCGATCTAGCTCAGTCTTATGTCTGGGGAAGCGCATGTTTTCGAGTTTTCTCTTTCGCAATATTTCACGCATAATATGGGCGCTAATTTCGCGTGGCTTGACATAGCGGCTGTGGCGTAGTCGATAGAGGTATGGTCTACTCGCAATGGCTGGTGTTCCTCGGTTCAAACCCGGCCAATCACGAGTTTTTTTTTGTTTTTAGATAAGTTTATAGTGTAATTTTTGTAGTTACTTAAAAAGAAAATTGTACTTATGAACTAAACGGGGAAAAAATAAAAAAAAATATGTTAATTTTTTTTATTTATCTTAAATTGTACTTATGAACTAAAAGAGAAAAAAATAAATAGAAATAAATAAATATTTAAGATTTTTTATTTAACTTTAAGAGACTGAAACAAGAGCTCTAGGGGTAGAGAGAGGTATGATATCTTTGTTACAAATGTAGATGACAATGCTTTCCATGGGTATATTCCTAAATCTGCTGTACCTGAGTACGTTACTGAATTCCTCCTAAAGGGCTGGTTCGATTTGAATGAAGTCTATGTATATAAATGAAAGTCGTGTTAGTTACTCTATTTATAACTCCAGAACCGCTTAACCAGTATGGCTCAAAATTGGTAAGGAGATAGATAAGAACTGGGAGAGGGACATATCACATAGGATACTTTTTATCCCGTTCCCGTTGTTCCCGTCGTTCCCGTGTGACGTGACATGGAATAACAAAACAACTCAGTCAAAATATAAGTTAGCGGTTCATTTGCTAAAAATGGTACAAACACACCAGCTGCACTACTCAGCATATTAAAAAAAGATCTTACCGGATGAATGTTGATGCATTCATTTAAAGTAAGGAATATAAATACTCTCTGCCGGTTTAATTTTTTTAATAAAAGCCCCAAAGCAAACTTCAACTTCAAAATTTCTAATATTGTATTGCTATGCCATTTACCACTTCACTACATACTATAAAACAAAGTTACTTTCTCTTTCCCTATGTCCCTTTGTATGATTAAATCTTTAAAACTACGAAACAGATTTTGATGAGGTTTCTTTTAATAGATAGAGTTATTAAAAAGAAACGTTTATATGTATAATAACATCCATTAAATTGTGTCCATATCCAATCCATAAAATCGCAGTACAGCGGACAGAGCTCCGGCGGGATCTCATGGCGACATAGAAAGTGTGATTGTCGCAATCCAGCACAGAGCACGCCACAATAGCGGCGGTAAGTCCTCTCTTTGAGGAGTAGCTAGAGAGGCGCCACGGCGTCCTCACCTTCCGATTGACGTAGGTCCTCACCGGACACGGCTGTTTCGGGAGGTTCCTGTTCCGTATAAGGCGGGAGGAAACGCCAGGGTGACCACTGTTTGCATCGCCCTGAAGACACGGTGGAGCATACGGTGGAGGTCTGCCCGGCTTGGGTAGAGCACAGCCGTGTCCTCGTGGCGGCGATCGGCGGCGATCTCTCGCCTCCGACCCTGGTCCGGGCCATAGTCCGGAGCAAGAGTGCATGATGGCAAGCTTTCACCTCCTTCTGTGAAGCAGTGATGCTGGCAAAGGAGGAGGCGCAGCGCGTGAGGGAGCCGAAATCCCACTACTCTCACGCCTCAAACCGCCGCAGGAAGCGCCCTGGTCGGGTGGCAACATCGGACTCCCGACCACCGTAGGTGCGGGCTTACGGGCGGCGAGCGATAGGCAGCTCGCCTCCTGGTAAGAACCAGGCCCGAGTTGACGGCGCGTTGTGTTTCACACGCGCCTCAAAGAGATGTCAGCACACCTTGACGGGGTCTACGAGGACTAGTTCACAGGGTTGCGGGTTGGTTAAAAAAGAAACCATGGGACTGGCCGTTGCACAGGCAAGTGTAGGAACACGGGTGGGTTTTAGTCTAGGTAAAAGTCTGACACGCCCTTCCACTCCGCCCAGAGCGGGAGAGGTCATTTGATGATTTCCCATACAAAACAAAAAAAAAAAGAACTGAAGAAGAGCAAGAAATTGCACTTGAAGAGCGCAGCCTTAGTATGGATCGACTTCGTGCTTCTCACTCACCAGAGCAAAGGGAGGCAGCCCATGAAACGGCTCAGTTGCCAATGCGAAATCGTCGAGCAAACCTCAGAGATCAAGCGCTAGATAATAATTTACGAAGCACAAGAAGAAATTCATCAAATACTCATTTGAATCGGGCAGCGTTTCTATACGCATATAATAATTATAGCGCAATGACGTTCGCATTGTGCCAATGGATGTTGTTTCCGAGTATTGTAGCACATTAAAGATTTCCGGAGAGCTAGGATTGTGCTCCCAAATAAAGAATCATTGAATAATAATATTTATTTATTTAAAATAATCCTAATTTAAAAAGTAGTCATGTGATATTGCCTTTAAGGCGGAACGAAGTTCGCCGGGTCAGCTAGTTAACTATATATTTTCTTCTGATTTTAGAATGCTTTATTATAGTGGCAAAAGAAATACATCAGTAATCAACCTTTTTTATCATCCCACTGATGGGCACAGGCCGCCTCTCATACAGAGAACGATTGAGCTTGACTTAAACTCCAGGTTTCCTCAAGATGTTTTCCTTCACCTTGTAATCAGTCATTGGTGTCGATATACTTAGAAAGTACGTATGTATAACTTAGAAAAGTTACATTGGTAGTTACCTGACCTGGAATGGGACCCGCTCAATCATACTTGAGAGGGTGGTGTTTCAACAATAGGTAACCACGCCATAAACAAAAAAAAATTAATCATCTGAAAATATCTACCTGTTGCCGGTACCTATTAATATTGAGCCAAAAACGCAAAAGATCACGTTGTTGTAAGGGAAAATAAATATTTAAGGGGGCTCTTAAATATTTATTTTATTCTGTTACAGGGATCGAGGGGGTGGTGATAAGAACGTTCTTTTTACGACATTCATTCTGATGTAACATGTATATTCCATTTGTCTGTTGTAAAGGTGTTGAATTATTTTCAATAATACAGGTATTGGATTCGTGGACGTCGACGTACATTAGCGTTACTTATTGTGTTTTATGACGCTAGTGAACGTGTCATTAACAACTTCTGGAAAAGATCAAAAAACCGATTGATATTTCCAAACTTTTGCATTAGCTGCAACGTTAAATACGACCGAAAAGTTACCCCACAGCTAGTCACGAAATTGTTGGAGAGTAAATTTTCTGAGGGTAGGATAATTTTGCTTAACAGTTATTTTTGTAATTTTGCCGGTGAAGTGAAATAAGTGCTTTCCTCTCTTGTAAATCTGAAAATAGGTCTAATACCTTTCGGCTGCCAACCGCGAATTCATTTTATGTGTAGGGTGAAGCGACGGAAGGCGTTCCTGCGGATTTTCCTTCTGCGTGTTTAGTTAAATTAGAAACCTTTTATGGTATTACCCGACCAGACGGTTTTTATGCTACTAAAACCAAATGATAATGATATTATCACTTTCATACATTAGAATAAAATGAAAAATTGCTATTATTATATTATACTAGCTGACCCGGCGAACTTCGTTCCGCCTTAAAGGCAATATCACATGACTACTTTTTAAATTAGGATTATTTTAAATAAATAAATATTATTATTCAATGATTCTTTATTTGGGAGCACAATCCTAGCTCTCCGGAAATCTTTAATGTGCTACAATACTCGGAAACAACATCCATTGGCACAATGCGAACGTCATTGCGCTATAATTATTATATGCGTATAGAAACGCTGCCCGATTCAAATGAGTATTTGATGAATTTCTTCTTGTGCTTCGTAAATTATTATCTAGCGCTTGATCTCTGAGGTTTGCTCGACTATTTCGCATTGCCAACTGAGCCGTTTCATGGGCTGCCTCCCTTTGCTCTGGTGAGTGAGAAGCACGAAGTCGAGCCATACTAAGGCTGCGCTCTTCAAGTGCAATTTCTTGCTCTTCTTCAGTTTTTTTTTTTTTTGTTTTGTTTTGGATGGGAAATCATCAAATGACCTCTCCCGCTCTGGGCGGAGCGGAAGGGCGTGTCAGACTTTTACCTAGACTAAAACCCACCCGTGTTCCTTCACTTGCACTTGTCACTTGTGCAACGGCCAGTGCCATGGTTTCTTTTTTAACCAACCCGCAACCCTGTGGACCGGTCCTAGTGGACCCCGTCAAGGTGTGCTGACATCTCTTTGAGGCGCGTGTGAAACACAACGCGCCGTCAACTCGGGCCTGGTTCTTACCAGGAGGCGAGCTGCCTATCGCTCGCCGCCCGCAAGCCCGCGCCTACGGTGGTCGGGAGTCCGATGTTGCCACCCGACCAGGGCGCTTCCTGTGGCGGTTTGAGGCGTGAGAGTAGGATTTCCGCTCCCTCACGCGCTACGCCTCCTCCTTTGCCAGCATCACTGCTTCACAGAAGGAGGTGAAAGTTTGCCATCATGCACTCTTGCTCCGGACTATGGCCCGGACCAGGGTCGGACGCGAGAGATCGCCGTCGGTCGCCGCTACGACGACACGGCTGTGCTCTACCCAAGCCGGGCAGACCTCCACCATATGCTCCACCGTGTCCTCAGGGCGATGCACACAGTGGTCACCCTGGCGTTTCCTCCCGCCGAATACGGAACAGGAACCTCCCGAAACAGCCGTGTCCGGTGAGGACCTACGTCAGTCGGAAGGTGAGGACGCCGTGGCGCCTCTCTAGCTACTCCTCAAAGAGAGGACTTACCGCCGCTATTGTGGCGTGCTCTGTGCTGGATTGCGATAATCACACTTTCCATGTCGCCATGAGATCCCGCCGGAGCTCTGTCCGCTGTACTACGATTTTATGGATTGGATATGGACACAATTTAATGGATGTTGTCTAATCTGTTGAAATATGTCATGTACAAATTTAAGAACCATCATAATTTTAGTATGACTGTGTGATAATAGATGGCGTTTGATAAAAACGTCATCATTGTAAATCGCGGTGGCGAGATTCTCCAGCGAGGGATGACCACCCCAGTATTTGTAAAATAAATCGTATTACTTTGGAGTCTGGTTTTTTATTTGAAGAGAGATATTTTTGGGACGTTGTACAAGTGGTCCTTCGAAACCGGATAAAGGACTGGTGTGCATTGTCATTGCTGTGGAGGAGTCGGGTTGAAAGGTCAACCTGCTGCGAGTGGAACGTCAGCGCGATCAGGGGTGAGGAGCAGCATCGGAGGATCGTATATGGTTGGCGCGCAAGCGTGTATGTACAAAGTAGTACACAGCGGTCAGTGCTGGTGCAGTTCGTGTTGGCGAGAGCAGCAGGTGCGGTGAGGGGAGAGAGCAGGCCTCAGCCCGCATATCATCACGGCGATCTACGTAAAAGTGAGTGACAGTGAAGTGATACGAAGATAAAACTGTGAGTACTTTAAAATATATAACAGCAAAATTGAACCTTATTGACTTAGAAAATTTGGATTAACATTTGGACTTAGAAATTTTAACGTGCGTATGGACTTAGAATATTTTCTACAAAAAGTGAACTACGGGGAACCTATGCCCAATTTTGCAGCGAACTGAATTAATTTCAAAGACTTGTGATTTTTCGTGTTGTTTACGAAGTTAGCAGAGCGTGCCACAACTGATAGGCTTAATTCAACATGGAAGCTTTGAGTAATTTACAGTTTAATTTATATTCTACTATCAGTAAAGCAAGGTCCAACTTTAAGAAATCACCAAAGGAGCGAGTAACCAGTTCATATATAGAAACTAGATTAGAAAGTTTAGATGCTAATTGGTTAGCTTTTTCTGAAACACATTTAAAAATTGTATCTTCAGTAAAGTCTGTTGAATTTGAAAGGTCTGATTATAATATTAAAAATGTATATGAGACCACGGAAGAATTATTTACTGATTATAAAACAGAGTTGAAGGAAGCATTGAAGAAAATTGAACGTTCTGATAGTTTAGGTAAAGGGCTTGAATCTTCTGCAAAGGTTTCTAAACAGATATGTTCTATAAAATTACCAAAGATTGAGTTGCCTATGTTTACCGGAAGTTATTCTGAGTGGATTAGTTTTAGAGATTTATTCAAATCATTAATACATAATAATAGCCAACTGGACGATGTTCAGAAATTGCATTATCTGAAATCGCATCTGTCTGGAGAAGCTGAAGGTCTCTTACGGCACATTCCTATTACTAGCAGTAATTATGCAACCTGTTGGACTAAATTAGAGAAACGATATAATAATAAAAAATATTTAGCAAATTGTATCATTAAACGTTTTATGGGTCAGAAAAATATTGTAGCTGAATCCTCCAATGCAATTAAGGAACTATTAGATACTTCTAACGAATGTTTACATGCTTTGGAGAATTTAGGCATCATGGTTGAGCATTGGGATATTATAGTCATTTATGTATTGAGCTTAAAGCTAGACACTGAGTCACGTAAACAATGGGAAATGATAATTAGTGATTGTTCAGAGGACTTGCCAACAATGAATCAGTTCAAATCTTTCCTTGAACAAAGATTTAGATCTTTGGAATTCTTAGACAACAAGGGTCAACGTCATCAGTACAATCGTAATATACCAGTCAAATCGCTCCATGTGTCAACTATATTATGTATCTGTTGTCAAGATAATCACAAGCTTGCTTATTGTAAAAAGTTCGCCGGTCTCGATATAGATAAGCGTCGTAATTTTGTCCAAACAAATGGTTTATGCTACAACTGTTTAGGGGCAAATCACTCCGTATATACATGCCGCCAGTCCACTAGATGCCATATATGCAAAAGAAAGCATCATAGTCTTCTTCATCTCAAGAATATCTCTAAATCAGTTGATGATAGTAACAAAACTGATCATGTGCCAGAAAGCAGCGTCTCTGCTGATCACAATTCAATCCAGAGTAATTCCACTAATGTTGTAAGTTGTTTTGCTAATAATCACAGCCAAACATTATTGGCTACTGCGCTTATTGAAGCGGAATCAAAGGGCGGTACTGCTGTAGTATTAAGATCCCTGTTAGACCAGGGATCTCAGGCTTCTTTTGTGACGGAGTCCGCAGTACAACTTTTAGGTCTCAAAAGAATTAAAACCAACGGTTCACTTTCAGGTATAGGTGGTGATCAAGGCCAATCGATGATTTCATTAAACTCGATGGTTCTCATTAAGATTAAATCACGCATTGAACCTAGTTTTATTATCACGATTAAGGCTTATGTTTTAAAGAAACTAACCGCTATTTTACCGGAAAGGAAGGTTAGGGCAAATGTTGTAACCACAATCTCGTCTTTGGCTTTAGCAGATCCTTCGTTCGATACTCCGAACAAGATTGATTTGCTTTTAGGTGCCGAAGTTTATGGCCAGATTTTGTTAGAAGGTTTAGTCAGAGGTTCACCTGGTCAGCTCATAGCACAAAATACTAGACTAGGATGGATCTTATCTGGTCAAGTAGGTAAAATCAACCAAAGCGAGACATGCCACAATACTGTAATCACATTGCATTCTACTCATACAGATGAGAATGTACTCCTTAAAAAATTCTGGGAACTGGAATCTGAACCCGTAGACGTTTGCAATAAGGCTTATTTGACCCCAGAAGAACAGAAGTGCGAAGAGATATTTAAGGCCACAACTAAACGTGACGAATCAGGTCGCTATATTATCCATACGGCGAATGATAGATTAAGATCAAGTGATCCTGCTTGTAAATATGGCGAATCGAAAAACATAGCTCTTAAAGGATTTTTAACCTTAGAAAAGCGATTTCTAAGTAATCCCGAGTTCAAGGCTCAATATTCAGCTGTCCTAAACGAGTATATAGCTCTTAATCATATGGATATAGTACAGGATAGGGAGAAAGAAGGCTCTGTGTACTTACCTCATCACGCCGTCATCCGTAACGACAAAAGTACAACGAAGGTGCGCATCGTATTTGATGCATCATGTGTAGGTAGCAACGGGGTATCTCTTAATCACGATCTAATGGTTGGGCCTACTTTGCAACCTGAGCTTCGTCATATTATCATGCGTTGGCGTTGTGAACCTATCTGTCTAGTGGCGGACATCGTCAAGATGTACAGACAGATTAAGGTATGCGACGATCATACAGATTTTCAGCGTATACTATGGCGTGAAAATCCAGATGACGAAATTCAATTGTTACGTCATTTACGAGTGGCGTTTGGGTTATCTTCTGCTCCTTACCTAGCTGTAAGATCATTGCAGCAATTAGCTCGTGACGAAGGCGCTGAATTTCCTTTAGCGAAGAACCGTGTTATTTCCGACTTCTATATGGATGACTTGATAACGGGATGTCAAACCGTAGAGGAAGGAGTAGAAATATATAAGCAAATGTCAGAGTTGCTTAAACGTGGAGGTTTCCAACTCCAAAAGTGGGCTACTAACAACAAAAGGTTATCAAGATTAATTGAAGACGATGAGCAAATGGCGCCAAGACAAGGGCACCTGGAACTTAAATCAGACGCCTTTTCAAAAATATTAGGTTTAACGTGGGACAGAGACAATGACGAATTTGTTTATACAATTCAACTTAAGGATCCAGATTTGCCAGTGACAAAACGTAAGGTTATTTCAGACATAGCGCGACTATTCGATCCCCTTGGTTGGTTAGCACCGGTAATCATCACCGCTAAGGTGTTTATTCAACGAATATGGATGACTGGAATCGAATGGGATGCAGAACTCCCTGCACCACTGTTAACAGAGTGGCTCGACTTTCGAAAGAGTCTTTATAACCTTACTAAGTTTTATTTACCTCGTTGGATCAACTCTAACAATAAAGACAAGGTTTTAGAATTGCATGGCTTTTCTGATGCGTCCAATGTGGCATACGCCGCAGTAGTATACGTCCGCATCATTGATACAGAAGGACATATTCACACAAGTTTGGTAACTTCAAAAACCAAGGTTGCTCCTGTTAAACAGGTATCCATCCCGCGATTAGAGCTTTGTGGAGCTGTTTTAGTAGCGAAGCTTCTTCAGGAAGTCTCCTCAACTCTGGAAATTTCCAAACAGCATTTGTATGCGTGGACAGACTCATCCGTCGTATTAGCGTGGTTAAGCAGCCACCCTAGTCGATGGAAAACATTTATAGCGAATCGTGTTTCCGAAATACTTACCATTATGGATAGAAGTCAGTGGTCACATGTGTCGTCGTCGGAAAATCCAGCCGATTGTGCATCTCGGGGTGTAAGTCCTTCTGAGTGTAACGATATGCAACTATGGAAAAGAGGCCCAGTATGGTTACAGAATGAAAAAATAGACTATAATAAAGGAAATATACAAGTAACTACGCTAGAGGAACGAAAGATAAAAATTAAATGTCATGCAACTATTGCAGAAGGTGATGATAGTCTATTTAGTAGATTTTCTAAGTTAGGTCGGCTAATAAGAGTCGTAGCGTACTGTAGAAGATTTTTACGGATGAAGGAAATAGAACCTATTAGAAGTAAAATAACTACTTGGCTAACTACAAGGGAATTAAATGAAGCTGTACTTGCCTGTATTAAACTCTGTCAAATCCAGTCCTTTAGCAATGAAATAGAATCTGTAAAAAAGAACCGTAAATTAAGTAAGGGTAGTAGACTTACCTCGTTGAATCCTTTTCTTGACGATGATGGGATCTTAAGAGTAGGCGGTCGCTTGCACCGGGCTTCTATTCATGAGAATATGAAGCACCCAATTTTAATTCCTCACAACTCACATTTCACTAATCTTTTGATTGCGGAGGCTCACGAAAGAACTTTGCATGGCGGTCCGCAATTAATGCTATATTATTTAAGATCCAAATACTGGATACTCAATGCAAAAACTATTGTCAGGCAATTAGTTCATAAATGTGTAACTTGTATTAGATATTCAGCACAAACACACCAACCAATCATGGGTCAGTTACCGAAGGTCAGGGTGTCTTCTCAGAAGCCCTTCCAATGCAGTGGTGTAGATTACGCAGGTCCAATCAGCATCCGAACCTCTAAAGGACGTGGTCATCACTCCACTAAGGGTTACATTTGCTTATTTATTTGCATGTCCACTCGGGCTATTCATCTCGAGGTTGTCAGTGACATGACTTCTCAGAGTTTTCTAGCGTCTTTCAAGCGCTTTGTAGCAAGACGTGGCCGAGTACTGGACTTGTGGAGTGATAATGGAACCACATTTGTCGGTAGTGCAAAGGAATTGAAGCAGCTGTTCAACGCTGAAAGGTCTAGTGTAGCTTCGGAAATCGCTGATTTCCTGTCTATGAATGGTACGACTTGGCATTTCATACCTCCCCATGCTCCAAACTTTGGAGGATTGTGGGAGGCTGGTGTCAAGTCCACGAAGTACCATTTGAAAAGAATTATAGGAACTAGCACATTGACATTTGAAGAAATGACAACTTTGTTGGCTCAAATTGAGGCCTGTCTCAACTCGAGGCCAATCTCTCAGCTCTCTACCAATCCAGAGGACTTAAGTCCTTTAACGCCTGGGCACTTTCTCGTGGATGAACCTTTAGTAACTGTACCTGATTCAAATTATGAAAATTCATCTATTAGTAATTTAAAGCGGTGGCATCTTACGCAAAAAATGCTTCAAAATTTCTGGCGTAGGTGGTCACTAGAGTACTTAACTCAGTTACAACATCGATATAAATGGTCAGAATCTAAGCCTGCACCTGAGATTGGAGATGTGGTTCTGGTGAAGGAAGATAATCTTCCACCCGCTAGATGGTTATACGGAGTTATTACAAATAAACATCCAGGTTTGGACAACATTACTCGCGTAGTGACCATACGGTGTAAAAATAACGAGATTAAAAGACCTGTTTCTAAATTAATTATTTTACCTTTGAACACTTAGTTATTAAATGGTTTATTAATGAATTTCATATACAGTTTACTTACACAACACGTAAGATTGGTGATTTGCTTGAAGGAACTTGTATTTTATTTCTTGTTTTCACTATTGTTTTTATTTCATTTGTTTGAATGAACTTGTATTTTTCTTGTTACTACTGTAGTACTTATTCTTTACTTATGGCATGAACTTGAATTGTAGATATAAGAGCCTAGGATTATTGTATAGCGCCTGCCCACCAAGAAATCGTTAATTTATGATTATATTGTCGTGTTATAGTTAATGGACAGAGTCGTCCATGGTGGGCGGAATGTCTAATCTGTTGAAATATGTCATGTACAAATTTAAGAACCATCATAATTTTAGTATGACTGTGTGATAATAGATGGCGTTTGATAAAAACGTCATCATTGTAAATCGCGGTGGCGAGATTCTCCAGCGAGGGATGACCACCCCAGTATTTATAAAATAAATCGTATTACTTTGGAGTCTGGTTTTTTATTTGAAGAGAGATATTTTTGGGACGTTGTACAGATGTTATTATACATATAAACGTTTCTTTTTAATTACTCTATCTATTAAAAGAAACCTCATCAAAATCTGTTTCGTAGTTTTAAAGATTTAATCATACAAAGGGACATAGGGAAAGAGAAAGTAACTTTGTTTTATAGTATGTAGTGAAGTGGTAAATGGCACAGCAATACAATATTAGAAATTTTGAAGTTGAAGTTTGCTTTGGGGCTTTTATTAAAAAAAATTAAACCGGCAGAGAGTATTTATATTCCTTGCTTTAAATTAATGCACTCACACACATTCAATCGGTAAGATTTTTTTTTAATATGCTGAGTAGTGCAGCAGTGTGTTTGTACCATTTTTAACAAACGAACCGCTAACTTATATTTTGACTGAGTTGTTTTGTTATTCCATGTCACGTCACACGGGAACGACGGGAACAACGGGAACGGGATAAAAAGTATCCTATGTGATATGTCCTTCTCCCAGTTCTTATCTATCTCCTTACCAATTTTGAGCCATACTGGTTAAGCGGTTCTTGAGTTATAAATAGAGTAACTAACACGACTTTCATTTATATACATAGACTTCATTCAAATCGGACCAGCCCTTTAGGAGGAATTCAGTGACGTACACAGGTACAGCAGATTTAGGAATATACCCATGGAAAGCATTGTCATCTACATTTGTAACAAAGATATCATACCTCTCTCTACCCCTAGAGCTCTTGTTTCAGTCTCTTAAAGTTAAATAAAAAATCTTAAATATTTATTTATTTCTATTTATTTTTTTCTCTTTTAGTTCATAAGTACAATTTTAGTTAAATAAAAAAAAAAAATTTTTTTTTATTTTTTCCCCTTTTAGTTCTTATGTACAATTTTCTTTTTAAGTAACTACAAAAATTAAAAAAAAAAACTTGTGATTGCCCGGGTTTGAACCGAGGAACACCAGCCATCGCGAGTAGACCATACCACTATCGCCTACGCCACAGCCGCTATGTCAAGCCACGCGAAATTAGCGCCCATATTATGCGTGAAATATTGCGAAAGAGAAAACTCGAAAATATGCGCTTCCCCAGACATAAAACTGAGCTAGATCAATTTCTCGTCCCCGAAAACCCCCACATATTAAATTTCAGCGAAATCGTTAGGGCCGTTTCCGAGATCACATGCTTCTTCAAGCGATCAGCGCCATCTGCCGGGCTGATTTGTGAATCTAAACCATCCAGGTCGCCACTCAAACGCATACAGAAAAATTCATTAAAATCGGTCAAGCCGTTTAGGAGGAGTTCAATGACATACACACGTACAGCAGAATTATATATATAAAGATAGGGCTCCCATACAATGAACGTCAATTTTATAGATGTTGGTACGCAAGCCTTCCCGTGGAAATCCGACTTGCACTTGTCCGTTTTTTTTTTTTTTACATATTTTGTTTTCCTATAAGCCTCTCAAGTCTAAGCTTTGAACATTGTAGTTCTAACAGTTTGAATTTAATCCGAACTACTTTGTCGGGTACAAACTTTAAAAAAGAACCAATAAAACTTTAAAAGTCTTAACGGTTTTGATACAACAGTACAGCTGTAGTACCTCTGAATATATTGTTGTATTATAAAAAATGGTAAAATAGATTATTCTTTGCATTTGTACACCATACAAATTACGCAATGGACCGTCTACGATGATATAAAAGAAAAAAAGAAAGACAAAAAAATGATTTATTCCGCACAAACAGAACGCACATTACAATAACAGATGAACTATAATAATAAATAAACATATAATAGAGAGACAAAAAAAAATATGGTTAGATTTAAGATAAATTCAAAAAATAAACTAACCAAATTGAAATAATATACAATATAACTTTGAAAGATAACAAATAATATAATTCATTGTTGAGAGAAAAAATATCTAAAAATATAATATATGTCTATCTATAAATAATATAAAAGAAATTGATGGATTTTCTGATGTGACGAGTGTTTGTGTGCGATGAGTTGTGAAAGAGAAAATTGGAAATCGTCACCAGGCCGTAACTTAACTTAATGTTTGGCAATTTGTCGGAGATTGAGCTCATAGGAAACTTGTCTACTTAGGGAATGTTAGACCTGATAAGTTTTCAACTTGAGAACAAGTTTCTGTAGTAAGTATTGCAATATCACGTTTGTCTGGGTCAAACGAAACAATATTCAATAGGGGAGTTCTGCTTAGCTTAGTTGTAGAAGGGAGCGATAGCGATGCTTGCCTTGGCAACTTGGCCATTTTAAAATTGTATGGTGGCCAATTCGATGAAAAGTAATTAATAAACTAATGCGCTTTACCATCAACTATTTTATTATAAGCATCGCTGCTTATCATCAGACGGGATCAAGGTAATGCACATGTTTATACCTAACATTATAAAATTATGTTTATTTTATTTTTTTATTAGTTATAAACTAGTGCTTGACTGCAATCCCGCCTGATGGTAAGCAGTGATGCAATCGTTGATGGTAAAACGCACTAGCTTATTAAGCCTATTCACTCCAAAAAACTGAGTGAATAGGAAGGAAGAAGGCAGTTGAGCGAGGTGATGCAATGTTTAACCCAACAACACTACCAACGATGCTGCGCCAGAGGATGATCTGGAGACCCTCCACGACCAAACTCCCGACACAACAACATTAGGCACATCGTACCTGGTACACATCGCAACACAACTGCTCAGACCCGTCCTCCGTACGGCTTCATGTAATACGTTTTAAAATATCTAGGTGTCGCGACTGAAACAAATTTCAATTTCCGTACACATATCGAGTTACTGTGTATGAGACTACGTAAATAATATACATTTTAAAAATCCTTTTTTTTCTAGTGCTTACCCGCAATCCCGCTTGATGCTAAGCAGTGATGCAATCGTTAATGGTAAAGAACGCTAGATTATTAACAGCCTCTTCACTCAAAAAAAAAATGAGTGAACAATGAACATAAAGTAAGACGGCAGTTGAGCGATGTGATGCAGTGTTAAACCCAACACGACCAACGATGCTGCTCCAGAGGGAGATTGATCGGGAGACCCTCCACAACCAAACCCCGTCACAATAACATTTGGCATCATATCCAGCACACATCGCAACACAACTGCTCAGACCCGTTCTCCGTACGGTTACACCAGACATCATGCCGGGAAACGACGAATCCCTTGGCGGCCAGGCTTTGTCTAGTGGGTGGTAACTTCTGCCGGCAGCCGACGTTATGGCCTACCACCGAGAACCTACGACACATAGCTGACCATCAGTTAACTAAACAAATTTCTTTAGCTTTCTACCAATCTGTTAGCACCTCCTGTCTTATTACTCTCGGGTGTGCTACTCCAAAGACCATACTACTTCCTCTAGAACGTGCTCAAAGAGCTATTCTAAAGGTTGTAATCTTCCGCCTTTACAGATTTCCCAGGCACCAGCTTTATGTGGAATGCGAGCTGCTGTGGAAAGCATGCTAACTCTACATCAACTATTTATCTTGCATACTGTACTTCATCAACACTCTGAGCTTCCTTTTGACCCAGTATCTTCAACCAAAAGGAAAAAAGACATGGTTTGCACAACAGCACAGACGAGACACGCCTATGCCTATAGATTTCATGTATTTCTAGGCTCTGTTTTGTATAACGAGGTCAACAAATTATTAGATACTAGCTGACCCGGCGAACTTCGTTCCGCCTTAAAGGCAATATCACATGACTACTTTTTAAATTAGGATTATTTTAAATAAATAAATATTATTATTCAATGATTCTTTATTTGGGAGCACAATCCTAGCTCTCCGGAAATCTTTAATGTGCTACAATACTCGGAAACAACATCCATTGGCACAATGCGAACGTCATTGCGCTATAATTATTATATGCGTATAGAAACGCTGCCCGATTCAAATGAGTATTTGATGAATTTCTTCTTGTGCTTCGTAAATTATTATCTAGCGCTTGATCTCTGAGGTTTGCTCGACTATTTCGCATTGCCAACTGAGCCGTTTCATGGGCTGCCTCCCTTTGCTCTGGTGAGTGAGAAGCACGAAGTCGAGCCATACTAAGGCTGCGCTCTTCAAGTGCAATTTCTTGCTCTTCTTCAGTTTTTTTTTTTTTTGTTTTGTTTTGGATGGGAAATCATCAAATGACCTCTCCCGCTCTGGGCGGAGCGGAAGGGCGTGTCAGACTTTTACCTAGACTAAAACCCACCCGTGTTCCTTCACTTGCCTGTGCAACGGCCAGTGCCATGGTTTCTTTTTAACCAACCCGCAACCCTGTGGACCAGTCCTCGTGGACCCCGTCAAGGTGTGCTGACATCTCTTTGAGGCGCGTGTGAAACACAACGCGCCGTCAACTCGGGCCTGGTTCTTACCAGGAGGCGAGCTGCCTATCGCTCGCCGCCCGCAAGCCCGCGCCTACGGTGGTCGGGAGTCCGATGTTGCCACCCGACCAGGGCGCTTCCTGTGGCGGTTTGAGGCGTGAGAGTAGGATTTCCGCTCCCTCACGCGCTACGCCTCCTCCTTTGCCAGCATCACTGCTTCACAGAAGGAGGTGAAAGTTTGCCATCATGCACTCTTGCTCCGGACTATGGCCCGGACCAGGGTCGGACGCGAGAGATCGCCGTCGGTCGCCGCTACGACGACACGGCTGTGCTCTACCCAAGCCGGGCAGACCTCCACCATATGCTCCACCGTGTCCTCAGGGCGATGCAAACAGTGGTCACCCTGGCGTTTCCTCCCGCCTTATACGGAACAGGAACCTCCCGAAACAGCCGTGTCCGGTGAGGACCTACGTCAGTCGGAAGGTGAGGACGCCGTGGCGCCTCTCTAGCTACTCCTCAAAGAGAGGACTTACCGCCGCTATTGTGGCGTGCTCTGTGCTGGATTGCGATAATCACACTTTCCATGTCGCCATGAGATCCCGCCGGAGCTCTGTCCGCTGTACTACGATTTTATGGATTGGATATGGACACAATTTAATGGATGTTATTATACATATAAACGTTTCTTTTTAATTACTCTATCTATTAAAAGAAACCTCATCAAAATCTGTTTCGTAGTTTTAAAGATTTAATCATACAAAGGGACATAGGGAAAGAGAAAGTAACTTTGTTTTATAGTATGTAGTGAAGTGGTAAATGGCACAGCAATACAATATTAGAAATTTTGAAGTTGAAGTTTGCTTTGGGGCTTTTATTAAAAAAAATTAAACCGGCAGAGAGTATTTATATTCCTTGCTTTAAATTAATGCACTCACACACATTCAATCGGTAAGATTTTTTTTTAATATGCTGAGTAGTGCAGCAGTGTGTTTGTACCATTTTTAACAAACGAACCGCTAACTTATATTTTGACTGAGTTGTTTTGTTATTCCATGTCACGTCACACGGGAACGACGGGAACAACGGGAACGGGATAAAAAGTATCCTATGTGATATGTCCCTCTCCCAGTTCTTATCTATCTCCTTACCAATTTTGAGCCATACTGGTTAAGCGGTTCTGGAGTTATAAATAGAGTAACTAACACGACTTTCATTTATATACATAGACTTCATTCAAATCGAACCAGCCCTTTAGGAGGAATTCAGTAACGTACTCAGGTACAGCAGATTTAGGAATATACCCATGGAAAGCATTGTCATCTACATTTGTAACAAAGATATCATACCTCTCTCTACCCCTAGAGCTCTTGTTTCAGTCTCTTAAAGTTAAATAAAAAATCTTAAATATTTATTTATTTCTATTTATTTTTTTCTCTTTTAGTTCAAAGTACAATTTTAGTTAAATAAAAAAAAAAAAAAAATTTTTTATTTTTTCCCGTTAGTTCTTATGTACAATTTTCTTTTTAAGTAACTACAAAAATTAAAAAAAAAAACTGTAAACTTGTCTAAAACAAAAAAAAACTTGTGATTGCCCGGGTTTGAACCGAGAAACACCAGCCATAGCGAGTAGACCATACCACTATCGCCTACGCCACAGCCGCTATGTCAAGCCACGCGAAATTAGCGCCCATATTATGCGTGAAATATTGCGAAAGAGAAAACTCGAAAATATGCGCTTCCCCAGACATAAAACTGAGCTAGATCAATTTCTCGTCCCCAGAAACCCCCACTTATTAAATTTCAGCGAAATCGTTAGGGCCGTTTCCGAGATCACATGCTTCTTCAAGCGATCAGCGCCATCTGCCGATCTGATTTGTGAATCTAAACCATCCAGGTCGCCACTCAAACGCATACAGAAAAATTCATTAAAATCGGTCAAGCCGTTTAGGAGGAGTTCAATGACATACACACGTACAGCAGAATTATATATATAAAGATATACAGTATAAATTATAAAAAAATGTAGTCAATTCAATACCTATTGAATCTCAAATATAGACACAGAAAAACTACTGTAAGTTATAGTGTGATAGTAGATAGTTGCAGATAAAAATTAGAAAAGATAGAAATTAGATAGTATAAGATAAGATAGCTTAACAGTTACTAAACTTTTTTAACCGACTTCAAAAAGGAGGAGATTACTCAATTCGACCGTATATATGCTTTTTTTTTTTTATGTTTGTTCGCGCATAACTTCGTCGTTTATGAACCGATTTTGATAATTCTTTTTTTGTTGGAAAGAAGACATTCCCAAGGTGGTCCCATGATAAGGACATCAGGATCTGATGATGGAAGACCAGAGAAATCAAGGGAAACTTTCAAAAATCGTAGGGGCGATTAGTGCATTTCTTAGTATTTTCATTAAGTATTTAAAGCACTACAATTTGATAAAGGTCTGGAGTAGATCTGATGATGGACCCGAAAGACAGTCGAAGGAACTCCTCAACAATTCACAGCAGCTACCTTGTGTTTGGGCTTGATTAATTTGTATTGATAAGAACTTTACACCTAGATGGGTTGTGACTGTCATAAGAGCTCTGATGATGAAGACAAAGGGCAGTTTCGGGAACTCCTCAACAGTAGCTTTTTGTGTTTGGTTTTAATTTGTTTATATTGATGAGAACTTTGCACCCATTGGGTTAAAATAATGTTCCGCAGTACCTAAATCTGATGATTAAGACCTTAGGCAGTCGAGAAAATTCTTCAAAATTACTGGTAAAAATTAAACTAAACAAAATTACGTCATTTCCCAACTATATTTGCGTCAGCTTCCAGTCTGACCGGATGTAACTGAATACAATACATAGTACTTACTTTTCACAACTAAAAAGTGTAAAATAAAAACTTTTTTACAAAAAAACAACCGACTTCTAAAAACCACTACAAAGTGAAAAATAACTAATTTCGGAAGTCGGTGTCAAAAAACAAATATACAAAACCAAAGACACCGACTTCCGAAATTAGTTATTTTTCACTTTGCAGTGGTTTTTGGAAGTCGGTTGTTTTTTTGTAAAAAAGTTTTTTTTTACATGATTCTCTGTTTAAAAATACATTCTATATGACCTTATTTATATTTTTAGTCACACAAATACCGAGTTATTGGTTAGGCAATAACATTATCTACGTATTGTTATAAGAATATTTTTATAGTTTTTATGTTACAATGTTGTGTAAAATTTGAATAAAGATTATTTTATTATGTACATTATGTATATACAGTATGTTAAATAACAGAGGGCGTTCCCTTAAACTCGTTAATATATATCATTAATAGATTAAAATAAAAATATCAGCATAGAAAAATAAGCATAAAAAAATCCGAATAAAAAAAAATTCTAATTGGAAATAAATTTGAAACCTGTTTTAAATCAAAATAGTAGTCGTCATGTATAAATAAATTGCGACGTTGCCGTCTTTCATGTTCGCGTGTACAGTGTGTTTCTTTTACATATTAATTTAAAATTTTTATTGAATATTTTCATATTGGAAAAAATTTTAAAACATTTTGTTTTCGAATGGAAATATTTTTTTAGCATGTATGTATGCTATACTATTTCGGGTTAACGGGAACGCCCTCTGTTAGTTAACATACTGTATATACGGACAGCCTCCGTGACAGCCTCCGTGGCGTAGCGGAGCGAACGCGGCCGTTGTGCAAGGAGGCGCGGGTTCGATCCCCGCACAGTGGTCTGGTCGTGCCTCGGAAATCACGTTAAGCCGTTGGTCCCGGTTGCCATACGAACATCTACGGGTTGTTGGAGCCCTCAAAAGTCCAACAATTGGTCTAACTAAATGCTTCGATATCGCCTTCGGGTTGTGGAGGTCAAACGGCAGTCGCTTTACGGAAAATATCGAAGTTTAGCCAAAATCAGCAGTTAGACTGGTAAAGCGGACCCCAGACTCCAAAGCTGAAAAAGCTACGGATGCGACTGGGATTAACGCTGAGATGATGATGATGTATGTTAACGAACAAAAAATAATAGAAAAAAGGTACAGAGGTAATGCTCATTTCATAGGGTCTCTTCCAGCATACCTTCAATAGGACAATAAATACAGAGAGGTGAACAACATGTGGAATAGTAAAGGACACAAAAAATAATGCAAATACAAAAATTAAAAGAGAAAACTAACATTCATACAACATACATACACCAATGCTAAACAACTATGATGAAGTGAAAAACAGTGTTCATTTATTCTTCTTTTAAAAATTCGATTAATTCGGCAGCCTCTAATGTAAGGCAGTAGAGAATTTCACAACCGCATTGGATGCACTGTGAAGGAGTAGAAGTAAAAAATCGGTGGACTGGGGAGTAAACTTGAGAAGGTTTTGAACATGCTACCTGCAAGGTGCATCAGAAGAGCAAAGGAAAAACGTTCTCGTAGATAGAACGATGTTTTAGGATTATGAAGGAAAATGAAAAGCAGAACCAATATCCGGGAGTTCCGGCAATGTCGAATAGGGAGCCACTTGAGCATCTTGCGAAAGTTTGAGACGTGATCATACTTTTTAAGGTTAAAATCCAAACGAATACAGATATTTTACAAACGCTCAAGTTTATTTAAAAGCTCCTCGGTGGCATCCAAATAAAAGGCCTCAGAGTAATCAGTAATGGGCTGAATGAGGGTTTGAACAAGAGAGATTTAGGTTTTCAAAGGCAAGAAACGCTGGAGATATTTCAGCGTATAGAACGTATAGTGCATTTTGAGATACATGTAAATTATATCTCAACCCTTTTTCAAAACCAAAGAGTGTTTGGAGTTGTGATTCAAGAGTAGGGCAGAATAGAATATATTATTTATTGCATTATAACATCTTTTATGGTGGTTTGTAGCATATAGGAGAGTTTCGCCAAGTTCTGACATACAAATGTTTAATTGTAAAAAATTTAAAGCATACTTAAAAATTGTTAAAACTTTATATAGTGTAGTATTTAGGTATTATTTAAAATGATAATATGTCTTAACAGTCTTATTTCTTAAGAAATAAGCAGCACTTTTGTACTTAGATCTTAATTTTGACATGTACTTATGTATTGTATTGTGTGACAGAAATAATGAAATAAATAATAAGTAAGTACTTACTTTTTAACTAAGTTTTATCTGTCACTTTTTTTTTGTAAGTACAAAAAAAAGGTCTTAAAATAAAATTCTGTTAACATATTTATCTGTCACTTTTTTAGAAAAATTAATAAATTGTTATTTAATACTATAACCTAACTAAACTACCAACCAAACTAAACCAACCTAACTAAAGTACCAATTCGCCATGTATATTAGATTTAAAGTAGGAATATCCCCCCTAATCGGCGAACACATTTATGTCAAATGGTTGCGACTAGTTGGGATCGTTTGAATCGAACGGACCAATGGGCGGTCTGAACGATCCCAACTGATGCCAACTAATGGCAATCATTTGACAAAAAAGTGTTCGCCGATTAGGGGGCAGGTTGTGCCTTATAGTGTTTCGCGACACATTTTCACAGCCGTTCTTTTTGACAGCTCAACAACATTCATTGCATTTAATTGCATTATTTATGATGTTGAGTAAACATTTTTTTTATGAATTCAGAGGCGAAACGCTTCGTCCAGATCGAAGTAGTGTTAACAACGTAAAGGTGGAAACTCATCGTACGACATATTCTTCGAACTGAAGGAGCAATTGATTTGCAATATACTTCCTATTCAGAATGATTCATATTGATAGTGAAAGGATGTTACGAAATTACATAGGGTGCCGATTTCAATCTACAGGAAAATCATACGTATGAAATATTCCAGAAAAATATTAATACACGCTGACACTAGTAGAATCCTATTTCAATCTACAGGAAAATCTTGCGTATGAAATATTCAAGAAAAATATTAATACACGCTGATACTATTAGTCTATATCTGGATAGTCTACGTAACTAATATAATATTCTTATTAAAGTATATGTCCTCAATCAATGTAAGTAGTATTATGGCCTCATTCAATTTTAACAAAATTCACCCTTTAAAATTGTGAAGACAATAACATCGTTAAACCAAATGTAATAAACGTTTAATGAGCATGAACGAAACTCGAAGAGTGATTCAATAACACCAGAAACTGAGAAACACAATCATATCTCACACGTCTTAAGAAGCCAGAAGTTACGTTTATTATAACCACAAGAAAAGGAAATTCTACGAAACGAATCTTAACGGTCGTTCTGATCCGTGGAAACTGCGCGGTTATAGTAACCGTGCGATATCTAAAGGTTAATTGACAGAAACCATACGGGAATTTTCACAACCAATATGATGTTTTTTTTTTTTTTTTTTGCTAAAATAACCATACATTAACGTAGTAATCTTATAGTCAAAAAACCGTACCTATAACTCACACTAATTTCCACGAAGTGACATCGGAGTACAATAACGACCGCGTAATAAATAAGAGAAAAAAGCTTTAAAAAAATATTTGTGTAAATTGATTTATATCCGACACTAAGGTCCATATTCCAGAAAGAAACTCAAGCATTGATCTCTGTTTAAACATTACTTAAAACTAGTTTCGAACAATCAAAAGGCTTCAAACGAGACTTAAGTAGAGCTTGAGTTTTGAGTCATGTTCTGTAATACGCACCTAAATGCACGTTTCTTTAAACGCTTCACCCTAAAGGCACGCTTGTCTATTTTTTTATTTTATAACCTAATGCTTGACAGCGATGTAATCATTAACGGCATATCGTACTAGTTTATTAAGAGTCTATTCACTCTAGCTTCCAAGACACTTAAATTGTAATCAGGCGGGAAGACGGCCACAAGCAAATTTTTCCAGTCCTTTAATGTACGCGGTATAAAAGACGAAAAAAGTCTGAATTTGAATTTTAAAATAATATTTGTTTTCAAGTGCGACCTAGTTAATTTCCACATCGTTGAACACAGGCCTTTCAACGACGCTCAGCACAATTAGCCTATTCTATTCCCACTGATGAGACACAGCCCTTCTCTAAGCAGGCTATAACGAACACTTGAGTACTGTATTTAATTTCCTACACATCTCTCACATCCGCCATAAACCTATACACGTTCTTTAACATGCAGCTTAGTGTTCCCATTAGAGCTGTATGAATAAGTAAAATGATGCTTCTTCACACCCTCTTCACCAAATCCCCTTACAAGAACAATAAACCGTAATCTGTTTGTAGAGCGACCAAACACTAAGCCTTGGGTAAAATATCTACAGCAGGAATCAGAGTGCTGTGATTGTATTTAAAGGTGTGGTGCAGACAGCAGAGCCTTAATACAACTACACAGATTTAACTCGCTGCCCTGTAAGTGCCATTATCCGGGTCGACGGAGCGCTGCGATCCGAGCGCGTCACAAAAAAAGGGTGTATTAGAGACTACTATCAAACGGGACAATTTTCTCTATTTGTCAAAAACAGTAATCGCGAAAAAAGGGGGTTTAAAGATACTAATTGTTTTTTGATCTGAAAAAATCAACCCAATTTAATACAAAAATTGGAAAGTATTTTTTTTTTGTAAATTGTAACTTTTCAATTTTAATCGACTAATCTAGCAGACTCGACTCGAAAAGCTATGTCGGTGATTTTGGTTCTTCTGCGCATCTCCTCATTTCTGATTCGATCACGGGCACATTGCTCGTAGAACCGATGGTCGATGGGGCAAATGCACCAACCACCCATGGCCCCACCGACTTATAGTCATATGGGCCGAATCGTCAGGACGCGGCTGCGGACATATCCAGCCCCCCATGTGTGTGGGCGATGCGCTGTCATATCACCGCAGCCGCTTCTTGACTCCTGTACAAATTGTCCCTGTGCCCTCTCCCCATTTCTGGGGCGGCACACCAGCGTTCACCCGTACTGGTTGTCATGCATCATCTTCATCTCAGCATGATGACGCGCGGGGCACTCACGCGAGGCAGTCCGATGGCTGTTAGCCCCCGGCCTGCCGAACTTCACGCAGATCGCGCACGCAGCGGTCGCCGCCTGGCATTCCTGCGAACGGTGTCTCTCGCCGCCGCAACTGCCGCACACCATGTTCCGGGCCCGGCAGTACTTTTCTGGGTGCCCGTATAATTGGCACCGGTGGCAGCAGGTGACGCGATGGGGCAGTAAGGTTCTGACTGTACCGGAAGACGCAGCGTAGGGAGGCCCCCAACAAGGTGGACCGATGACCTAGTGAAGGTCGCGGGAAGCCGATGAATGCGGGCAGCACCAGACCGGTCATCGTGGAAAGCCTTGGGGGAGGCCTTTGTCTAGCAGTGGACCTCTATAGGCTGAAGAAGAAAAAGAAGAATTTAACAGATATCATACTATTAGAAAAAAGCTTTTATGTGGTTAAATCAGTTTAAGTGAATGAGGAGAAACCAATACCACTTAATAACTGTTATAAATAACGGGAATGCTGAGAAATTATTCTATTATAAAATCTGTTAACGGCATTATAGTAACACTAGCTTTCCGCCCGCGGCTTCGCCCGCGTGGAATTCGGTTATATCGCGCTTTTAGATTTCCCTCGGGAATATTAAAATAAAAGGTAGCCTATGTCCTTTCTCAGGGTCTAAAGATTGTCTGTACCAAATTTCATCAAAATCGCTTGAAAGGTTTAAGCCAAAAGCGTAACAGACAGACAGACAGAGTTATTCTTTTTTCGACTTTCCCATTTATAATATTAGAATGGTACCTATATGGTATAGTATGGATAATGGCGCCGATTCTCTTGTTCGCAAACTTAACTAATTTTAAATTAAGTGCCTCTTTTTCTTTCTATTTCATTAAGTAAGAAAGGGCTAAAAGATAACATTTTAGTTTAATCCTGTCAAAATAAGATACTTCATAGACAGTTTAGACGCGATTATAAATAAACATGGCGACCAAAAAATACCACAATTTACGTCAGAAGCAGACTAATTTGACAGGTCTAAACTAACATTTTGTCTTCTATCCTTTTCTTAATGAAATAGAAAGAAAGAGATGCAATGAACTTAAATTTGGTTTAGTTTGTGAACAAGGCAATCGGGGCCAATATCTGGCTATCAATTGCCGTTACTACACCAATCTCTTCTTCTTCTTCTTCTTAAGCCTATAGATGTCCACTGCTGGACAAAGGCCTCCCCCAAGGCTTTCCACGCTGACCGGTCTTGTGCTGCCCGCATCCATCGGCTTCCCGCGACCTTCACCAGGTCATCGATCCACCTTGTCGGGGGCCTCCCTACGCTGCGTCTTCCAGTACGTGGTCGCCACTCCAGAACCTTACTGCCCCATCGGCCATCGGTTCTACGAGCAATGTGGCCTGCCCACTGCCACTTAAGTTTAGCGACTCGCAGAGCTATGTCGGTGACTTTGGTTCTTCTGCGGATCTCCTCATTTCTGATACAACTATACTACTACACCAATGTCACCTTTTAAATGCAGCACCCTAAATGTGTCACACACTGCCAATCACAATGTTCTGTACTATCAATCGAATGATCGATAAACGGGCCAAGAGCCCGTTCCGTAGTTTCCCGTCCGTCACAATATCTCTAATCTAATCGGAGTTCTCGAGGTCAGATGCTCATGGATTTCACGGAGAAAGAAGGACTCTTTGTGATGAATTCGTTTTTCAAGAAACTATTGCACAGCAAGTAGAACTGGATTAACCCCGATGGACAGACCACAAAAGAGATAGACTTCATAATGTCTACGAGAAGGCAAACGTTCAACGATGTCTCCATGATCCACGCGGTTAAAACCAGGAATGATCACCGCATCGTTAGAGACATTTTGAACCTCAATATTAAGCTGGAACAGGTACTGCTGGTCAAAACAGCTTTCACATCGAGCTGCAAAATCGCTTTTAATGCTTCGGTGAGTCCGTAGATGTAGACCACTACCAAGGGCGGATCCAGCTTTGGCGCCAGGGGAGGGTCACATAGTCGTGGTCAAGTCGTAACAACTTTTAATTAAACTTTGATAATAGGGAAAATTAGAAAGAAGGTATTTAATTAATATGTAATAAGTACTGATCTTATAAATACCTAATGAATTAACGAAATCAATTTTTCTTTCACGTCTTCTTCCGAAACGTCTTATCACTTTATCTACTTCAATGGATAGGTACGTTTTTATGGACGTGGAGAAGTGCCAGTCCGCTTAGACGTTCTTTAACCATTGAAGCTCTTTACCATGCTTTGATTTTTCGTAACGTCGACGACGTACGACTGGATGCTGAGAGGTTAGCTCAGACCGGGGGTAGACCTGACATGTTATGCGGACGACACGCTGGCCACCGCCCGGGGGAGCTCGCACAGGGAAGCAACGTTGCTGGCGATGGCTGCGGTATCACAGGTGGTGGGCCGCACACGTCGAATAGGCCTGAAGATGGCCCTTAACAAGTCGGAGGCCATGGTGTTTCATGGTCCCCGCGCGGGCGCCGCCACCGGGCTCACACATCGTGGTCGGGGGGGTTCGGATCGCTGTCGAGTCCACCATGAAGTACCTGGGACTGGTGCTCAACAGCCGGTGGGATTTCGGCGGCCACTTCCGGCGGCTGGCGCCCAAGTTAGCGCCAGCGTTGAAAGCTGGGGCGCTTTCAACGTTGCTTCTCAATCTGGCAGGCCCGAGCGGGATCCTCTTCCTGGGATTTGTGCGATCGATGGCCCTGTATGAGGCCCCGAAGTGGGCCTCTCACCTGACGGCCGGCAGCATCGCTGTACTGCGACAACCGCAGAGAGCGATGGCCATCAGAGTTATACATGATCATGAATTATGCACGAAAGATCGTGCATAATTCATGCGGCATGCGCATGCAGGCGGGGATCCAGCCAGTAGGCAGGCCGCCTCATTCTTATGAGGCGGCCTGCCTACTGGCTGCATCCCCGCCTTTGGACCTGGAGGCGAAAGTCCTCGTCACTGTTCCGGTAGCGTGAGGAGGCTCGGGAGAGGGGCGAACGGCCGATGCTTTGTCAGCTCGAGCAGCGTCGGTCGCAGCTCCGAGAGGTTCTGGTGGCGGAAGGGCGGAACAGGCTTTCACGCCCTACCACGCCTCACCACCATCGAGGTGATCCGCCCGGTACTGGCGGACTGGCTCGGGAGAAGGCACGGCTACCTGACGTTTCAGATGACACAGGTACTTTCGGGGCATGGTTGCTTCGGGAAGTATCTGTGTCACATAAACAGGGAACTGAACGCCCGCTGTCACCACTGCGTCGTCAGCCGGGAGGACACAGCGCGGCATACGCTGGCAGAGTGTGCCGCTTGGATGGAGCTGCACCGTGACCTCACCTCTGAAGTAGGCAGTGACCTGTCGCTACCGGCCGTAATCGAGTCGATGGTCGGCAGCGAAGAGTCCTGGGATGCGGTGGTTTCCTTCTGCGATACAGTCGACGCAGAAGGTGGCTGCGGAAAGGGAGATTTCGTCTTCTCACCCGGCCCGCAGCAGGCGCACCGGGCGTCGGCGGAGGATGGATAGCGCCCTCTTTCAGCCCCCTTAAATGGGTCCAGGGGCGATAGACTCGGGAACATTTGTCGCCCCCAAACATCAGGACCCCAGGTGGCGGCGCGAAGTGTTCCACGCGCGCCACTCTTAGACGTCAGGGGGGAGTCATACACCTCACTCCCCTCCCTGACCGAAGGAGGCCGACAGTGGCGGGCCAGCACCAATCGGCGTTTGCGGAAGCAGTGTTTGTTCTCGCAACCTCCGGTGTAGACCTGTGAGATGGAACATCGGGGTGGTTTTTAGCCAGTAAGAGTCTGACAGACACCGCGGCCCGCCCCAGGGCGGCGGACATTCATGACGATTTTCCAGCCCGGAAACAAAAACAAAAAAGTGACCTTAGGACTGCCGTAGAATTGGGAGAACCCAAAACCCCGGAAAGGCAGATGACGAACGCTTGGGTGGTTTTTTAGCCGGCACACCCCTCCGCGTCTCCGAGCGGAGGATAGTCCATGAGGATTTTTCCACCTTCGGAAAAAAGTACCTACAAACTCCCTCGCCCAATAAAAAAATACGTAGGTATATATAGACGACAGCACATCAAGCTACTAAAAACTATCAAATTTCTTTATTAGATTTTCAACCTTATTGCTAAACTATGAAGGTTGAAGATTGATTGGGATTATTTGTCAGGTTCCGGTAGCTTGACCTGCTATCGTCCAAATATAAATCTCCCTCTTTCAGTAAGTAGGCACCTACTTATTTACCTACGAGTTACTTTAAGAACATTACAATTTACAACAATAATATTTGAGTTTGAACACACATACACTGGCATAATGAAGAAATTACTGATTAATAAGCAGACCGCGCGCAAGTGTCATACGAAATGTGACATTTGAATGTTGGCGGCCGTGGCGGCGGTAGCGCGGTAAAATTCAAATTTTGGATGTGTTCATTCTCGAATAATGTGTTTGCGTCGAACAAAGTATGTATTATATAAACTGATGAAATATTGAAAGTACTTAAATAAAATCCTTCTGTGCTGGATCCTCCTGGACCTAGCCCAGGGGGGGGGGTCATGACCCCCATGACCCCCCCCCCTGGATCCGCGCTTGACCACTACAGCAACAGGGTTGTGTAAACTCTCCAAAGAAGAACAGAAGAAGATCTAAGGCCCAACATTCGGCTAATGAAAAAAAAGAAAAGTGTTAAAATCCCCTTATGACGTTTCGCGTATTAGATGCCTTAACAGACAAATCTCAGTCTCTAATTCGCGATATACGTCAATTTAATAAAAAATGTATTAGAAAGGCTATCGAGCGGAACAAAGGCTCGAAAGTACTGGTAAGAGATTTGTCTATTGGATAGAGCCTACTTGTGAAACTGAAGACTGGAAATGGTAGGATCGTCACTTCCAAGCCCGAGCTGGGTAAGATTGAGAAATTCTATGAAGAGTTATACACATCAACACAAAATCAAAAGTCATTTATTCAAATGCACCTATTGTAAGCTTGGCCATTGATCCGAGAGTCAGATTAACCCGTCACTACATCAAAGATATCTTGGACGTCAGTCTGTACGAAATTGGTGTGGACAAGAACGAAAAGGCGGCTGGAGTTAATTAATTTTCGGCTGAGCTTCTAAAAGCGGGTGACAAACCAGTACTTAAAGCGCTTCAAAAGCTGCCGGTTAGCCAGTAAGCAGTAAGCCGCTTCAATTCCGTCATCCTCAAAGGCGAAATGCCTATAGCCATGATACAGGAGCGTCGTGGTATTGTTTTTCAAAAAAGTGATAATACCAATGAAAAACTACAGACCAATATCACTCCTGAGCCATGTTTATAAGCTGTTTTCTTATCCTGCTCGCAGGTTCAACGCCTTCCAGCCTCCCGAAGAAGATCTATTAGCATATCACAATTTAGGGTAGAAAAAACTAAACACTTTACGTGTATGGTACACATCGGTACCTAATTTCAGCCTTCTAGTGCTAACAGTCACTGAGGTTAGACAAAGACACACAGACTTGGTGAAACTATAAGGGTTCTTAGTTTACAATCTGTCTGCGTAAATAATGCAACAAATCCTTTTGGACTGTCGAAATGAAACCCACTGTATACAAAATAGGTCCATTTATTAAATTACCCTATTAAAAATACACATTATACAAAATATATTACAAAAATCACATCAAAATACACATTTATTGAATACACTGACATAAATGTACACCATTGATTTATTAGTATATTAACGTAAATATTGTACAAACAAAAGTTACTGTAGCTTCAGTAAACTGAAGCCGTACTTGCTCACATAAACGCTTACGCTTTATTTTTATGATGCTCGATTTATTTTTGCTTACAGTTATGAATTATAGTTATCACCTTGGGTTACATTTAGAAAATTAAAATAGAATGGACTGGTATAACATATATTCGTAGGCGAATGTGACTACTCTAGTCATTAATAATATTTTCATAGCCTGGATATGATTTATAACAGGATTTTTCGAATCAAATATTCGTTAAAAACAAAACACAACATACAAAAACTAGTGAATACGGATAGGTTTGTAGTAAGAGAAGAATATAAATATCATGCTCTGGGACGCGTGTCTGTAAGAACCGTGTATTTGAGACGAGCGACGACAAAGGTGACTGCATCAGTCAAACGCGTCGCTGGGTGTCGTCGATAATGTGTCGCTGCATATACATTTACCATGCATGCAAAATATATCAGAAATAATATCATACCTACTGTTTAGATTACATGGATGCTAAGCAAGGCTATGGTCAACTAAACCCGCTTGCTTCTGATCCTGCGGGAACATTTGACTACACAATTATTCTTGTAATGGTTAACTGAACTAGATTCTAGTTTTGAAAAATATTCAAAGCGAAGTACTTGTGGATTCAGTCGAGCGCAAAAGTAATCTGCAATAGGTCGAAATGGACCTATCACGGATTACTAGATATACTCCTTAGTAGTACACTTAATGCAGGTAAAATTGTTACAGCAAACAAACATAGTTTTAGTATTTGAACATAAGTATGAAGCGTAAGTAATACATAATTGAATAAATAAAAATATAAAATATGGTTTTGATATTTTTTTTTTATATGCTCCGCTCCTATTGGTTGCAGCATGATGTTATATAGCCCGAGGCCTTCCTAGACTAATGAGCTATCCAACGTAAAAATATTTTTTTCAAATCAGACCAGTAGTTCCTGAGATTAGCGCGTTCAAACAAACAAGCAAACTCTTCAGCTTTATAGATTAGTACTAGCGGCCGCCAGCGAATTCGTTCGCGTGGTTTAGTTATGCTCCGCTGCTATTGGTCACAGCGTGATATTATATAGCCTAAATCCTACCTGGATTATTGGGCTATCCAAAGCAAAAAGAATTTTTTATAACAAAAAAACAAACAAACTCTTCAGCTTTATATATTAGTATAGATATGTATTCTCAGCACCTAATAATACGTCAATAATAAAAATAATGTTATAATATAAGTATATTGTAATTGTATCTACAGTAAATAAAAATAAAAGGAAAAGATTGGACATTATTCCGTGGCTGTATGTAGGTACTTATAATAGAATTGCGCAGCGGGTCCGGTCGACTCATTCCAAATGGGACAGGGTCGAGTGATCCCGCGGGCTCATTTCGAGCGGGCTCAGTTGACCACGGACTCGCTAAGCTGATTGAAAACAAATCAATTGTATTTAGAGAATTATATAAGGATTGTACGGTAACTGTGGGAGCGAAAGGAGCATAAAGAAGATTTCTCTTACTAGAATGAAAAATACACACCTTGAATATTTGTATTTTTCATTCTCGTGAAAATAGGTAGAGGAAAATAGGTCGTACTTTATGCTATACTAATATAATCGTACCTTACATTTTTCCATTGACATTAGCCGATTACCTTTTGATGGTAAGCGTCTTACACATTTAGTGTTTTATTGCATATCACATAATAAAAATACCGGTATTTAGAACTAGTAAAAACGAAACGCGTTGAGTTATCAATTGTCTATGTCAATGACAGATGACTTGAGATTTTTTCTTTTTTGGTCAGTGGTTTCCACACTTTCCACTATGGCCATTAATCAGGAATTGAATTGGTCAGTCGCGTAACATGTAAAATAATATGGCTTGATTAAATCCATCCCGCCGGGCGCTTGGTAAGATATTCGGAAGATATCATAGTATTTACCCAGCGGAATCTGGAAGCTAAATCGAGAAGTTGATTTACAAGGCAGTTTCAAGCGGCAACTGCGAGTGTAAGTAATTCAAGGAGATTACAAATATCCAAGTATTTAATTGTATTTATTAGTATTATCATAACACACGGCAATACAACATTACTGACACTAAAAATCGTGCATGGAATTGGGATGAGCAGAATTTGGTAAGCGAAAATTTATTAACTTTTAATTTTTTGTTGTTAGTCAGTCGGCTCTGACACATATTACAGTTTGTTTTCTGGTGAAGCACAGGGGCTTCGCAAACATCGTATGGTAGCATAGAGCACATTATCGTACACTATCCCTATATCCCTATACAGAGTGGTGCTGACAATACGACAATAAATGAAAACACGACTTGCTTTTTTCGCGCCATTATTATTAAAGTTTGGTACCGCAGGATGCGGCGATCATTAATCTGTAAGCGCTTCCTTATCAACATGTACATCATGTAGAAAATGTGAAAAATGAAAAATAATTTCCAGTGACTAAACTAATGGACATATTTATATGATTTTTTATAGGTAGACTGAGAATGTGTTGAGGTATACGATGTTTAATTTATTGTCGTATTGTCAGCACCACTCTGTATATGCTCAAATCTGTAAAACTTTGCAAAGGATTTTGATGCGGTTTTTTTAATAGATAGAGTGAAAAGGAAGTTTTATATACAGTATGATAGTGGAGAAATAGTGTTATGTTTGAGGTTTCTAATGTGATGTTGTAAATAATTATATTTATTCTGCTTACATTGCAAACGCAGTCTGAACCCTACGAGATTTATCAAAATAATGTACTAAATATTGTACACATTGAAAAGGTCTAAAGAAAGCTCCGCGATGGTATATGTGTATATCTCTATCGATAATTTCCAAAGCGATTATAGCCAATAAAGCATTAATCTTTATCAAAATTAATACATTAAATACATTGTTGATTTAATATATATCTATATGGCCCTTTATAGCACATGACTTAAATGCATATTTTCGAAGATATTACAAATTTAAAAACTGTGAGACGTAGCGTTTGCGGCGGTACCGACCGCCCAAGGCGGCGGGAGCAGCGGGCCGCTATGTTTTTATATACAACGTTCACAATTTTTCTATAGTATAGTTAGTATCAGCATTACACCCGTATGAAACCGGATCATGTCATCAGTATAGAATAAAACACTAACCCCGTTATTCATAAACGTTACTTAAATTGCAAAGCCAATCTTGTAGCATTCAATGCCGCCAAAACACAAGCGTGTCTTATCACCGCCAAAAGGAGTCCGTTTACCTCAGCTCCTACTACTACAGAATGTATCCTTGGAATGCACCGACCACCTTCAGCTTTTGGGTGATGAGATTTCCTCGAACCTCAACTTTGGGCGGTTCATTGAATCCAAGGCCAAGGTGGCTGCCAGAAAACTGGCGTCATCGCAAAGGTCCGGCGGTACTTTACACCGAGGCAGCTTCTAATGTTGTACAAAACACAGGTCCGCTCGTGTGTGGAGTACTGCAGTCACATTTGGGCTGGTGCTGCGAATTGTCACCTGGCTACTTTAGATTCAGTGGAGAGGCGTCCGAAGAGGCTGATTGGGGACCCAGGTTTAACTCAAAACGGTATCCAAAGACTGGAGCACAGGCGTACGGCGACTTTCCACCCTCACGTTGTTAACACCACTACGATCCGGACGAAGCGTTTTACTTCCTCTTTTATTCCGCGTACATCGAGGGACTGGAACAATTTGAGAGCGGCGGTGTTTCCGTCACACTACAATTTGAGTGTCTTCAAAGCTAGAGTGAATAGGCTCTTAATAAACTAGCGCGCTTTACCATCAATGATCGCATCACTGCTTACCATCAAAAATCAAAATCAAAGCATTTATTTCAAATAAACCAGTTACAGGCACTTTTGAATTGTCAGAAGGTCGGTCAGTCAATAAGATGAAGCTAGTCGCCCATTCCAAAGAGTAGATACCTATGGAGAAGAACGGGCAAGAAACTCCATGGACACTCTTTTAAATTTTCAAGCTATTGTTACTACTATTTGATTACATCATTCATGTTGAAATCAACCGTGTGAGAACGATGCAGAAATAAATTGTACGCCGAGAGCGTCCATTATGGAAAACACACAAAAATCAATTCAGAAATTAAAATACGCCGTGGCAGCTAAGACGTGTCAGGCGGGATTGCGGTCAAGCGCTAGTTATATATAGCGCTAGTTATGTATAACTTATAAAAAAAAATTGTGATTAGCGAATATTCATAGAGTTCGTAGTTCGTAGCGGTGAAATTCGTTTATGAAGAAACTCCTAACACTACGGTTATTCAAAAACGAATATTAAAGTTAAGTGACGTGCAAACGTCAAAAATATATAGTTAAACATTCGCGTAAGACGCTTACCACAAATGTTGTTTTACAAGTATGAACTTATACCTAAGTTTATACAAACTACTAACAGACAGGAACTTCCGTTCTGCACCTCTTTTACAGTATTATCGGACGCTTGACTTTGTTTGATAGTAGGTGAAGCGGACATGGCTCGCTCTGATATTCTTCTCTTTATCGAACAACTTTTATACGGAGCGAACCATTTCACAGTCCGCCTATTAAAAAGTTCGAACGAGCAGTTTAATACTAACGCCCGGTTTTTTAGAATTCCGTAATTCAGGTCTTAGAACCCTTATATAAATTCTTGTCACCAAAAAAGCTAAACTGAGGTCTTGAAAAACCTGACTACATTTTATTCTTATATGGAGTTCGGTTATATCGCGCTTTTTAGATTTCTCTCGGGAATATCAAATTTTTCCGGGATAAAAGGTAGCCTATGTTCTTTCTCAGGGTCTAAATATTGTCTGTGCCAATTTTCGTCAAAATCGGTTGAGAGGTTTTAAGCGGGAAAGCGTAACAGACAGACAGATAGACAGACAGAGTTACTTTCGCATGTATAATATTAGTATGGATTATCATATCTTATAAATAAATATGTGATGGACTTTTAGATTTCACTATTTAGGGAGCAGCAGTGGCCAATAAGTCACTCCACGCAAGACATTAAATAAAACACAAAATATTTGCATAAACTTTATGAAAATCAAAACGAAAGCATTATTATTAAACTATCAGTCTCAATTAGTTTCATTACCTTTGGAATGATAAATTACTAGCAATTAAACTTTTAACCTACGTGTCGTAGGCCGTAGTTTCGAAGCCCATTAGGCGTTTTGCTTTGTGTAACTTATTTCATTAGTAGTAATGCTATATAAGCTATCAAAACGTTTAAGGAAAATATCGTAAGGAAATCACATATCCTAGAGTCAAAAACTTCGAAGACATGTGTCATCTAACAACCCTCACTGGTCTCGCGTGCAGGCTAACCAGAGGAGATCTGTATCCCAGGAGCGAGAATATTATAGGCTGATTATGTTATGTTTATTAAACTTTTAATGAAAACTCTAACAGCTTCCATAACTTTGTTACTTCAGGAGTTATGAAGCTGCTGCCTTTGCGGAACTTTGTGCTCAAGTCCGACTCGCACTTGGCCAGTTTTCATTAAACTGTGAAGTTTAAAACTTACTAAAATCTTTAGCATTAGATACTTCTTATAAAAGCCTGTGAGAACAAAATTTCTATCACTTAGTATTTTAATGTAGACATTATTAAACATTTTTTGACATTATTAAAACGTAGGAATTTTTTAATTTTACCGGCTCCTTTGTTGGAATCTTTTTAAGTTATACTAAAGTAGAAACAAGTTCTCAAAATCAATTTAATAACTAATTTAAGTAAAAGTAGTTTACAAAGACTTGACAAAATACTTTACGAGCAAAGTAAATGTTTGCTGGCACAAATATTTGCGTAATTATATTTGGCAGTTTTATTTAAGCTTCATGATTGTGGGTCGCGGGGCTATTCCCACCGGATTATTAAAATGACTGTTTGTGAAAGTTGAATGTGGGTACCTCGCCAAAACTCATGACAATATAAACCAAACAACTTCGCTTTGTAATGTTTTCAGAAAGAAAATCATATACCACTTTTTTTTTATACCATATACCGCTTGTTCTTCTTCTTCAGCCTGTAAAGGTCCACTGCTGGACAAACGCCAAGGCTTTCATTGCTTTGGGGGATTCGCCATAATCCTCACACTTGGCAGGCGGGTTGCGGATCGCAGTAGTTTGAATTCCACAGGAGAAGCGCTGCTCGCTTCCTTGGTGAGAGTTCCCTTAGTCGCCTCTTACGAAACCTACGGGAGGATATGGGATGGTACTATTCTAAGCCCGGTACCACTACATGCCATCTAAATAACAGTGACAGAAAATTAATACAACATCATCAACATGTAGAGTTAGCGGACAAAATAGGTACTATTGAAGCTAATTCAAAACTACATATCCTGCGACTAACTTGGAAATAATCGCCGGCCGCAGTCGCAGCAGCGCTCGCTACGGTCGATGGCTCGTGCACAGCAATCTAAGCGAATTAATCAAGATGCCTTAGCTAAATTACTGCGACCGATTCGGCATTAGAACCCACACCACCAAATGCTTATCAGCACTAGATACGCCATTCTGCATTACGTCTTAACGTGGGTAGCAGTTTTCTTAAACCAAACGTAATACAAATCCAGCTTATGATGTTCAGTTATACTTACAATACTTTGTTAACAAACAGTTACCACTGGACTATGACAGTGGACTCGAATCAATCTGTGTTATGTTAAGTTATCAGAAAAATTCTTAGCAAACAAAGGAATGAAACTTTCTTGTGCTTGTTCCCTAAGGTAAGGCTCATCAAAGTAATTTATCTTGTGAAAGTTGGATCATCATTCATGATATTAACGAGAGGAAAACGGCTTAGTTGGGAAATCAGTTGAATGGGAAACGATCTATGTGTATTTTTCCAAAGTCAGTAACCGCAAAAATACATGTTTTTGTTCATAATTATCGAATCCGTGGTTGCTTTAGCACAAATACTCGGGATTAAGGAAAGCACCATAAGCCGTTGGTCCCGGTTGCCATACAAACATCTAGTGGCAGTCGTTACGGGTTGTTGGAGCCCCCAAAAGTCTAACAATTGGTCTAACTGCAATGCTTAGATATCGCCTTCGGGTTGTGGAGGTCAGACGACAGTCACTTCACGGAAAATATCGAAGTTTAGCCAAAATCAGTAGTTAGACTGTTAAAGCGAACCCAGACTCTCAGACAGAATCTGAATAGCTAGGGATGCGACTGGGATTAACGCTGAGATAATGATGATGACTCGAGTTTAAGGAAACACGGCCTTCGGTTACACGAACTTCCATATAGTTCTTTTTCCTCGAGAGTTAGGTACAAAAAAAGCTAAAGAAAAAATATATCATCTTATATTGATTGTCTACTCGTTTGTAAAAATATTTATTGCACAGCTCGGTTGTAGCAAAAATCCGTTAATTAAATACAAAAAAAGATACTTTTTTATTAAGAACATACTCCACAAAACACAACTATTTCTACGAAAATATTGTAAAAATGCGTAAAACTTGTTACACAAATGATTTGTTTTTTAAAAAGTTAGTTGTCAAATCTCATAGTCAATGATGGTAACAATGCGAAAACTTATCACAAAGGACTATTTTCTGTAAGTAGTTTTGTAAAAAAAAAATCTACTTTTTACACGACGATCATATTTTTAAAAACTAGATGAATATTTCATTTTCGATGTGACTACTCTGAGAAGAAATTCTGGAACAAACTCAGAGGTCTCTTTCAAACTCCAGAGATACCTAATATTGGTCAGATCATATGACGACCATTTAGAAACGGTGTCTGGGATGGTCTTTTGAGGATAAAACAACACGGATATAGAGGACAGGTAGGCCACATTAATTACTCTACAGACCAAGACAAAAAATAACAGAACAGTCTTACATTTACAATAATTAAAATACTCATCTGCCATCTCAACTTTTTACCACCCTTAGAGTTGACTCGTAGAGAATGGCTAAAGTTTAAATCAGCCTTTTTTTGTGCGAAATGTTTAAAAAAATAAAAAACATCGGAATACTTTAAAAGTAAGAAAATGGCATTGTATATATGTATAAGATCATGAATGTCAAAGTGTATATAAAGATAAAAATCCTTACATAACACACAGACCATAGACCATACAGAGACCTTCAACTACCCTGTCCCATAATACAACTAGTTTTATCGTATTTACGGACCTTGAGATAGCTACAGGAACGAGTTGAGAAATTGCCTGAACAGCGGGCACCTAAGTGATTGAGTTTGCTTTTAATTTTAAAGGCAAATTGTCACCATCAACGACTCAAGACTTTCATCAACGCTACATCCGTAGTATAAAATAGAAGACGAAATTTGTTTGCTTTGCGTTTGAGATTGAACGTATTTCGAACCTAAAAAAAGCTATACAAAGTTCTTTTTACAGCAATTTATAAAACCAAAGGTAAATAAATCGCAAAACTGAGTTATCTTTCTTAATACGAATTCTCTTTTATCAAATTTAGAGTGTTTAATGGCTTGATAATCAGTCTGTACATTTGACCTTTAACTCGTAATTTTATTCCATGAATTTAGTAAATTTGCCAAGAAGAGAGTGCGGAGAATAAATCATGAGGTCTTTTGTACTTTTCAATTTAATATTTACGAGTGTGTAACCAGATTTCTCACGAAATATAAGCGTTGTCTTTAGTCTCAAGTCTCAACATATTAATTTCTATTATATCTAATATCCTCCCACTTGACAAGAAATCACAAAACAAGAATTATTTATCTTGTATTATCTAAACCCGGGAAGGGCAGCAGACAGACGACTTTTTATTAAAAATAAACATCTACATCACATTTCGTTTTACAACATTGTGTTTGTATTGTGTTACATATAAATATACAGTTTGGTAATTTCCTTAATAATGTTTGTCCATAGTCAGTGTAGAAGCATCTTAATACGTATTAGTTAGTAACACAGTCCACATTGATTTGAATAAGTAGGAAGCTAGCCGCCGATCATATTTAATACAATCTATTGCATATTTAAAGTTAGTTGCCAATAAATATCATCAAAGACGTTTGTTTAACTTTTACACCTACTCGCCAAAGCAAATAAAACCTTAACCTACACAACAGCCAATGATTTGATCGGCTCTTAGTCGACAAGAGCAAAAAAATACAGCTATATTATTTTTGGCTCCCAATGTATGCAAAGCGATAATCATAATCATTTTGATTTATTACTATAAAAATATCTAATGAAGTAATACCACAAAAGGTTTCGAACTAAATACGCAGAGGTAAAAAGTCGTAAGAATGCGCAGATCCGTCGCTTCATCCTACAGATAAAATGATTTTTCAGATGACTGCCGAGAGGTATTAGGAAGACCTAATACCCCTTGGCAGTCATCTGAAAAATGGGTGCTGTCCAGACACACACTGCTGTGAGGAAAGCACTCATCTCACTTCATCGGCAAAATTAATTGCTAAGGAGGTTTATACTATCCTCCAACGTTTTCGTGACTGTGTCGCAACTTTTGTATTTAACAATTGCAGCTTTGAAAAAGTTTGGAAATAACAATCGGTCCTGTGATCTTTCCGTAGAGTTGTTAACCGTACGTTCACTAGCGTCAAAAGACACTATACCTAAGTAAATCTAACATGAGGACGACCTCGAGTCCAGTATCTACTTTATTGAAAAGAATTCAATACCTTTACAGTAGACAATGGAATGTATACTTTACTGCAGAATAGATGTCGTAAAATGAATGTTCTTATCGATTATCCATGATCCCTGATATGATAAAGTATTCTATACCAGAATGCAGACACATTTTTTAGATAAAAAGCACGTATACAATGCACACATGGTGCAATTGGAACGTTCGAAAATTTTGGATTGAAGACGAATATATTTTGAAAGAAGGATAATTCAAAAACTATTCAACCTATAAAATTCAAAATAATTTACCTAGAAAGTCTTTACTTTTAGTTCAAAAGTGGGGGGGGGGGGGGTTCAATACTTTTGGAGCAATTATTTCCGAAACTATTAACATGTAGGTACATCCATATGTTTTAGTAATAATTAGAATAACACAAAGTTCGATAATTATTTTACTTTATTTTGTAATACGTAAGTTCCAATGGAATATAATACTTGTGAGTTAAGAGAATAATCTAAATAACATTTTGACGTTTTGATTAGTCAATCAAAACGTCAAGTATAAATAAAATAAATAAATATATACGGACAAATCACACAGATTGAGCTAGCCCCAAAGTAAGTTTGAGACTTGTGTGTGTTATAATTATAACTTGACTTCAGTGCTCAGTTTTTGACGGAAAAGCTCAGTGTCACGCGCATTTTTCATTGGTCTTTTAAAATTATTTATAGTGTCGTTTACTAAAAAAAGCCCGTGATTTATCTAGTAAAAAGTGCATTCAGTAAATAATTCATAAAGAAGATTGAAATATCGCAGCATAGTAGCCACATCATGACTTTGCCTCAAACTTCTCTCATAGACGGTTCACGCGGCCGTCTTTTTCAACTGTCATTGGCGAATCCGCCATGATTGCGAAATAAAATTTTAAAAGAATTTTTATAATTTGTTACACGGTACACGGTACCTATTGGCAAAATTGTGGTATCTATTCCACAGAGGCCATTGATCAAGAGTTGAGGTTGAATATCACCTTGAAAAAATATAGTTAAAAACTAAAAAAACATGCTTTTAAAGAATATCAAACTAAAAACTTAAAAATAATTTTAAAATTTAGGCAGTTATTATTTTAACTAGAAGTATTATTCTAGCTAAAATAGAATATAACTATCCAAGTGTATTATATTCACAACAACAATTAAAGTAGGTAGTAGTGTTATTTATTAACTTAGGTACTACAATTTAAGCCGACTAAATAAATAAGGTAATCAAGCATTAATTGCATTCGGATGTCAATTTAATATTTAGTAGTTAATCTGGGTCTGGCTGTTTTGTGAGTCTAAATGGTTATAATCGCAATACAGGAGTTTAATAAAAAAAACTTTTTTACAAAAAAACAACCGACTTCTAAAAACCACTACAAAGTGAAAAATAACTAATTTCGGAAGTCTGTGTCTTTGGTTTTTGTATAGGTATTAGTTTTTGACACCGACTTCCGAAATTAGTTATTTTTCACTTTGTAGTGGTTTTTAGAAGTCGGTTGTTTTTTTGTAAAAAAGTTTTTATTTTACACTTTTTAGTTGTGAAAAGTAGGTACTATGTATTCAGTTACATCTGGTCAGACTGGAAGCTGAAGCAAATATAGTTGGGAAATGACGTAATTTTGTTTACTTTAATTTTTACCAGTAATTTTGAAGAATTCTCTCGACTGCCTAAGGTCTTAATCATCAGATTTAGGTACTGCAGAACATTATTTTAACCCAATGGGTGCAAAGTTCTCATCAATATAAACAAATTAAAACCAAACACAAAGTAGGTACTGCAAACCGTTGAGGAGTTCCTGAAACTGGCCTTTGTCTTCATCATCAGAGCTCCTATGACAGTCACAACCCATCTAGATGGGTTGTGACTGTCATAAAGGTGTAAAGTTCTTATCAATACAAATTAATCAAGCCCAAACACAAGGTAGCTGCTGTGAATTGTTGAGGAGTTCCTTCGACTGTCTTCCGGGTCCATCATCAGATCTACTCCAGACCTTTATCAAATTGTAGTGCTTTAAATACTTAATGAAAATACTAAGAAATGCACTAATCGCCCCTACGATTTTTGAAAGTTCCCCTTGATTTCTCTGGTCTTCCATCATCAGATCCTGATGTCCTTATCATGGGACCACCTTGGGAATGTCTTCTTTCCAACAAAAAAAGAATTATCAAAATCGGTTCATAGACGACGAAGTTATGCGCGAACAAACATAAAAAAAAAAAGCATATATACGGTCGAATTGAGTAACCTCCTCCTTTTTGAAGTCGGTTAAAAAAAACATTTAATTTTTTTTACAATACCTACATACTATATATACTTCTCTTTCTCTATATATACGGAAATCAATCGGAAAGCAATGAGGTTTATTTTTAAGAACATTCATACAAGCGAGCAATTTCTCATTCATCTCATGTCCTACACGTATCATTTGTGCGTGACCCTCATTCCACATGTCTTTTTATAACTTTTATAACACATTCTCGGGAATGTTATCTATAAAAGTAATCACAAGATAGAAAAATACCAGTATATAAACAGAAAATGTGAGGTCAATGTGGAATACTAGCTATTTCTTATTATGTACACGAACTAATAAAAAACAAATGCCTCAAATATTAAAACATGAAAAGAAAAAAACGGTCAAGTGCGAGTTGAACTCGCACTATCGGGTTTTGTACGATCGTATTCGTAAACGTTTGTGTGTATTTTTATTATTAATATCGAGCAAAATACGCCCAAAAAAACATGTTTCTTTAACTTTATTTCATTTTTAGTTTCGCCAAGGCTGTCTGTCTGTCCGTCTGTGGATAATCTCAGTGACTGTTAGCACTAGAAAGCTGAAATTTGGCATTAATATTAAATACAAGTAAAGTGGGGGAGTATTTATTTTTTTCTTTTCAACCCTAACGTGTGATATGTTTTTGGATAGGTAATAAAAATGAATTGGGTTCAGGGACATGAGGAATGCTAATACGCAAATCGTCTGGCGGGCTAACCAACCAGCGGCAAGCCACACCTATTGATTTGCCTGCGTAGGCATTTCTCACGTTGGGGTTTACTAAAATCATTTTTTGTTGTTGTTAAAATTTGCTGAAATAATTGCTCCAAAAAAATACCTCCCACAAAAGGGGGGTGCCCCTTTTACTTTTAAAACGTAAGTTTAAAAAATATGACAAAAATCTTAAAAGTAGAACTTTGTAAAGTCTAGTAAAATTATTCTGAACTTTATAGGCTGAATAGTTTTTGAAAAATTTTATAAAATAATTTCTGAACTAAGTTTATAATTTAACCGCAAGCATTTTTTTTTATATTTGTTTACATATTTTATTTCGCAATCCAAAATTACCACCCAAAATGCATCCATAACCCATACATAACCAGTCTTGTTTGTCATCATGTCATCAAAAATCATCATCTCAGCGTTAATCCCAGTCGCATCCGAAGCTTTTTCTGCTTTGGAGCCTGGGGTCCGCTTTACCAGTCTAACTGCTGATTTTGGCTTTTTTTTTTTTTTGTTGGGATGGGAAATCATCAAATGACTTCTCCCGCTCTGGGCAGAGCGGAAGGGCGTGTCAGACTTTTACTGACTAAAACCCGTGTTTCTTTAGTTGCCTGTGCAACGGCCAGGGCCACGGTTTCTTTTTTAACCAACCCGCAACCCTGACCCAGGAGGCATCGGTCTTCGTGGACCCCGTCACGATGTGCTGACATCTCTTTGAGGCGCGCGTGAAACACGACGCGCCGTCGACTCGGGCCTGGTCCTTACCGAGCGGCGAGCTGCCCACTGCTCACCGCCCGCAGGCCCGCGCCTACGGTGGCTGGGAGTTTGGTGTCATCTCCCGACCAGGGCGTCTCCTGCGGCGGCTAGTGGCGTGAGGGCGCTGGGATTCCCGTTGCCTCACGCGCTCCGCCTCCTCCTTTGCCAGCATCACTGCTTCGCAGAAGGAGGTGACGGCCTGCCATGCACTCTCGCTCCGGACCATGGCCTGGACCAGGGTCGGACGCGAGAGATCGCCGCCGATCGCCGCTACGAGGACACGGCGATGCTCTACCCAAGCCGGGCAGACCTCCACCGTATGCTCCACCGTGTCCTCAGGGCGATCCACACAATGGTGACACCCTGGCGTTTCCTCCCGCCTTATACGGAACAGGAACCTCCCGAAACAACCGTGTCCGGTGAGGACCTGCGTCAGGCGGAAGGTGAGGGCGCCGTGGCGCCTCTCTAGCCACTCCTCAAAGAGGGGACTTACCGCCGCTATTGTGGCGTGCCCATGCTGATTTTGGCTAAACTTCGATAGTTTCTGTGAAGCGAATGCCGTCTGGCCTCCACAACCGGAAGGCGTAACCAGTCTAGTTTGTATAAATTAATAACACGAATTCTCGAGACTGAGAGAATTTTACTGAGTTAATGGGATCGGTACGGGTATGAGCTATAGAATATTTGGTATTTATATTTTCTTTAGTTATCACCGTCCTAGCCCGTTTTAAGAATTTCGTACTAAATATATCAACCCAATGTAACAAATAGCCGATTTTTTTAAATTCTTAAGTGGAAGTACTTATTGTGATGGACGAGAAACTACGGACCCCAAAGAGCGTGTCGTGGTCCGACACGTACTTTTCCGTTTTTTTATTATTTGTTGCTAAAATGTGCACATATGTATAGTAGAAGTACACGCTTTGTAAATTCAAATGTCTATCTATTACAGTATATAAGATACAGCTTGTGACAAACAGACATTCGACGCAGCCTTAGCTATACGGTCCCATTAAGCATTCTTTGCCTACAGAACCCTGAACATACATAAATACTTATTATCATTTACTTTCATAAAAAACGAGCAAAGAAGACAGACAGACGTTAGGGGCAAACTTTTACGAAAGAAACCGTTTACTTCAGCAAGAAATTTTTGCTTAATTCTTGTTTGTTACTGAATATTCATTTTCGACCTTCGTTAGAGAAAGGGTGTGTTACGAAATGGCTATATCATTTTATTAGTTGGTACAAGTCTGTGTCAGCACATTATCTTGAAATTCTAGTTGCTACCTACATTTTGGTGTGTTGCGTTTCATTTGTACGATACAGTAATATTTGGTTTGCGCCGTGAGCAGCTTATTGCAACTTTGAATAAGTACAACGTTGCTTTATGTTGGTCATGTAAATGTACGGAGTATTTCTCGAAATCCTTCTACGTGAAACATATGTATATTCTACAAAACAGCATGTAGATTTCTACCAAGAAATAATATAGGTAAATCTCTACTTATTTAAACCAAAGATGAATTTAACAAAGAATTTTATCAGGGTTATATCGAACGAGCATATTGGAAAATGTAATTTATCTTTGCGAGAAACGGATGTTTCAATAAAATTCATTGGAAATATCCCCATTGTAAGCTCACGTACTCTGTACTCGATATATACTTTTCGTTTATAGTTTCAGCGAATTATATAATATGTACGATGAATTTTCTTTATGAATGGAGTTTGTTATGCCCATTTTTTGCTGTATTAGCTTGCTAACTAAGATGCTACACCTGGGAGCAGGTAGGCGCATTCCAGTTTTAAACTACACTTTTAATGTTTGTGGTTTACTTCACTACACGAAAACTGTGTCTAATATAGAGTAGCCCTAGTTGTAGGTAACATCAAATCTTGCGGAATGCTTGACATGTGCCATGTTAAAGATCCACCTGCTTAAAATATTGGAAACTTCCTATAATAATATACATATTTAACCGTATCTTTTTAAAAAAATGTGCAAAATACATACATTAAAGAGAGTTGATTAAACTTTTTTTTTTAATAATACATTATGACACTTTCTTTGGAAAGCTATGGCTCTGTATCTCTTGTTTTCTTGGCTTAACAAACTAACATAAATTTAGTTTAGCAATCTAAACTAAATTTATGTTAGTTTGATAAGCCTATTTACTCAAAAAAAACTGATAGAATAGGAAGGAAGACGGCAATTGAGCGAGGTGATGCAATGTTTAACCCAACAACACGACCAACGATGCTACGCCAGAGGGAGATTGATATGGAGACCCTCCACGACCAAACTCCCGACATAACAACATTTGGCGCATCGCACCGGGCTTCACCAGACATCATGCCGGAACACGACGAATCACTTGGGGGCAAGACTTTGCCTAGAGGGTGGTAACTTCTGCCGTCAGCCGATGTTATGGCCTACCACTGAGAAAAATCTCATCTTATCGCATCTTATTCATTTTATTTAAATAAGAAAAGAACAGAAGATAAAAAAATTTTTAGTACTGTCAAATTAGATAGCTCCTCACTTAAAGTAGCGTATTTTTGTTTTATATTATTTATCATGTCTAAACTATCTTAATTTAACGGAATATCTTAATTTAACAGGACTAAACTTATAATTAATTTAACTTCTTCCTTTTCTTAATCTATGCACTATTTCTATACTATATCTATACTAATATATAAAGCTGAAGAGTTTGTTTGTTTGTTTGTGCGCGCTAATCTCAGAAACTACTGGTCCGATTTGAAAAATTCTTTTTGTATTGGATAGCGCATTAATCCGGGAAGGCTTTAGGCTATTTAACATCACGCTGCAACCAAAAGGAGCGGGGCATATAAAAAAAACGCGGGTGAAACCGTGTGGCGCAGCTAGTAATATATAAAGCTGAAGAGTTTGTTTGTTTGAACGCGCTAATCTCAGGAACTACTGGTCCGAATTGAAAAATTCTTTTTGCGTTAGATAGCCCATTAATCCAGAAAGCCTTTAAGCTATATAGCATGCTGCGACCAATAGGAGCGGAGCATAAATAAAAAAAAAACATATTGAAACCTACGCGGGTGAAACCGCGCGGTGCAGCTAGTGAAATATAAAGAAAAAGATGCACTGATCTAAAATTTATTTTAGTTTGCCAACATCAGAGTCGGCGCCGTTATCTCGAGTTAACAAAACAATAAGAAAAATCCCCGAATGTTCAAAACAAGAAAGTCGAGAAAAATGCTCAATCAGCCTCTGTGAAAATGATTGATTGCAAAACTTGGGACGCGCCAAACAACAAATCAGCAGAAGAAAATGGTTTGTAACGCCTGTGCATTAGTTTACTCGATAAATAATTATTATATAAATAAAAAAAGGGTGTAATCAACTCGACAATTGTTTTATTTCGTTTTTTCGACTCAAGTTCTCTGGTTAAATACGCAAATCTAGTAGTACCTTTAATAGACCACAACACATATTATATTTTTGATACGAAGATACTTATAATAAATTATGTTTTCTCTCTTGCTCAAAACTAGCGTCGAAAAAATATATTTTTTAATTTTTTTTTTCTTTTTCTGTTATCAAAAAGCAACACTAAACGAAAAAGTCATTATTCATATGAAAAGTAATCATGACTAAAGACTTACAGCCAGTTTCTTCATCAAAAGTAATAGCTAAAGTAACGTCATAAAGTAAAAGTAACGGTCAAATCGTTTCTTCACAATTTTAACTGATGGTTTAACTGTAACTTTTGCCTTTAACTTTTACTGCTCATTGAGCGGCAGTAAAAGCTAAAGTCACTGTAATTTTGACAAAGTTGTAGTTTAAATAGGTGTTTAGTTTAGTATTAAAATGTTATCATGAACTTCATCCAGTGAAAGTTTAAGTTCATCAGACGATGAAGTTATCGCCAACCACTGCAAAGTAAGTTTATTTTTCAGTTTGCATTTAACACTTTTACCAATAGGTACTTATAGAATCAACTATATTCTTACCAACCTATTTTAGGAACGAACCAACCTATTTTTGGTACAAAAGTCGTAAAGTCGTCATTTTAATAAAATAAATACATTGTTCTTCCAAAGTTATTGTTTTATTTACATAATAAAACATTATTGTACAATAATCAAGTGAAATAACAGACATTTCTATACATATTTTGCATCTGCGAGCTGAACAAAAACACGGCTCAGGTAGTCAACCTTTATAAAGAATATAATGGCATTTCATTTTTGGCATTACTTGACAGTGGATATTACGTGTTGTCATAGGCAAAAAGGGTCCCCACGTTTTTTTGGGGTAATTACGATGTTTGTCCTGTGGTAACCCTATTGACTTTTAGTTTAGCTGTTACTTTGATGAAGAAACACATTTGCTGTAGGTAATATCAGTAATAGTCAAGTAAAAGTTAATACTTTTACTGATACTTTTAGTTGTTAATGAAGAAACTGGCTGTTAACATTTATTACTCTTACTTAAAAAGAAAAAACATTTTATTTTTGAAAATGGAACTAAAAGCTTTTTCTTTGACATCTTCGGCGTGCATTGCATTGCGGCTACAGAAGAAATAAAAAACAGACAACGGCGCAAAATCTTTACAATTTTTCTCTAATTGCAAATTTCATTAGATTATTATTGTGTTGGATTATTTTATTTAAAAGCAATCGTAGTAAGAAATTGAATGTGACACACGGCGCTAACAACCCATTACAACTTGGTTTCTATTTACTCCCCCGCTAATACTAGGTTATACAACTACCTTTTATGGTTCAATGAAGCCCCTTTCTATAAATCATTCTCATCAACCTTTTTATCGTCCCACTGCTGGGCACAGGTCTCCTCTCATGCAGAGAAGGATTGAGCGTAATCACCACGCTTGCTCAATGCGGGTTGGCGATTCAGACTTAAAAGTCCAGGTTTACTCAAAATGTTTTCCTTCACCTTCAGTCATTGGTGTCCAAGAAATACTTAGAAAGTACAACTTTAGAAAAGTTACATTGGTACTTGCCTGACCTGGAATCGAACCCGCGCACTCATACTTGAGAGGCTGGTGTTTTAACCACTATACATATTTTTACATATTCCAAAGTGATTAATAAAATGTTTTGTGTGATTCGCCAACAGACTTGTCCTAGATATAAGGTCAAAGATATAAAACAACGAGAAGTAAAGTAATTAGGGGTTATCAGTGATGCAAACATCAACTGAATGAAAAGGCACTTTTCACACGTGTCTAACAGAAGACGAAAAATCCTTCAAACTAAAAATAGAGCTTTTGTCCCCTTAGTAAAAGATTCTTTTATTGCCATGACCACAGAGTGTTTTATCTGTTCTTTGGCCATGACGATGCATCATTTTTTGGCCACTCTGCCGCACTAGTGAAAATCTGAAATTGCTTTTTGTGCTCCGGAGATTTATTATTGATTTGTGCGTTTGTACGTTTTTATTTTACCTACGCATTATATATTATATACTTTTGTCCCAAAAAAATATAATTAAATCGAGGCTTGTTATTCGATTCAGGAATACGGATTATTTAAATTCGAATATTTCTTTTTCGATTCGAAATTAGGGAAAAGTTAAATGAAAATCGTACCTGTTGACCCAAAAAGTGGTTTTGGTTCAGCAGATACGATTTTTTATTACATAATCAACGATGTTTTAATAGGTTTGTGGCCTTGTATTGTGGTTCACCAAAAATCAACGTAGCTGAAATTACAAAGAAAATTATGCGGTTTACAATTTAAAAAACAATGTAAAAACCATGTTGACCCATCCCTCCCATCAAACTTTTGAACACTTTATTGGAATAATTTGAATGCCATGAATAATCACAATTGTTAAAAGTCACAGTTATTTAGTCAACCAAATCATATATTTGATTGATAAATGGTTCGATGAATTAGGTCTTTCGATTTTTATTTATAGCTTTTCACCCGCGGCTTCCCCTGCGTGGAATTCGGTTTTATTGCGCTTTTTAGATTCCTCATTTTCAGGGATTAATTATCGTATCCTTTAGCTTCTAAGTTTACATGTGCATATTCGTTTGCAATATATTACCTTGTTTTAAACGACACACAGCGCCATCTGTCACCGAACTGGTATGAAGCTAACAATATTTTAAAAAGGGTAAAAAGTAGCCTATTATTTAATCCGGACTTTTAACTTTACCTACGTCTGCAAAATTTCAAAGCAATGGGTTCAATAGTGACGGCGTGAAAGCGGAACAAACAAACAAACTCACTTTCCGGTTTATAATATTAAAGAAGGATAAATAATAATAAAGCCCTTTATTCCCAAATGTACATAATTAAATATTCCCAAATATATTACACTCTTGTTATATTTCTTATATTATAAATAGGGTTGTAACGGGGGCTTGTTAGCGGAGGCGGAGGCGGATGCGGAGGCGATGAGTCTCACCTCGCGGAGGCGGAGGTGAAAATATATATAGAAAAAAATGAAATTTATGGTAAATTAAAACAATTTTTTTATTTTAAATACGTACATTAATAGTAGTATACTTAGTAAAAAAAGAATTACCTTCTTGTAATGAAAATTAAGAAGAAACAAATTGTGTTTGCCGTATTCCCGCCTCGCACTACTTGATTCTTGAGTTCTTGACCATTTCGCGCTCAAACGCGGCCGGACGGTTATCGAGCGTCGCAGCTTGCGCGTTATTTATTTTATAAATACGTAAATAAACCTCCGTTATAACTCCGCAAAAATTGTGCGGGTGCGGAGGCGGAAGCGAAGATACGATTTCTTGCGGAACTTCCGCAGTAACGGAAGCGGAGGCGAAGCTCCGTTACAACCCTAATTATAAAATAGCATTCAACAAATCAATACCTACGTTACTAAGTTTATAAAAGAAAATGACTTAATACCTACAGTTAAATACATAATTTTTGGATTGATTGTGTAAAATTGTTATTTATTTACCTATATATTATTTTAAATTAGCAAATGACAATTGTTTTAATTATAAAAATTGTAGTCGTGGTGGCCTAGTAGTTAAAACACCAGCATCTCAAGTATGAGTGTGGGTTCGATTCCAGATCAAGCAAGTATCAATGTAACTTTTCTAAGTTCTACATACTTTCTAAGTATATCTTGGATACCAATAACTGGTTACAAGGTGAAGAAAAACATCTTGAGGAAACCTGGACTTTAAGTCTGAAATCGCCAACCGGCATTGAGCAAGCGTGGTGATTACGCTCAATCCTTCTCTGTATGGGAGGAGACCTGTGCCCTGACCTGTGATTATGATATAACATCTTTTATTTAAGTTTATATTATTTCTGACCCTTCTCACCAAATACCTAACAAAACCATCGAATATATGTTCGTCTTTGATCACAAGCACACGAATTTTTCAATATGGACTACGTGACTAACGACATGTCTATTTAAGTGAACCATAGAATCAAACCTAACTAGAACAAAAGTGACCTTTTCATTTACACTGCGATTGCTTGCGGTTAGTTCCAGTTGTAATTCATTGTCTTAAATCAAGTCACACAGTGATCGATTATGATTACGCTTGACCACTGTGTAAAAGGGCTCCGCCTCTTCCTTCGCCAGCATCACTGCTTCACAGAAGGAGGTGATAGTCTGCCACACCCTCTCGCTCCGGTTCAGGACCAGGGTCGGACGCGAGAGATTGCCGCCGATAGTCGCCATGAGGACACGGCGGTGCTCTACCCACGCCGGGCAGACCTCCACCGAGACCTCCTCAGGGCGATTCACACAGTGGTGACACCCTGGCGTTTCCTCTCGCCTCATACAGAACAGAAAACAGCCGTGTCCGGTGAAGACCTGCGCCAGACGGAAGGTGAGGGCACCGTGGCGCCTCTCTAGCCACTTCTGAAAGAGAGTACTTACCGCCGCTATTCTGGCGTGCCCAAGTGTTTCGAAGAACTTAGTCTAAAATTCAAAGAGTTCAGCCTAATAGTATTAAATTAAAAAGGGCTAGTTATAGTAGCCGCACTGGTCGATCAATCAGCTTAAGATATGCTTGCCGCGTTGGGTCCGTAGTTAGGTAGCGACCTTCTCAACCCCGCTGACCCGGCTGTGAAAACCCGGAAATGTAATATTGTCCCGGCTGTTATTCGTGGATCTTTGATAATAGTTACAGGTTTGCAGTAACCCGAGATTTTGACAACCACGCTTGCTAAGAGGTATCATATTAATTACCCAGTAAGTGGGTTATGAACTATGGTTGTCAGACAGGCATTACCTCCATATAAAATACTGATTTTCAGTTGCATCTTTTTACACTGGAAACCGACCCTAATATAGTTGGAAAAAGGCTAGTCAGGATATGGGTCAAATATTAAGAAAAATACTCTAATGCAGCGATGCTATAAAAGGGTAGCTTCCCGTTACCATGTAAAGTAGGTACGTATTCAGAACATTATGCAACATACACCGGCTTTAATTTAAGCTTATGAAGGACCCAGCACGGGCTAATTAACTAGAACCATATTTTGCTCGTGTTAATAGTTCAAACACGAGTAATCCCTTACTGAATATTAAAACCTGATGTTACGCTATACCGTGAAATTAATTTAGTAATTGCAAACCAAAACAGTAGTGTTTTCTGATAATTAGATTCTCGTGTTATTTTACAGCTATATTAAAGAGATGGCCACTTCATTAATTCACAGTTCATTATCCGTTCAAAATATCAATATAGTCACTAAAGCAATAAATCTACTATCTATTACCTACTAATCGACAGCCGCCTGCGCAAGGAGGCACGGGTTCGATTCCCGCGCAGTGCAAAATACTTGTATGCATGAATATGAATATTTGCACTGGTCTGGTCGTGCCTCGGAAAACACGTTAAGCCGTTGGTCCTGGTTTCCAAACGAACATCTACTGCAGTCGTTACGGGTTGTTGGAGTCCTCAAAAGTCCAGTCAGACGGCAGTCGCTTCTCGGAAAATATCGAAGTTTAGCCAATTCTGCCGTTAGACTGGTAAAGCGGACCCCAGACTCCAAAGGTGAATAAGCTTTGGATGCGACTGGGATTAACGCCAAGATGGTGATGGTGATGATGATGATGACTAAAGCAATAATAAAAATAAATCTTAGTTCTGCGCGTTCTGGTTATGTCTATCAAAGTCAGTCTTCTACCATGCTTGGAGTACAAAATGTAATCTGAAGATTCATAATTGAACATAGTTATACAAAATGGATCCAACCCACATAAACCTGTCATGTTATTTGAATATATAAATACTTCAAACTCTATTGTAACAAAAGCAAGTGTTCGTTCATCCGCCTAGTTCACCTAGATAATAAGTCATTCATTAAAAACTTCATTCTGGTAATTTATTCAGGTCGACTGATAGTAAACGCCTCAGGCATTGAGTTCGCCTTTGCATAGTTTTCTTTTTTACCTTAGCATAAACTTGTAATTATTATTCTATTTTTTCCAGGTCTAAGATTCCCATTTTTCTTTAGCAACGTTTTAATGGTGTTAAATGGAATTGAGGCTTAACGTGTCTCCTGACTGACGGTAGAGATCAGTGACATTACGAATTTTCTACTTTCGGAAGAGCAAGAGTGATTTGACGCAATTTTGTAAGATTATGTGAGGTTACCAAGTAATACGTTTCTTATCTAAAATGAAGAAATCCACTTGAAATTTCTCAAATAGAATGTTTAAATAATTATGTAGATACCTACATAGGTACAAATCTATGTTTTAACTATATCAGGCACTAGTGTGATATGGTTAAAGAGAGGGTGACTACTGAGGTAATAACTAATAGAGAAGAATAGAAGAAAAATACATTTTGCGCCGACCCCAAATAAATTGGATTAGAGGCAGGAAGAATAGCGCGTTGTGTTTCCCGCGCGCCTCAAAGAGATGTCAGCATATCGTGATGGTGTCCACGAGGACCGATGGCCAACATTGCGGGTTGGTTAAAAAAGAAACCGTGGCGCTGACGCACAAGCAAGTGAAGAAACACGGGTGGTTTTTAGTCAGTAAAAGTGTGACACGCCCTGAAGCTTCGCCCGGAGCGGGAGAGGTTATTTGATGATGTCCCATCCAAAACAAAAAAAAAGTCAGAAGAATGACGATGACCTACATTACATACATATGTATATTTGAATAAACTGGTGGTGCCTCCTTATTTGTCATTTAGCAAAAACTCTTGGTTTGAGGTAGGTGTTACCTAATTTTCTCCTATGTAGAAAATCGTGTAACCGTATACCTAGCGACGGGCGTTTCATAAGTGCCCATTTACCTGCATGGGCACTTTACAAGGTTTATTTGCTCTTTTTTAAAGCTTTTAAAACACTTCCACTAATGGATTGAGCAAGCGAGGAGTACTTCTATTAGTCAGATTTTTATTTTTTAATCACAGCTCTTGGTGCCCACCATTAATTAGACAGCACGTCAGTGGTAACAAAATTAGTATAAGCTGGCCTCGAACTCCATTGAGATCCCGTACCTATAAGCGGTTTAAATGAAATGACTAGATCAACTCAAGGTCTGAGTAGGTAACCTCTAACGATTGTTGTTTGTTGACGAAAGATTGCCGTCGATTGCCACCACGAGGACATATTGTGATGGTGCTGCGTCTAAGCTGGACAGACTTCCATCGATTGCTCAAACGTGTCCTCAGTGCAATTCCTACAGTGGTGACATGCTAGAGGCACCCGACACCTCGAATAACCGCGCCCCCATCATTGTCGGCCTCATTTTAAGGCCGGTCTGTGTGCCAAGATCTGGGAGCGCGACTTTCGATCTAGCCTCCATCAGGACCGCCTTGTAAGTCATGCCGTTTTTAATGGCTCCGGGCTGCAGTGTAATGACTACAGCCGAGATGCGAGGTGCTTTGGCCCTAGGCGATCCCTGCGCCTTCTTGGGTGCCGTTGCTTTCTTGCGGCGGCCGTTCTTGACGACAGTTGTTCACGTCTCCGTGGGTGCGGTCGCCGGAGGTGCGGTCGTCTGGGAAGTTGACGCGTTCTGCACAGGTTTTTTTGGCATCCCCAGAGACTCTTAGCTCCTTTAGATTTACCGGCTGCGGATGCCGGGACCGACTTAGCAGGCTCCTCATTTCTACGCCTGTCTGCAGCGAGCGGCGTGCGGAGATTTTCTGCCGGGAGGAACCTCGTCTCCATGGCCTGCAGGCGAGCATTTATGCTGCGGACGATTCCCTGAATATCCGCATCCGCAGACAGGGCAAGGGCAGGGGCCGCCGGTGACGGAGCCGATGGTGGCGGAGTCACAATGGCAGCAGGACGCCTCTGCGAGTTACTCGCTTCCTGAGGCAACATTCTGCGTTAGGTTAGGCGCATTTCTGGTTTTATCAATACATAGTATAAAACAAAGTCGCTTTCGCTGTATGTCCGTATGTATGCTTAGATCTTTAAAACTACGCAACGGATTTTGACGCGGTTTTTTTTAATAGATAGAGTGATTCTTAAGGAAGGTTTAGACTACCTTTTATCCCGGAAAAAATTGATATTCCCGAGGGAAATCCAAAAAGCGCGATATAACCGAACTCTACGCGGGCGAAGCCGCGGGCGGAAAGCTAGTTCAAAATAAAGTAGGTTTCTGAATACGAAGGCCAAAATTGATTTTAAATTTGATATAAAGTAGAAATTAGTTTTTTCTTTCGTTGTTTACAAAGAACCTGGAAAGGTGAAGGAAAACATCTTGACGAAGCCTGGACTTTAAGTCTGATTTCGCCAACCCGCATTGAGCATGCGTGGTGATTACGCTCAATCCTTCTCTGTATTAGAGGAGACCTGTACCCAGCAGTGGAACGATAAAAAGGTGGATGATGATTACAAAGAACCTACGAAATCGTACACAAGATCGCACTATGGTAATATCATTAATAAAATTTTGATGACAGCTTTTCAAAACCTAGGTTACCATTGTTAATCTAAGAAAAGAAATATGAGTAAAGTTCAATGGACACACTACTTTCTAAGGATTCTTGAGAAAAGTTTGATCCTATTTTAAAGAATGGAATTTTATTTTTTGCCACAATGAGTTGATAAATATTGTTGTTATGATATAATGTGTACTATATTTATTTATGTATATAAACTTAACTTTTACTACATCAATTACATGACTAATATTTACATAAATTAAAAAGTAAAAAAAATAAAATATGTAGAAGTATATAAAAGAGGAATGGAAAAACTAGAGGGCATCAAAAAATTCATCCGCATCGCTGTCAACAGGAAACGTGCCCAAAAGACTGGCAGCATTGCCACGTTGTATGGCGATGCTGATTCTTGCTCTTTCTTGATATAATTAACAAGACTCTGCCATATTTTACCATCTCATTTATCATTCAATAGATTAATTAACAAATTACAATTACAACAGACCAAATATTTTACAAAAATATCTTTCTCTGACTATTGTCAATAGGAACAGTCAGTAGGCTGTCGAAGCAAGTGATTGAAAAGATTTAAATACAGTCATGTTTAAGAGTAGAACAATGTAAATTGTTGGTAGATAAAACGTACTACAGTACGTACGTGTTATTTATTACCGTTCAAATCAAATCATTTATTTCAAATAAACCAGTTACAGGCACTTTTGAATTGTCAGAAGGTCGGTCAGTCGAAGATGAAGTTAGTCGCCCATTCCAAAGAGTAGGTACCTATGGAGAAGAACGGGTAAGAAACTCCATGGACACTCTTTTAAATTTTTAAGCTATTGTTACAAATATTTGATTACATCATTCATGTTGAAATCAACCGCTTATTATTTGTTATTACATGGGTTATTACCCAGCTACACTGTAACACAAATGTAGCTAGCTGTAAACATCACTGTACTTAAATATTTCCAACCACTTGGTTTTTTTTAAATATTATAAACTAGTGCTTTACCGCGATCTCACCTGATGGTAATCAGTGATTCAATCGTTGCTGATATAGCGTAATAGTTTATTATGAGCCTATTCACTCTAGCCTTGAAGACACTTCAATTGTAATTGTATTAATTACAAATAATTTTGGCAACATCAAAGGGGTTTGACATGATACTTGACATAGTTTGCTATTATTGCGCCTGTTCCTTGGGAATACATCAGCTGGTTAATCAAAATGACTTGGATGTTTGTTTAACAATCAAGACATATTATGTCATTGCATAGTAGATTTATGACTAAAATATTTTTAAATCGCTGCCTGGGTATATCTGCATGGTTACCAGTTATAGTTTAATAGATGGAACTTCTAGAGAGGCTAGCGGAGAGATCTATGCGAAACATTTTATAGTGCGCTATTGTATGCCGCATCTCTGGCCCACTCGCATGAGTGCACTTGTGTCTTGAGGAAAGAGTGTCCTTCACTCTCTTTTCCGACATGACCAGACAGAAATACGACTGAGGACTAACGGCGGTATCACACTGCCAACTTACAAACTCCAAGATGTTACTGTGAAATCCTAAATGGAAAATCCATTTACTCTTTTCCCGATCTGGGTGTCAAACCCATGACACTCTTGCGACCAAAATATCAACGAGGCATTCAGGTCATAAGTATAGTAAACAGAATAAATCATCGCAGAAAATCCCATTTGCAGTACGAAAATTACGAAACTTCCCTCCCAATAAAGGTGCAAATAACAAACTGAGCAACAAGGGAAAAGTCATTAATGTAAACTGTTTACTTTCATAAATTTATTCGTACCTGAACGCCATAAAACAAAGTTTATCACTGTCTACGCAAACATGAATAAGTACATTACAAAGTCAACTTACTTGACTTGAAGCCATGACGAGCCAGGAAATGAAAGACAGGCACATCACATTGGAAAACATAGGGAATCACTCAGCTTTAAGTTGTTTAAGTAAATAAAGCAGGCTTAGGCAATTTAGTTTCATATGATAAATCGTCCTAAGTGGAAAATTATTCATGCCTGATTCGCCGGACCTTGTTCGTTGGAATGTTGGCTAAGGTGCCAACAACAAGAAAGCAAGTTCTGAGATAACCTTTCACCCTACCCAGGTAGGGAACAAGGAATAATTAAAGGTTATGTCAGATACTTACAAACTATAATCCTACTGAGTTACTGAAATGAGTCGGAAGCATGTGATTTCGCTAGTTCAATCTTTAAACGCAACATTTTTCTTCTTCCCAGCGAAAGCGTTAGTGTATCGTGTAGTGTAGTGTTGTAGTGTAGTGTCGGGTAGTGTAGTGTATGTGTATAAGTGCTTACGAGCACTTATACCGAGCTCCAACACGTGCGTCGTCTACAAACTGGTGTAAAAATTATTAGTGTACAAACATTAAATTATGATAATAACTTATGTTTATCAAATCTAGCTTAATTAGTTACAGGAAAAAATGTTTTAAGCTATAGGACTATATAAAATCTCTTTGTTACAGGGTGATGTTTCCCGCAGATACAAAAATAATAAATATAGTTTAAAAAACTAAAAAAACATGTTTTTAAAAAATATCAAACTAAAAAGTTAAAAATAATTTAAAAAAAGCGGGAGGCGCTTTGTGCCATAATTTTTGTATATTAAACGCCTCACGCTTTTTTTTTAAACTATTATTAACTTATCAGTTTGATATTTTTTAAAAGCATGTTTTTTTTTTAGTTTTTTAAACTATATTTATTTTCAACTTTTTAGTTCGATATTCTTTTTTAAAAAAGAGCGAACGAACGTATTGAAAACGGTGGGACATTTTACAGTAATGAGCCGCTTACTCGTAGTCCAAAGAGTTAGAGACGGACAAACAAACAAACAAGCAAGCAAACAAACAAGCAAGCAAACATACAAGTGAAGCTAATAAAAAGCATGTAAAAACCAATGCTGAATCGATGTTAAACTTTCGCTACTGAAAATTCGACAAACCGCCATATGTAGCGATGCAGACTTAACGAAACGCACCATTGCGCACTGATTCGCTATAAATAGACTTCGTAGGCAACCGAACAAATGATTTTCACCAGTAAAAATGTGCAAAAAAAAGTAATGCTGTTTTTTTTTACTATTTATAAAACTAGCGCTTGACCGTAATCCCGCCTGACGGTAACGAGCTTACGCTCACAAACGGAAGCAAATGTAATGGTCATACCCACAATTAATTTAACAGTGATATATATCATCATTCTCGTAGCCTTTTAGGTACGGAACCCATTAGGGTTCCTAAAAGGTAAAACGGAACCCTATTCATGAGACTTCGCTGTCCGTCTGTCACCAGGCTGTATCTCATGGACAGTAAGAGCTAGACAGTTGAAATTTTCAGAGATTATGTATTTTTGTTGCCGCTATAACAAATACTAAAAATTAAAAAAATAATATATAAGTGGGGCTCCCACACAACAAACATGATTTTTTGCAGTTTTTTGCTCCATATTAATAAAGGAAATAGATAGACGCTTGAAATGTTCACAGTATTTGGTTACATATTAAAATTAAAAACAAATAATTAAATTAAAATAAAATAAATATTGAAGGATGGCTTCCATAGAACAAACGTGTTTCTTTTTCTGCCGTTTTTAAAAATAATGGTACCGAACCCTTCGTGCGCGAGTCCGACTTGCACTTGGCCAGTTTTTCCAATATACAACATAATTTTTTATTTATACGAAACCCGAAACACATCTCCAGTATTTTTAGTAAAGAATCTGTGTTCAAAATTTCAAAAAGATATTATGAAAGGCTGTCCCAACAAAAATATGGTCCACGCACTACTCTTGCAGGTGAACGTTGACCTCCGGCGTCAGCTGTTACACGAATGCGGAGTACTATGATAAACCATAAGCGCTCGCTAACCACACTGGAACAATTTCTAACTGTATTTGGGTAAAACTATAACACGGTGTAAAAATGATTGGAATCGATTTAGTTGCTTAGTCTGAACAAACCATATTCAGGTTTAGTATAAACAAAAATAACGTTGTATACATATTTGAAGTCAGCGCAACATGTATCATGTATTTCTCTTCCTTCATCATCATCAACCTTTTTTATCGTCCCACTGCTGGGCACAGGTCTCCTTTCATTCATTTCTCTTCCTTATTGCAGGCCAATTGCGTAATACACTATCAGTAGCAATGGGTTTCATTTTGATCGTTCAACAACATTCATTGCGTTATTTAGATTGCTGAGCAGACATATTTTTAAACACATTAAGTAAAGGATTAGCAATATGCTTCAAAATGATCCCAACTGATAGTAATATTGCTACAAAGGAAAACTAGAATTTATTTATTTATATCAATTGCATTAATTACATGGCTAATGTTTACATAATTTAAAAAGTTAAAAAAATAAAATAAAATTATGTACAAGTATATAAAAGCGGAATTGAAAAAACTAGAGGGCATCAAAAAAATCATCCGCATCGCTGTCAACTAATAATAATAATAATTGGTGTGCACTCGGACCCCATGGCCCTAGTGTTTCAACCCCAAACGGCTCGAACATATAGGTTCCAATGAGATTGAAGTATTTCCGACGTTTGAGGTTTTCCGCACCTGCAGCAGCCGCTGCGGCACAACTCACCGTATTTGGAAGATGGGATGGCGCAAGGGTATCGACACACGTTGCATCCCACACCAAAGGCCTACCTACCTTTCAAGGCATTACAGTCATTCCGTCTGGTCTCTTCGCTACAAAGGATGAATATAGAATGGTCTTAAGATTATTTGTCTTAATCCCAGTTACAGGGAGTGGCGCTGTGAATCTCCAACGGTTGGTATCTAGACTAGTTAGCAGTCCAAATTAACGACTAACTAATTTCACTTTTTGTTGACTTTGATGAGCCATACTCAACCAGCGGCCCGCCAGGCTTTCCTAAGTGGCCTGAGGCCTTATAGAAAATATATGTATAAAACTGTCTTCTATTTATGGAAAACCTCTGAACGCACGAAGCCACTACTGCAGCATTAGGCTTTGATAATGAAAAGTTATTAATTTTGCTGATTGATTTTAAAAATGACTCTCTATCTGGAGGCAATCTTTAAAGAAAAAAGAGAAGCGAGCCAATATGATTAATTCTGGAGATTACTACAGGGTCACAATGAAACGATAAAAAATTGCGCACATTTGGTTTTAACATTGTTTACGTCAACATACCTTTGTGAAGGCGATACAGTCACAATAGTCTACATATCTCGGCCGGTTTTAATGAAGTCGCTGTCTCCGAGGATCTGGGTTCAAATCCCAGTCAGGTCATTGTAAAAAAAACCTTTGTGGTAACTTCGTTGTTTCCAATTTCCTAACAACTTTGGAGTTGTAACAATATATGTGATGTTGTTTAATGTTTATGTTTAATAATTTACATTAGAGGTTATTTATGTTGTGGGCAAAAAAGGTTTGTTATCTAAATGGCTACATCTTTTTTTTTTTTTGTTATCCATTTATTTTTTTATACAATTAAAAAGCTAAACTATTTAAAATGATAATATTGTTATGTAAATAAAACAAAGCCAGGCTAAAAAGCTTAGGGCATCAAAAAATATGTCACCTATTGTTGACAATTTAGTTGTGATGATTCTTAGTGCGCGCCCTATATTTCACATCAAAAATCTATTACCTCAAAATGAACCTTTCTTCCACATGTACTGCCCACAGTCAAAATGTTATGTCTGAGATTAAATTACTTAGCTCGTTGATTGGTGCTATCTGCGAAGACCAGATTTCCCCCATCTTAAGAAGCTTAAGATAACAATGCTATAGAGGCGTAAATACAATTGTCAAACCATTTTGTCAGTAAAAGGTTCCTATTATAACATTCCACTCGGGTAATGCAGGTGCGAGGTGCATTTAGGACTACAAACTTAATTTAATGACTCCTCGACCTTACTAACGCGTTAAGAAGGGAGAGGGATCTTAGAGTAGACGGAAGTTATTACATTACCGCGTTTCGACATTTGTTCCAAAGAGAAAAAAGGGTGAATCGATATCTTCCTACTTCGCTTTTAGAACGTTAGGCCCTAAAGTTCTAAAAGCGTTAGGGGATTACATCTTGACTAATGTATAAGTCTGGCATACCGAGTTTTCATGTGGAATTGAATCTATACTAATAAAGCTGAAGAGTTTGTATGTTTGTTTATTTGTTTTTTTTGTTTATTTGTTTGCGCTAATCTCGGAAAATCAGAAAAGAATTTTTCAAATCGGACCAGTGTCCGATTTGAAAAATTCTTTTTGCGTTGGATAGCCTATTAATCCAGGAAGGCTTTAGGCTATAAAACATCACGCTGCGAGCAATAGGAGCGGAGCATAATTAACTCCACGCGAATGAAGTCGCTGGCGGCTGCTAGTTTTATATAATTCGAATGTTGTTTTTCCTAAGAATGCCAAAATCCAGTTCTCAAAGGTCTACATTCCCGAATTAGCATTATTATACTAATTCGGGCGTCTAACCTCAAAGTAGTGTAATTATGTGTTTAGCTAACACCGCAAATTTTCGCCCAAGTTGATTCCAAAACACAACAACAGGCAAATTATGTCGAGTTAAAGAAAACATTTTCCCTTTTGCTCACTGGCCGTGAATGACAGTTATCTCGCTTTTCCATACGTTCCGTGAAACCTAATCTGGTTATTAAAAACCACACAAGGGAAAAATGCAAGGAAAACCTTTTTTTGTTATTGTGCCAGCACGTAAATTAACAAGGTTTTTATAGAATACCACTGTGCAAACAATTCTCTGAAGTAATCTATGGTATATGATATACTTTACACTAGAGAAATGGCAATCATAAAATGTACGAATTTCTGAACATAAATGTGGTATTTCAAAATTTGATCCTGCTATAATATCTAATTCTTTATTTAAAGCCTTACAAAGTCAAGCTCACTGTGACGTAATTACCCCTAGGGACTATATTACCCCTATAAGTACCTAACGTCTGGGATATTAATTTATCAAGCAACTTGACTACCTAATTACATTTTCCATATATTCAAATCTCAACTCTCATTCTTTGATATTTGTATGAAAATGGTTATGAGTGACAATTTTTTTGGATGGGTTATCATCAAATGACCCGCCCGATTTTGGTGGACCGAGGCGGCTGGGTGTCAGACTTTTACTGACTAAACTAATAAACCCACACGCGTTACTTAACTTGCCTGTGCGCTAGGCCACGGTTGTTCTTTCGGACAAGCCGCGGCCTTCATAGCCATCGGTCCTTGTGTCACTGCGGTCACCGCTGTCGTAAGAAACCCAAGCTTAAACAACACTACTTGCATAACATATGTACATAATTGTTGGCTTACATGTTTGAAGACGTCACATGTTTTCCCTACTTGTCGTCATGATCTTGTTCAACAAACACTTTTTAGCTAATTTATTTGCTTACCTGTTATGTTCAGGACCTATGTATTTATGTATTTATTTTAATATATTGTATTAATAATATTTGCACCAACGACAGTCCCTTTTGTGGTTCGGGAGAATCTGTCCAATTTTTGGGTGCCTGGAAGAGATTGCATTAGCGATAAGGCCACCCATTGTATGCTTTGTTGTGTTGGATGTATTTTGTTCCATATATGTCATTGGTGTACAATAAATAATATATAAATATTTTTTTTTCAAACTTTTCGCTTTATGACAAGCCGGCTTCCTCACCATATTTGCCTTAGTACTCTTCTCTTCTTTGTGTAAATAATTTCATCACCACTTCTCTCAAAACAATACTTAAATATGTGTAGAAATCTATCCACAAAGAAACAATAAATGTTTTTCTATTTTCCAATCTGAAAAGCATTTTATTTTCTTTCAACAGTCCGAAGTAAGCCCCAAGGAAAAAGCAAATTTTAATGACAAAATTTTGCAAGAATTCTCAAGTTTATGCACGTTGACGGCATTAATGTAAAAAAATAAAATGAGCATCATAAGTACTTCTCATAAAAAGCTTTAGACGGCCATTTGGCGTGACAAAAAATGCTACCTTTTCAGGTGTATGGGGGGTTATTTCGAATAAAAAGAAGCGTCTTTAATGCCATTGTCCCACCTTGGTCCACGCAGCTAAGATAAAAATAATTACTTTAGACACGCGAGGTTATTTTGTTTAATCTGATTGGGTCCTTGGGCTCAGTTTGGGCTCATGTTAGGTATAGGTAAGGAAGACTATCTCAGAATACTCTAAATTAGTCACAAAGGAAAAGAATAAGCGTTGACCCATTTTTCTTTCTTATATACTTACTAGCTGCGCCTGTGTAAGTTTCAATCTCGTTAGAATATCGAGATAGAAACTATCATATGTGTTATTCTTGGTTATAAACCATATGTGTACAAAATTTCATCCAAATCCATTGAGTAGTGTTTGCGTGAAAGCAAAAATAACAAACAAACTGCTTTCACTTTTGTAATATTGGTAAGGATTATCCAGTGAGGCTCAGATTAATCACTAAGTTTAATAATGTCTCTGTTATATATACATCGTGTAATAAATAGGGTATAAACATGCCAACGACATAGCTTTTTTGAATGATATCAAATGATATTGGAAGGGTTTTTGTCCTATCTCTACATATTCGAAAGTTATAAGAATTTTTAATACATTGATACCAGAAACCGAACTTTTCGATATGAATTAAACATATAATTTTATCGTGATATTGGCAAGTAACGTATAAAGTTAAGACCTACGTATTGCGGTGACACATTTGTTATAATTTAAATTGAAATATATGAAGACGGAAACTTTGTTAGATACAAAGTTTCAGGTTTCATATGTTTCTTGGAGTATTTTAAGTCGAAATTATGCAAGTTCTGTTTCAGTTACAAATTATCTTCCTAGCCTTTTACTGTGTTGGGTCAGCTTCCAGTCTAATCGGATTCAGCTAAATACCAGTATTTTACATAGAGTGAATGCCTATCTGACCTCCACAACCCAGATCACAAATCAGATCAATCATCAGAACCAGATTTCTATTACAATTTGTGAAATAACGTTTATTTTAACAATACGAAACCGCTCAATTTTATAAAAAACAAAGTTTCGGGCTTCATATGTCTTGGAGTATTTTAAGTCGAAATTATGCAAGTTCTGTTTCAGTTACAAATTATCTTCCTAGCCTTTTACTGTGTTGGGTCAGCTTCCAGTCTAATCGGATTCAGCTAAATACCAGTATTTTACATAAAGTGAATGCCTATCTGACCTCCACAACGCAGATCACAAATCAGATCAATCATCAGAACCAGATTTCTATTACAATTTGTGAATTATCGTTTATTTTAACAATACGAAACTGCTTAATTTTATAAAAAAACTAGCTGCCGCCAGCGACTTCGTTCGCGTGGAGTTAGTTATGCTCCGCTTCTATTGGTCGCAGCGTGATGTTATATAGCCTAAAGCCTTCCTGGATTAATGGGCTATCCAAAGCAAAAAGAATTTTTCAAATCGGACTAGTACTTCCCGAGATTAGCGCGTTCAAACAAACAAACAAACATACAAACAAACAAACTCTTCAGCTTTATATATTAGTATAGATAAATGTGTCGCATCGGCACCTAGGAGAGCCACACATCGTGCAAAAAGCATATTTTTTGGAATGTTAATATTTATCGCTGGAGATTTCACGTAATTTCATGTGGTTATTTTTTTATTCCGGGTATTTTAGTGATCTTTGTTTATTGATTGTAATATAATAGTTATAGTTATACTACCAGACATTATTTCAAGAACTCAATAATTAAGGTTTATTTTTTTTATTATTATTATTTTATGCTGTTCATTTTCATCGGAAATTAAAATCCGTGGGTTATTATACGATTAATATAGTATAGGATTTATTTTTTCTGAATTTATATGGGATCAACCTAGAAGTACCCAACAAAAAAGAATTATCAAAATCGAACTACTCTGTAAAAAGTTAAGCGTGCTCATAATAGTTTATATATTAATACTTATAAGTATGTGTAGATATCTATGCGTCAACTTACATAAGAACCTCCCCCTTTTTTTTCATTGAATAGAAAGTTATTAATAGTGGCAGGCCCAGTGTGACAAGTTGACAGCTGTTAAGTCGTCAGATTTAGAGAAAGCCAACAATTTCTCCATCAGATTTGCTTATATTTATGTGAGTTAGTCAGTGATATGATCATGATGACCAAAATCAATGGTCCTGAAGATAACGTTATTTTTTTTACATTTCTTTATTCTGAAATAGGAGTTCTGACCTCGGGGCTACGAAATCTTTTCAAATAATGTGTACTGTGTCTTCTCTTAAGGCACCCACTCTGTTCCTTTACCCAAACCCTTATAAAGAAACTAGTTTGTTCAACAAAAGTAAAATCATAGTTTGGGCGAAAACTTTCGTGATTATACAAATTAAAACATAGACTTTGGGGAATGTTGCGTGGCCCTAGTTTGGCGCGGCATTAAGAGGGGGGACTCTAGTGCCGCTGAATTTAGAAAATAGGTATTTAAAGAAACTATTGCCGTCACGCTGCGTCCAACACCTCCCGGTTAAGTGCGAAAGGACAGTTGCAGCTCAGGCTGACTTTACAAAAACGTTGACCAAAAGACGTTTCGTATTTCGCTGTTTTCTTTTTCAAAACACGACAGATCTCAATTATTTTTATATCAAAATTTAGAGAAAAAGTATACCTATGCTTCTATTGTTTTCTTTTTTGTCAAAAACTTATCACGTTTGTCAAATAGTCATTTGAACATCACGGTAAAAATGGGTTACTTTCGCAATTTTGAAGTATTTCGCAATTTTGAAGTATCGTATTTCTTTTATTAATTTAGTTTCGGAAAAAAATCAAATGGGACGTATAATCACGGTGTAAAATTGTAGAAAAAAATGCTCTAAAAGCATTATCCACCAAGAAAACAATGGAATACGTTTGTATAGGAAATACCACTAGAGTTCCCTCTTAACTCTTTCTACAGAAAAATATGTAGCATAAAAAATATTATTCTTATTTTAAAGTTATTTGTGTTTTTGCAAATAAGTGAGACTTATGTGAAAAATTAATAATCCCTTAGAGAACCGCGATATATTATATGTATAGCTCTGATTAATTTTTTCTGCAGAATAAAAACAGAACCGTTGTCTGTAGCTGGCCCCCAAACTAAACACCGTAAGTAAGACAAGATACAAAAAACTAAAAAAGAACATAAGTATTAGCTTATGCTGCTGAACTAAGCTGTATAGCAAAAGATGTTAAATTATCATTTCTCTTGATTCGAAATAATCTCATTACCCTTACCCTTGAAATTTCTTTTGTATATTTTTTTCATTTAATAGTAAATAGTGAACCAATTTTCAAAAATCAATCTTCCTCTGGCGCAGCATCGTTGGTCGTGTTGTTGGTTTAACATTGCATCACCTCGCTCAACTGCCGTCTTCCTTCCTATTCCATCAACGATTGCATCACTGCTTACCATCAGGCGGGATTGCTGTCAAGCACTAGTTTATAAAATATAAAAGAAAAATATAACTTTTTCAAGAAATGTCCTCTTTTTAATGTTTTTCTGTCTATTTTGATTGATCTTCAAAAAGGTAAGGCCGATTTCAATGACAGATAGCTGCTGCTATAAAGAGGCAGACTCAGGCTACTTTTATTTTAGTAAAAGATAAGGGTTTGGCGTTAAAAAAAACACCCTTGAAATTCAATTTGTTTTCCTAGATGCACGCAAATAAAGTCGCGGGCACAGATAGTAATAATAAGTTACTCACATAATGAGTTTAAACTTAAAACTTAGAACAATATTTAAAACTAGCTTTCCGCCCACGGCTTCACCCGCGTGGAATTCTGTTATACCGCGCATTTTAGATTTCCCTCGGGAATATCGATTTTTTTCAATAAAAGGTAGCCTATATCCTTTCTCAGGGTCTAAAGATTGTCTGTGCCAAATTTTATCAAAATCCTTAACTCCGTCTATCGACAGAGTTAATTTCTTAATTATAATATTAGTACCTATGGATGGCAAAGATTTCAAACTATTTTTTAACAAAACTGAGTCATAGTGAACTCTGCATTAGCCCCATTTTCCGTCTTAGTATAAATTAAAGCCGAAATTGGGACATCTTGTCTCAGTTATCGCGCCTTTATGGATCGCGTTTCTACTTCACTTGGGTATACGAAACTTTCTCATAGCCTACTTCAATAGAAAAATGAGTAGTTAATTAGATTTAATGGTCTTTTTCAAATTTGTGTTTCCTGTGCGTGTGCCAATTTACATATTTTTCTTTTACTTTCTTTGTTTTTCTAGTATAAGTATAATAATTTAGTAAGTGTTTGAAAAAAATTGTTTATGTTTGTATATATTATGTAAATTTTTTTTTATAAAATTAGTAAGAACCTTATAACTACATATCATGTAGGTATAAGGTTCTTACTCATGTGAGAAAATCAAATATTAGTCGATAGTATAGTAATATTAGTAGATATATATTAAATACATACATACTAATGTCTATAGCAAAATGCCCATCTCTATAACAATAACTGTTACTTCACGTCGTTACAAAAAACACTTAACATTATATACTACACACATAATCCTTCATAATTATAACACCTTTACATTAATCAAGAATGTTTACGTTTTAGGTAAGTACCTTACTGTTCTGCATATCTGCCAAAACCCTTTATAAACGAGACATTTTAAACGTATGTTCAACGACGCTGCGAGCAATGATGGACTGGAACAGAAAATCAGAAAACTTTAGTATAGTGATATCTTCTTTAAATATATGTCATTACTAGGTGACCCGTGCGAAGAATTCGCATATTCTTTTAAATCGAAAATTTTCGAAAAAGTACTGAATTGTGAGTAATTTGTATATTTTTCCGGTTTAGCGGTCCAAAAAAGAAAGTTTTAAAATGATGCCTCATTTATGTATATTGATAAAGTATGAATGAACTTATGATGAACTGACAAAAAAAGCCTTTGAGAAATAATACAATGATAGACATATTTAATAAATATGTTTTTTTTTTTAACTATATTATAAGAACAGTAGAAAAACAGACTGTACCAAGGCGAATTCCTCGACCTGTGGCATTTTCTACCTATCAACATTGTAGTACCAGGTCACTCAAAAAGTATAGCGAGAAAAATGTATGAGAAACTGGCCATTTATAATTTATTTAGAAAATATGATTGTTAACAACTAATAATAGGTACGTTCCAACTTCAAAACTTCCCTCCACGTTTTTTGCGAGCTAATTAAAATTATCGTGTCTCTTTGAAAAATGGATTTGCTTCGAGACCATTTTCGCACTATGATTTTTTACGATTTCAAATGTCGCTTGAAACCAGACGAATCGTACGATAGACTTCAAATGGCACTCATCGATGAAGGCCCTTCTGAGGCAACCGTGTATAGGTAGTAGGTATAATGATTTTTTATCGCGGTCGACTAACTTTGGGGGATGAAGAAAGAAGTGGACGCCATTTGACGGCGGTTACAAAAGAAAACGTGCTAGCAGTGAAAAGTTTGATCCAAGACAATAGACGAATTATGTATGTACATAATTCGTCTATTGTCTTGGTATGTACCAAGAAATTCAGCATAAACTGAAGATTGGATCAGGAAGCCTTCACGAGATTCTACACGTGCATCACAAGTGTGAAGAAGCAGGCACTGGTGGAATGGTGCCATGATATGATAGACAAATTTGAAGCAGGCTTGTCTCGGCGTGTTTATGACATCCTTACAGGTGATGAATCTTGGATTTATCAATACGAGCCAGAAACGAAGCGCCAGTCAACGGTTCAGGTGTTTCAAAACGAATCAACGGCTACCTAAGTGAAGCGATCTAGCGACTTGGTGTCAATTCATTTACGAAACCAAAGAAGCATTAACGCTGTATGGTATACTACCAAATGCTTGACAGAAGTTTTCTCTGTTATGAGCAACAAGCGACCAAACACAGGGCTTTGCGGGTTATTACTTCACCAATACAATACGCCCACACCACAATCAAAACGAGGAAGCTCCTGGACAGTACACCGGTCAAACAGCCCTGACCTAGCACCATGTCACTTCTTCTTGTTCCCAAAAATAAATGATCAGCTCAAAGAGATACAATTTTCGTCGCCGGATAATGCGCTATCGGCGTACGAGCAGGCTGTAAACGAGTTGTCTGCGGTGGACTGGAAAAAGTGTTTCGAAAACTGGTTCAGGCGCGTGAAACTTTGTATAGAGGCTGGTGGAGAGTTGAAAAGATGTAATAAAAATATATGTAGGTACTTATACCTATAGATTTTTTTTTTTTTTTTTTACTATCGCAAAACTTTCTGATTGTCCCACGTAGTACATACATAAATACATATAAACAGAATTAACTGTTAGGGGAAAAATACTCACACATATGTGATATTCAAATTTTGCCATAGAGGGATCATGTACTTAAGTCCAAAAACTTTTCGTACACTTTCTTCACACTTTTTTCCTCTTGTTCGTCTTTTATATTTACTTCCTTGACGAAGTTTCTCAATATAAGAGTATGTATAAGATTATATTAAACCGATATTTGCAGAAATGCGGAGGTCGTTCAAAAGTTCTCCAAATTTAATAAACGTCTAAAACAGACGTAGCTGTCGACTGAATCCATTATTCCAGAAAGTTTAAGTTTATACTAAGTTGAATTCAAGATCGTAATAAGATACGTAATTTCTCTAAAAATACAAGTCATTTGTTTGTGAAAATATCGATAATCACCATCACTATGACTGACCCGAAGAATTACAACACTTAAGTGGCAGTGGGCGGGATATTGCCCGTAGGACCGATGCCCGATGGGGCCGACGGGTTCTCGAGTGACGTTCACATCGGAAGACGCAGCGTAGGGCCCCGACAAGTAAGGTAGACCGACGACCTGGTGAAGGTCGCGGGAAACCACTGCATGCGAGAGGCGCAGGACCAGTCGTCGTGGAGATCCTTGGTCGAGGCCTATGTCCAGCAGTGGACATCTTTCGGCTGTAATGATAATGATGACTTTTATCGCCTTTAGACTATATCTAACTAATATTTTTAATAGCATGAGTTCATGACTAGAAGATTTTTTCCAATTACATAATCACAATGAAAAACATGAGCGTCTTTGTGGTTCCCTAAAAGGGTTTCATAAAAGAACAAGCGAAGATAGATGATGGTAGTGTGTGAGTGGTGGTTGGGAATAAAGTACGACGTCCTATAACAATGGTTCTATTAGTCTCCTCGATACGAAAACCGTCATTTTAAATTGTCATTGTGAATTGCGCTATTGCGAAACGTGATTCAAGAATTTATTAGCTGTGAAGCAGAAATTCAGAATGAATTATAGTCGGTATCAATTATTATTATATGAATTATTATGAATCCGTATTATATCTGTCTACCCACTTTAGTGTATTACGTCAATGACAAAACGACTCTATTATATGACCAGGTAAATCACTGTCCACTCCAAGATTGCCTGGCAGAGATAGTAGAAAGCGATACGGCTGCCAATCGCATATTTTTAATATCCGTTTATATATATATATATATATATTCGTGTTTTATCTACAAGAAAGTATACATACAGAAACATATAACGACATTGCATAAAACAATTCGGTGTTTAACTACAGCTAATTTAAGCATGCTTTTTCTCTTCAGGATAATATAGAGCATAAGTGGTGGTATTTTCTTCGTAAGCTTTCAAGCGTAACATTTTTCTTGTCGCAACTCTTCTCCAAGCCTTTAATCCTGTGAATAGATGTGAAGGTGGAGCAAAAAACACGTCCGCTTATGTACTATTGTAATCTAAGTAGGTAATTCATAATGTGTGCACGTTGGTGGTACCTATAGGTAATTTTGACATTTGTATGTCGCTGAGATGAGACTGCCACTGGATTTTGAACATTTTAGATTACAGCCTTCTGTTGTCCCAACTAAACATAGGTACAGGTAGAGAATTTAATTGAAAGGAGGCTAGAGGCATATTAATTTATAATCATTGAGATTTTCTAGCTTTGGAATCTAGGCCAAATCCAACCGACAGTGTGAGATACAGAATTCGCTTATTTTTCCCTATTTTAGGGTTCCGTAGTAAACTAGGAACCCTTGTAGTTTAGCCAAGTCTGTTTGTCTGTCCGTCAACAGATAATCTCAATGACCGAGCACTAGATAGCTGCAATTTGATACTAATATTTAAATCAATCACACAGTGGTAAAATGAAGTGTGGGGTACACTTTTCATTTTTATTTCATGGCCCAGTTTTTTAACTCATTTTTTAATTCATTTTTGTGTTTAGTGGGGGCACTCGTCGTAATGCACAGGAAACTACGAAACCCTACACTGAGCGTGGCCCGATACGCTCTTGGCCGGTCTTTTTCTAATACCATAGTTTATTATTTAAGTAAGTAATTAAGTATGACTTTATTATTCTGAAAATATTCCATCCTAAGATACTTCTCGAAACCCAATTTGTCAATAAACGCAACGTACTGATGTTCACTTTACGACCGATATAATTTGATGTCCAATAAACTTTTTGATAGATTGTTTTAATGGCGTCTCTTATTGGCAGTTCCACAAAGAAAACTTGATGATAACTGACCGTTTGGTCTCCGTATGTTTGATAACTACCCATCCTTCTTTACGAGCATTCCTAATCGTTCACTGGAATGTTTCAACATTCCTTTCATGTTTGGTTTAACGTTCACTGCATAGAAATCTTTATTTCATGATTGTTGTAGGTTATATTACTAAATCATGATGCATTTTGGAGAGTGTGCGAGGGAATTCCATGATTAAATTCCCCCATCTCTGTTCCATCAACGGATGACCCGTCGAAGAGCGTGCGAGTTTCCACCCTTACGTTGTTGTCACCACAACGATCCGAACGAAGCGTTTCGCCTCGCCTTTTATACCGCGTACATCAAAGGACTGGATTAATTTACCAGCGGCGGTGTTTCCGTCGGACTACAATTTAAGTGGCTAGAGTGAATAAGCTCTTAATAAACTAGCGCGCTTTACCATTAATGATTGCAACACCGCTTACCATCAGGCGGGATTGGAGTCAAGCACTAGTTTATAATATAAAAAAAACTTTATATTTATAATATAATAATGCCACTGTTCGTGTGCACACGGACACACACACGCATACACTTTAAGCCACACTCTTAATAAAATACATTTTTCATATGTATTATGAAGTACAGACTCCAGTACATAAAGTTACAACAGTCAAATTTCTTAAATAGATTTTCAACCTTCTTATGGCATTAAAAATTTGTTCAAGTTAATTTCAAAATTGACAGTTTCAGGTAGTTTGCCATTAGATTTAAGTAATCGGTATACCTATGTTTGTTTGTTTTTTTTTTTTTAATTTCTTCCATCAAATTAATAATTTCTGTCAAAATGTCTACAATCGGATTTCGACCAAATCGGTTCACAATAGACAAAATTTCACTGTAAGGAAAATTCATAAAAATACCACTGAATGGGTATAAAGTGAACACATGTTATCAGTATATCGAATCTAGAGCAGTGTCCGGCGAGTCACACATGGGACCGCGAGCCGCGTGAAGTGGATCTCATGTCGCATAATGTCTAACACACATACACCGCCGGACCGCGCGGTCAAGCGATATTCTTTAGTAAGCCGACCGCGGCGGTACACGGTGCCGCATGAGAATCGCCTTAGACATCATCATCATCATCAACCTTTTATCGTCCCACTGCTGGGTACAGGTCTCCTCTCACACAGAGAAGGATTGAGCGTAATCACCACGCTTGCTCAATGCGGGTTGGCGATTTCAGACTTATAAAGTCCAGGTTTCCTCAAGATGTTTTCCTTCACCTTCAGTCATTGGTGTCCAAGATATACTTACAAAGTACATATAACTTTAGAAAAGTTACATTGGTACTTGCCTGACCTGGAATTGAACCCGCGCACTCATAGTTGAGAGGCTGGTGTTTTAACCACTAGGCCACCACGACATTCCTTCCACTTCTTCCTGTCCTTAGACATCATTCGCCGTAATTTCATGTATCAGGCCATGGCGGAAATTGATTTTCCACCGAAATTAATTTACTCGATCGAAATTTTGATGAAGCACAGCAAAGCTTAGGTTCATCACAAACAGATCTGCCAGAATCATTTAGAACTCATGTTGGCCCAATAGAAAGAAAGAAAGAAAGAAAGTTATGGATGATCTTGATGTCATCGATAAGCGCCTGCTTGCATTCGAAAGCTCTGTCACAACCATCTGCGCGGGCCTGGTTTTTGGATGAACACGAGTAAACTAACAAATAAGGGTATCCAAAGATCTGTACGAACCGCCGTCCAATATTACCATGGATGATAACATCTTTGCATATGTCAACTAATTAATTTATTCGTTTTGTTTTGTATTTCGTTTTTTCGCTCCTTAGCCACGGACACAAACGGTAAACAAATCTTTAGAAACAAGCAAGAACATAATTGGAACCACTAATTACTATTTCTGCCTGTTAATTCATTTTCGTTCAAAGAGTATATACAATACGTAAAGAAAACCCCGTCTGACCCACAAGGATAATAAAGGTTAGGTAAATACATGGCCAAATAAAATATGACATTTTACATAATCATCATAATAGCAATACTAATGAATTTTGAAATAATCTTTTTTTCCGCGGATTAATTCCAACTTCCCCAAAATTTGGTATTTTTAAAAAAGTGACAAAACCGTTTTTGACGTTATGAGCGATGCGAACGCGTACCGCGGGCCCTGCCCCCCTTTGCCTGCGCATGTATTGCCTAGCGCACATGTATTAAGTTACTTCGTTTTGCGAAATAATATTTAATATTTTAGGCGGATCTTTTTTTAAGTTTAGCCCGCATTCGGAGAATCAGTTATCGATACCTAATAATACCTTTACGGATCGGACAGGGTTATCTTTACATATTGTATAGGTACTATACTAAGAAGATTACTCAATTTATTGTAATCAAATAATAAAATAAATTTTCTTGTGTAAATATGTTTATATACATATTTTAATTTTAACTAATAATAACATATGGACATAAATATTCAGTAAATAAAAAATACTTTATTTAAAAATAAATAATTAGTTAATTATATTATAAACACGTGAAAACTTCGCATAGAACCGGTCGAAATGAAGGTGCTTGTACCCAAACCTATGTAAAGCAGTTAACAAATAAATGTTGAAGACCAATACTAACATGCGGTTAGGAATGCTTGAGTACTAAGAAAAACAGACAGGAACTCTGTTAGTATTTGAACGTAAAATCATCATGCGAGTATTTACTGAAAACGAAAACGAGCAATAGCAACCACGAGTTCTTCAAGGTGTATGATGAGCCTAATGTAATTAAAAATGTAAAAAAAATCTTAAATGGGTAAGACATGTCACAAGTTAAATAAACTAAGTCGTCGGGGAAGTCCACATCAATCCAAGCTGAGATGGTTAATTGGCGTAGATTAAGATTTAAGTACATACGATTGGATAGAAAAACCGGCAGAAAAGTCACGTTGGAGGAATATACTTGACTAGAGTAAGGTCAACCGCTGTAATGCATTTTTATGCTTTTTTTATAATTATAAACTAGTGCTTGGCCGCAATCCCGCCTGATGGTAATCAGTGATGCAATCGTTGATGGTAAATCGCTCTAGTTTATTAAGAGGCTATTCACTATAGCTTTGAAAACTTAAATTGTAGTCAGACGGAATCATCGCCGCTGGTAAATTGTTCCAGTCCCTCGGTGTAAGCGATATATAGCAAAAAAATAATAATAAAAAGACGAGGCGAAAGGCTTCGTCCGGATCGTAGTGGTGTCAACAACCTAAGGGTCTAATACTTGCGGTACGACAGGTCGTCCGATGATGGAACGGAGATGGCGGAATTAAGTCATCGCACAATCTCCAAAATGACCTCTCATCAAATGACCTCTCCTACTCAGGGTGGAGCGCAAGGGGCCACGGTATCTCTTTTGAACACCCTGGGTCCCTGGCAGTCGGCTGTAATGCTTTAGATAAGGATGATAAGAACTTCGTCAAAAGTTGATTGTGCCCAATTTTTGGTGTTAAGCATTCTATTTACGTTTTCGAACAATTAGGGTAGTTGACTAAAAAAAACTTATTAGTCCGTCAGTCAGATTTCCAAAAAAAAAACTAGACATTTTTTTTTCTTTTTTCATATAAACAAATAATGAAGACGATTTAGTGTGTTGAAAATTCGTGTGACGTCACTTCTTGCTACACTTTTTAGCAACGAGTGACACCAGCCCCCACTCTTGATAAAGATTTGGAGTGGGGGCTGGGGGGAAGGCATCAAAGGATTCCTTTTATATTTGTCAATTTTTATTGATTTGATAAAACATAATATATATACGTATTCAATATTTTTCTATAATCTAAATGAAGGACTAAATAGAATATTTTATTTTTACCTACAAAACACCCCTAGTCGACCAATTACCAAATAACATAACTACCATCGATAATCTTAATTGTACGGTTTTCTGTATATTATGCTTGTTTAATCATTTCATCGGGATTAGCACAAACAGTACTCAGTTAAAACACCTTCAATAAACTTCAACGCCAATTGGTTACTGTTAGACAAGTCTGAGCCTACGAATTGTTTTGAAGTTATTACATTGGACTAGGTTTGCAGGTGGCACGTGCCGTCATGTCAGAGGGGAATACTAGGCCACAAGGTTCAGTCGGCAAATTTGAGAAACATGCGAAGTGGCGAAGTGTAGGTACTGCACATTGTTCTCAAAATTTCCGGCTGTTGTGCGACCCGAGTGAAGTAACCGAGTATTCCACAGTGCGAACCACATCCACTAACCATACATAAACTATTGGTGACCTGGGACTTCATTTGCATACAAAGGTCAACCTCTTAATTGTTTTCCAATATCCTTTCTTAACACAATACTCTAGGATGTTATTCATCATTTATGAATTTTGATGTTAATAAACAACATTCATTCAATTACATCATGTTTGTGGATAATTATTTTAATTAAGGACTTAGGTCATTTCATGTTTCTAAAATAATATTTATCTATTTCTAAAGTAAATAATGTTGTCTTAACGGAGGGGCTTGTGACTAAGCAATAACACTTTACCAATAAATTATTTCACCCCCCCCCTTGCCTGAGAAAATATGTTAAGAGTCGTCACAAGCCCGAAAACGTGACGCTAAGATTGCTCCTCCTAAAAAGTATCCTATTACCCATTAACTAAATGGTGAAGGTCAGATAGGGAATCGTTCCATGTAGAATACTGGTATACCGCTGCACCGGTTAAACTAAAATCCAACCCCAACATAGTCAGGCGCGTGCGCTCCAAAGAGGCAGATAAGCACTGCATACCCTAATAATTTTCTAAAAAAAATATATAATAATTTATAGTATACTACAGTAAAATAATTTATATTCAACAAACTTAAAGACTTTGTTAATCAGTTTCATAACACTGCCATCTATTGCGGCTAGTGCAAACTACTAACACACATTAATCAGTCTTCGCGCGAACTCAGAAGCGTTCGGGTGTAGAAAAAATGTCTTCTGAGAAAGTAAAGTGTGTATCGTGCAACATAGTAATAAACGAGTGTTTATGTTTTGTGCAAAACAAAATAGACATTATGGACGAGGAGAGTTTGATCCGTTTGTGTATTGGCACCTATACTGAGAGAGAAATCGCAACGGCAAAAAGTTTATTGTTCGAGTCTATTTCTACAAGTACCCGCAATATATCAAGGCGAAAAAACAAAGAGCAGAAGAATATCGAAGATATTATTTGCGTCTTAAAGACAACAGACCCGGATAAAACCCCGATCTTTGTGGCTCGAGAGCTGGAGAAACTACCACCGATATCCTTTGACCACATCGATGTCTCAGCTCTGTTGAAGAATATTTTGGTTTTAAAATCTGAAATTCAGAATTTGAAACAGACTAGTGTGACGATAGACCAATTAAATATGTTAAAAGCGGATATAGACCATCTGAAGTTTGCGTCACTGGTGGATGTGGAACGACCAGTATATGTAAACAATAGACGTGGTGGGTACTTGTTGGCAAATGATTGCGATAGTGGCCCGATTGGTATTATGAATATTTCAAAAAATAACAGCAACGAGGAAAGTACTCCTAAGAATAGGATAAATGAGAAGGTGTATTGGCGATTACCGGCATTTACCCAAAATAATAAGAATGGAAGCTGTGATAGCACTATCTCTTTCGCACGTAGCCCGACCCCAGCTCATAATACTACCGTGGCCGCCGCCGGTGACGCCAACAACGTCATGCAGCAGCAATCGGGTAGCTCAAAAACTGTGAGTACACAAAATTATAAAACATTGTCACCGTCAAACCGGTTTTCTGAGAGATCGCAAGCGCCTGAGATCGTCACCGCTAGCGCCAACTCATCGGATAGCCGTATCGTTACGACTGATGTAAATAAAAATAAGTCGTTAGCAGAGGTGGCGCGAAATGGTGTTTTTAAATCAGAATGTCCTAAAGAACCATGGATCACAGTGCAAAGGAAGAGGCACAGAAACATGCATTCAGAGTCTGTTGTTAGAGGTAAAGCGGCTTACAAGCCGGAGGATAAATTTAAGCCCGCCAGTTTGAAGATACCTTTGTTCCTCTCCAATGTACACAAAGATACATCAGATAATGATATTTTGGAGTATGTGTCTTCGAAGATTAAGGAAAACGTCGTTTTACAAAAGATTAAAATGAAAACAGAAAAAGAATACAATGCGTTTAAAATGTTAGTATGCAATAGCAAGTTAGACATGTTCTTAAGCGATGAGTTGTGGCCAGCAGGTATAACATGTAGACGGTTCAGACCTTACAAGCACCCTGCGCCGGTCGAGGATGAAAACAGAAAGAATTCAAAACAAATATGAGTACAACGTTGGTAACTTATAACTGTAAGAATATCAAGCGTTCCGTCGAGGGTATACAGCAGTTGTGCAGCTTTGCAGATATAATTGCTTTACAAGAGACGTGGCTGTTGCCGGATGAGTTGTCATACTTGGCTGACGTGCACAGTGAGTTTGGGAGTACTGGAACATCAGCTGTTGACTCGGCGGCCGGTATTCTGAGAGGTAGGCCTTTCGGTGGAGTTGCATTGTTGTGGCGTAAGGCGCTCTTCCCGTGCGTCTCTGTGGTATCTTGTGTGAATCCTCGTATTGCAGCTATACGGGTGATGACTAATGATCGACCCGTGCTGGTGTTTAGTGTTTACATGCCCACGGACTGCGCGGAAAATGTGCCAGAATTCACAGACTGTTTAAGTGCGGTGAGTGCCTTAATTAATGATAGTGATACTGAGTCCGTAATCATGCTAGGGGATTTCAACGCACATCCAGGTGAACGTTTTTATCGTGAACTGTTAGCTTTCTCCTTGGAACAAGACTGGACATGTGTGGACACTAGTAGGTTGCAGCTAACATCTGACACGTTTACGTTTGTTAGTGAGGCACATGGTTGCAAACGCTGGCTGGACCATTGCATGGTTACAAGCGCAGCTTTAGATTGTATTACCAATGTATATGTTAAATATGACGTCTATTGGTCAGATCATCTCCCATTAGTCATCAACTGCAATCTAGATGTCATTAGGCAAAAAGCACTGCCATTGAACCCGGCCTGTAATGGCATTAAATGGGGAGACAGGAATGCGACTCAATGTCTAGCTTACGAAACCTTGTGTAGTTCTAAACTTAGGCTCATTGATTTGCATCCTGATTTACAGCAGTGCTGTGGTAAATATTGTGATATAGCCTCTCATAAAGATGTTATAGACGATATTTACAAAGAGGTTGTAAATATTTTATGTACAGGTGCTGCTGTTACTTACAAGCGAAAGGCTTGTAAACGCAGGAAGTCATTGGCGGGATGGAACAGTAATGTGAGCGAGGCTCACAGAAATGCTAGGCTGGATTTCAGTAAATGGTGCCACTACGGAAAGCCTTCAACAGGTCCCGTATATGACTCAATGGTGCAATCACGCAAAATTTTTAAAGGGAAGGTCAAGTGGTGTCAAAACCACCAAGAACAGTTGAGGATGGATTCATTGGCAAAGCACTATGCCAAGTCAGACTTTAAAAATTTCTGGAAAGGTACTGGTAAGCTGAATCCTAGGCCTGGTATTCCTGTGAGTATCGATGGAGTTACCAACCCAAAAGATATTGCTGAGTTATTCAAAACCCAGTTTTCCACGCAGTCGCCCTTGGGACCGCCATGCGGGGAGCTCGATGCTCTTCCCAAAGATAAGAAAGTACCAACGGTGATCTTGGCGAAAGAGGTCAGGGCCAAAATTAAGAATATGACTAGGGGGAAATCGCCAGGTCATGATGGGCTAAGCATCGAGCACTTGCAGCATGCTGGTGTCCACTTACCGCGAGTACTCGCATTATTATTTAACTTGTGCCTGTCTCATTCCTACCTGCCCTCGGACATGATGCGGACTCTGGTGGTGCCAGTAGTCAAGAACAAGACTGGAGACGTATCGGACGGGTCAAACTACAGGCCAATTTCACTGGCCACCGTCATAGCCAAGGTACTTGACAGCGTGCTCAACTCGTATTTGATTAGGCATGTCAAGATTCATGACGCCCAGTTCGGTTTTCGGGCAGGGCTGTCAACGGAATCGGCCATACTTAGTTTGAAGCACGCTGTTAAGTATTACACGGATAGACAGACTCCAGTCTACGCGGTGTTCCTGGACCTATCCAGGGCTTTTGACCTAGTCTCTTACGATTTACTCTGGCAGAAGCTAGGAGATACAACACTGCCGCCGGAGCTCGCATCTCTCCTTAAATACTGGTACCTACACCAAGAGACTCGGGTGAGATGGGTGGGGGAGCTTTCGGAGCCATGCAGGCCGGAGTGTGGGGTGAGACAAGGGGGACTCTCCTCGCCCTTACTCTTCAGTCTCTATGTGAATGACTTGGTCGAGCGACTCAGCAGCATGCGTGTCGGCTGCTATGTGGATGGAGTTTGTTTTAATAATCTGAGCTACGCAGACGACATGGTGCTGTTGGCTCCCTCGATCAGTGCTCTCCGAAGGTTACTGGCTGTGTGTGAATCGTACGCGGAGTCTCATGGGTTGATATACAACGCCAAAAAGACAGAGTATATTGTCTTCGGGTCTGGAGCCAGGTGCCCATCTACGGTCCCTCCTCTGTTCCTTAAAGGTCACCCAATAAACAGGGTGTATAAATTTAAATACTTGGGCCATATGGTAACAGATACCCTGAACGATGATATAGATTTGGAGAGGGAACGCAGAGCGTTGTCGGTCCGGGCGAACATGCTGGCCCGCAGGTTCTCTCGATGTGCAGTGGCAGTTAAAATAGCCCTTTTTAAGGCGTATTGTACATCACTGTACTCGGGGGCCCTGTGGTTCAGATATACCCAAAGGGCTTGCAGCGCTTTGCGTATCCAATACAACAATGCGTTCAGGACGCTGTTGCGACTGCCGCGCTTCTGTAGTGCGTCGACGATGTTCGCTGACGCACGCGTTGACAGCTTTGACGCAGTATGGCGCAAGAAATCTGCCTCGTTACTTCGCGGGTTGCGTGACAGTCCCAACATCATTCTGCACTCGATAGCGGCCCGGGCAGATAGTCCGCTTGTGTGGGCATTAGCGGACCGTACAAAATCGGTTTTAGTTATTAAGTACTAACATAGGTTTAAGTGAAATTGTTACTAACACAATGGACCACATGTAGTCTGAACAAACAATAAATAAATAAAAAAAAAAAAAATTACATGCGGCCCGCGCAATTCGGCTTCGTCGCGAAGCCCGCGCCATTTGGCGTAACGGCGTAAGCAGTTACTAAATTTGCTTCCATTTGTTCAAGTCTGTAAATAAAATTATTTGATTGTGTGCGTAAACTTTGCGTACGTGGGCGTGTAATTTCTTTGGGTTTCTAGGCTCGAATAAGCACAGCTTCTAATAAAGCGACCCATTTAAGAAGTTCACAAATATAGCATGATATGATTGTTGTTCGTTCAAATACCTTTTTATTTTATCAGCTTAATGCTGTTTCGTTAAAATATGTACCTATAATGGTTGTTTTAAACGGAATTGAATGTTCATTTATTTTAAGAGTTTTTGGTTTAACTTAAAAGATAGATTGTTGTAATAAAAAGTATTATGATAATTATATGTGGTTAGCAGGCACAAATAAATTGTTTGGTTTCTCGTGTAGGTACCTATATTATTTTAAAACGCAGTAGGTATTGACAATTCATTGTTATAAAAACTTATAAGACCTTAAGTTTTTCAACGTACTTGCTATGAATTTCAATACTATTATACTTTATATTGTAATAATTTTCCTGAAGTTTACAAATTAGCAAAATTTAATAGTTATGATTCCAATGAGTAGCGCATCATTGTCTATATTTCCATTGAAAAAGAACTTTTAGCGATTTTAAGACGATCTTATACATATTTAATTTTTACAGAGTTATTTAAAAAATATAGGCGCGTTGATTTAATTTATAGATAGTAAAATATTTTTTTCAGTTTTTTGAGAAATAAATTATTACTTATTTACAGTTGCGTATAAATTTCATTGTATTTTGACAGCCTCCGTGGCGTAGCGGTAGCGAACGCGGGCGCTGCGCCAGGAAGGCCGGGTTCGATCCTCGCACAGTGCAAATATTTGTATGCATGAATATGAATATTTGCACTGGTCTGGTCGTGCCTCGGAAAGCACGTTAAGCCGTTGGTTCCGGTTGCCATACGAACATCTAGTGGCACTTGTATAAGCACAGATATTTGGGTAGTGTATGTATGCATATTGCATACCCTCCACAAAATCTCTGTGCACGCCCCTGAACATAGTTGATTAAAAGCTAGGTAGAAGATTATAGTCTGTATTATAGGCGGAAAGACCGCATCAGGAATTCCCGCATCCGTGGCAGTCTCCGTGTCCGTGACATAGCAGAAAAACTGCAAGAGAGTCGTCTACGTTGTACGTTGGTACGGTCACGTCTTACGAAAACCGGCATGTTACGTGGGTACCAAATATCTTGCCATGGCGCCTCCGCCGGGCCGGAACAAGTGAGGTAGACCAAAGAAGTGCTGGGTGACGTTGTAAGAGATGACATGCGTGCCAACAATCTCACATCACGGGATGCCAGAGATCGTGCGAAATGGAGGCATATTAGTAGGAAAGCGGACCCCGGGCTCCAACGCGAAAGCCGCGGATGCAATCGGCATTATACGCTGAGATGATGATGAGGAGATTATAGTCTGTCCTACAATTGCTCAGTAGATCACTGAGCTATTAAATATGTTTGAAATACATATTCATTCAACTTACATAATACTGGGGGTCAGTTTTTCATCAAAAACTTATGGCAACGGCGACAAACGTGTTTTACCTTTCCGTGCCAAAAGTTACACGTATGTTTTCAGTCGGGACTCAGGTTGTCAGTATTCATACTGTCAGATATTGGAGCCGATCCAGTGAATCTTATACTTTCTTTATCATTAAGAAAAGAACTGGAGTTTAATATTAATTTGGTTCTGTCAAATCAGTGAGCGCCTAACGCAAATCAACGTGTTTTTTCATCAAACAAACATAAATAGGTAGAAAGTTCGTAATAAAATGAGAGTCCCACCCATTAGACTAAAAGATGATGAATGACAGAAAGATAAAGTATACGGAATAAAAGTACGAGAGGCATAATAGCGAGAACTGGTATGAAAGGGTAAAGTCATATAAAAGGCTCCAATAACGTTGCAGGTAGCTAGAGTAATAAAAAAAAAATCAACGTGTTTTTGTCATCTTTTTAATCAAGTCTAAAACGTCGTTTTTTTTTTTCTTTCATCTCAAATCTCAATTTTTTTTTTCAATCTCAAAAGATTCCACCTCAACTCTTGATCAATGGCCTCTGTGGAATAGATACCACAATTTTGCCAATAACACGTTTAACAGATTATAGAAATTGTTCGAAAATTTTAATTCACACTAATGGCGGATATCGCCAATGACAGTTGAAAAAGAAGGCCGCGTGAACCGTCTATGAGGGAGGTTTGAGGCAAAGTCATGATGTTTCCACTATGCTACAATATTTCAATCTTTATGAATTATTTACTGAGTGCACTTTTTATTACATAAATCACGCGTTTTTATTTAGTAAACACTATAAATAATTTTAAAAGTCCAAAGAAAAATGCGCGTGACACTCAGCTTTTCCTTCAAAACTCCGTCTAAAAGGTCTATGAAGTACCATAATTTGACAAGACTAAACTAATGTCTGTCCTTTTCTGAATGAAATAGAAATAAAATTGTTTGAAAGTGGTTATTCTGTTATTTTAAAAGAATGTTAGCAACAGCTTGTAATAAACCGGTATAAGTACTATTAAGCGCGCTCGGTTTTTATTCGTAGAAAATTGTTATCGTAGAATAAAAATTACCAGACGAAAAAAGAAATCCCCCCTCACATCAATTTAACGTCCTCATAGTGAATGACACGGACTTATTCTGTTGCTCTCTAAGTGAATACACAAAGAATGCATTGTTTGTGATTTGTTATACCTAAGTAGATTTTGTAAGTAAGTATAGCCGTATTTATAGGGGACATATTTTTAAGGAGATAAATAAATAATTAGGTAAAGTAACAGATTTGCGGAGCATTGTTGGCCCAGTGGTAACATCTGTAGACAGGGAGCCGGACGCTCCGTGCCACCACTGCGTCCAATGCGGGGAGGACACGGCGCAGCACACGCTCTCCGAGTGTGTGGCTTGGGAGGAGCAGCGCCGTGTCCTCACAAACGAAGTAGGAGGCGACCTGACGCTGCCGGCAGTAGTGCGGAGGATGGTCGGTAGCGCAGAGTCGTGGGACGCGGTGGTGTCCTTCTGCGAGGACGTGATGTCGCGGAAGGAAGCTGCGAAATGGGAGAAGGTGATTTCAACTCCCTTCCCGGGCCGCAGAGGACGCACCACACACAGGAAGGGCGGATAACGCCCTCTTCCAGCCCCATGAATGGGTCCAGGGGCGAGGGACATGGGGAAGTCCCCGCCCCCTTATTCATTGGACCCCGAGGCGGAGGCGCGCGCGTGTGTCGGTGTTCGCTTCAGAGGCGATGCACGAGGTAGTTTAACACCTCACTACCCCGTGTAGGAGGCAAGGCCCGGACAGACCGGGCCGGCACGACAGTGTGGGGCCGCGGCAGAATCAAGGACTCCCGCGGTTCCGCGCGCACGTGACCAGAGAGACACCGGGGTAGTTTTTAGTCAGTAGGAGTCTGACAGACCCCGTCGCCCACCCCAAGGCAGCGGACATCCATTGAGGATTTTCCACACAGGAACAAAAAAAAAGTGGTAACATCTGTGAAGAAGGAATCATAGGTCGAGAATTAGAATTTAAACAGGCACATTACTTGCTGCTCCTAAAACGTCGGAGGAGAGCATCGTGAGGAAGTCGCCTCGCATGTGGTATTAAAAATTCTATGATATGTGGCATTTATCATTCCGCACTAGGCCCGTGTGATTTTTTTTTTTTTTTTGTTTCTCCTTTAACTCTAATATCTTTTATATCTTTGCACCTACCATGTTTTGTCTCTGCATCACCTTAAGGTAGACTGGTAGAAAATGCCTAAGGCATTAAGTCCGCCATTGTGCAATGTTTTTCTTTGTGCATAAAGTAATAAATAAATATCAGCCTAGACCGCTAATTGAGATCTCTGTACCAACAGTGGATTCACTATTGACTAAATAAAAAATATGAATATTTTGAGAGAAGTTTAGTCTCTCATGGAAAAAAAATTCAACCTCATTAGTCGACCAATTAGCGCATTTTCCGCTAAACGAGAAAGCCTTCAGATGATTTTAAAAACCAATTATGTATATAAATTACGGAAGCACTTAAAATTACCAAACTAATTTCTTAAGAGTTTAAGAAAGTCGTTAGGAAGTAAACTTACCACTGACCGGAAAATTGCAAAAAACGTAAGAAAAATTTAATTTCCCGGGCTACTACTGCGCATTTACCTTAACGGTTAAATGGATTTGGGGAAAATTCGGAACACAGATAAGACGATAAGCTAAGTTGAGAGGTAACAAACTAGACAGTACCAATGGGGTACCAATGGGTTTCTGGCATCAAGATCACCTTGCAAGCGTTCACGCATTGATCAATCATGTTTGAACGGGCGGCGCTACTCCTAAAGCCTTCCCAAATATCATGTACGTGGGCCCTTACATTGACGTCTGACTTTGCTCGTGTCATACGAATAAACGCTCTCACGATACAAGAAAAATTCCCATTGCGGGACAATGTTAAAAAAAACTCGATAGGTACTTCTTGTAAAGAGATTGTTCAAAGAATTCAAGACAAACATTCTAAACATGTCCATTTTGAAGATATTTTTAACAGAAAAATTGCTTAGAAATTTTTTGACCCTTAACCTTGTTTATTAAATACTTAATATGAAAAAGGGATTGTGCACAATTCGTAAAGTATTCATCTGTATAAAGATAATAAAGTCACTTAAATATACAGTATGTTAACTAACAGAGGGCGTTCCCGTTAACCCGAAATAGTATAGCATACATACATGCTAAAAAAAATATTTCCATTCGAAAACAAAATGTTTTAAAATTTTTTTCCAATAAGAAAATATTCAATAAAAATTTTAAATTGACATGTAAAAGAAACACACTGTACACGCGAACATAAAAGACGGCAACGTCGCAATTTGTTTATACATGACGACTACTATTTTAATTTAAAACAGGAGGTTTCAAATTTATTTCCAATTAGAATTTTTTTTTATTCGGATTTTTTTATGCTTATTTTTCTATGCTGATATTTTTATTTTAATCTATTAATGATATATATTAACGAGTTTAAGGGAACGCCCTCTGTTATTTAACATACTGTATTTTTAATCATTATAAACTAGTGCTTGACTGCAATCCCGCCTGATGGTAAGCAGTAATGTAATCGTTAATGGTAAAGCGCGCTAGTTAATTAAGCCTATTCACTTAAAAAAAACTTAGTGAATAGGAAGGAAGCCGGCAGTTGAAGGAGGTGATGCAATGTTAAACCCAACAACACGACCAACGATGCTGCACCAGAGGGAGACTGGACACAATAACATTTGGTACATCACAACACAATCGCTGCTTCACCAGACATCATGTCGGAACACGACGAATCGCTTTGCGGCAAGACTTTGCCTGATGGGTGGTAACTTCTGCCGGCCACCAGGTACCAAGTAACACGGTACACAGTATTTTGTCACAGGTTGCTTACAAATGATTGTAAGGTAAAGCTGTTTAGAGATTTATTAAACTTTCGACATTGCCTATAGGTATATTTTTTATCTATGAACATTGAACAAGCTCAGATATGTAGGTATAGTCGAGTTCTTCCAGTTTCTTTGGATAATTTCTGACCACTACAATATACTGCGTACGAAAGCTCTTTATATAAATGACTCGTGAATGAAAAAGCTGAATTCCAAAGAAAATTTCGGTTTGAGAAGCATGTTTCTTCAGCTGTAAAGTTAGGACTAATTTCAATTAGACTCCACGTAACCATTATAAAATAATAACGTTAGTATCTTTTACAATTTCAAGAACCATTTGCCAGCGTTAATTAGCTTTAATTGTCTTTGTTACACTATAAACGGACAATTAGTAACTGCACATAATTACTAAATTAGATGGAAATAATTATTCATTTAAACGAAAAAAAAAGTTGTTTATTTATTGAGTAATAACTAAATGAGATTACTCCCTAAGTAAAGATTTTCTATGGCAACTCTGGGCAGAAAGAGGTGAAAAGAGAGTAGGAAGGCTCTTGCCCAGCAGTGGGAATATAAACGGTGATTAAAAAAAACATCACATTTATACTTCGTTCAAAAAACGCTGTAACGAGATTTAAATCGACACATTACTAACATTAGAAGCTTACTTTCAAGTTTTTCGTTTAATCTTCTAATGGGCTCTTAGTTGATGCCGACGGACACACCCATGATAGATGATCTGATTACCTAACCTTTTTGCTACTGAACCCTAAAATAAGCAAATGCGTAGCACCTACGCAATATAATGCAAATCGAATCCGACACGTGTCTCCGATAGCTTTCCAGATGCAATCAAATATAGGGTGGCAGGAATATCAACACGCAACCTGTTATCATAGATTCAACACATGACTCTGAACCTGAGTAAAAATTCTTTATCAAATATTATTAAAAAAATCTTTTCCATACATTTTCAGTGCGTAGATATCACTACGCACGCGTAGATATCTTTTCTTTGCATTATTAAATGTATATAATATTTGCGGCAATATTTGCGTCTTCATAATAACGGTGTACATTTTTATCGTGATTCATATATGTATGTGCCTATTAGGTTTAAAATGTATAAAATAACAAGAAAGTATTTTTTCATTAGAGTAAAAAAATATACAATATGTAAAGAAAACCCTGTCCGATGCGTGAAGGTATTGCTAGGTATCGATAACTGATTCTACTAATGGATACAAAGCCGGGCTAAACTTAAAAAAAAAATCCCCCTAAAAAATAAATATTATTTCGCAAAAAGAGGTAACTTAATACATGTGCGGTAAGCAGCCCTTCCGCGGGCGGCGGGGGGCAGGGCACGCGGCACGTGGTCACATCGCTTTTCGCTCATAATAATACCGGTGTTGTAACTTTTTTTAAAATTACCAAATTTCGGGGAAGTTGGAATTAATTCGCGGTAAAAAAGAAAATTTCAAAATTCATTAGTATTGTTACTATGATGATTACGTAAAATTTTATATTATATTTGGTCAAGTGTTTACCTAACCTTTATTATTCTTATGGGCCGGACAGGGTTTTCTTTACATATTGTATAAGTCATATGGACTCTCGACAAAAGTTTAACTTATAGTTAATATGTTTACTTCAGTTATTTTTGTATGGTGTCTCACTTCAAAAGACCATCTCAGACATCGATCTTATATGATCTTTATAATTATGATCTGTCAAGATCATATCAATATAGAAGATATGTCTAGGCTTTAATAGAGGCGATTTTAGAGAGTTTTCTTTTTTTTTTTTTGTTGTTGCGACAAAACCCTCTACACATTTCCTACCCACTGCAACTCCTGAAAGCCAGAATCAACGGTGGAGACCGCCAGAAAAACGCCGAGCAACGAAGCTCGACGAGTCCCGGAGAAACGATTCAACTGTCTTAGGTCCCGCAACGAAATTAATCAGAAAAGAATAGCGGAAGAGTAAGAAAAAAGATATTTTTTCCACTTCCCTCCATAACAAGCAGGAGACAGAAGAGAACTAGGCCAATCGGCACAAAGGGAAATTATTGCAACTGGGAGAAGCCCAGATTGCCAAGCACCACGGAATAAAATTTGATTAAGTTAATGGGTCCTAAGTAGGTATGTGCTGTTACAATTGATTCCAATAATAGGTATGGCAAAAACGCCTGAACGCACGAAAATTGGTTCTAGTTTCTACAAGGTCCGTATAATAAACGACTCCGGATGTAACTTGTACACTATCCAATATAATATTGCGTTCATTCTGCCAAAGAACACATTCCCACAAGATGTGATGTGCGGACTGTTCAAATTCACAGTTCGATGTAGAACACTGACACAAAGGCGAAGGAACAAGTTTAAAGAAATACAGTTTACTTTTAAAGTTGCCATAACCTGTGAGAAATTGGGCAACGCAGTGGTCAACCTCCAGCCATGTCTTAGCCAGCCGATCGCCAACGGATGGAAAGAATAAATGGAGGTGCCGCCCCTTGATGGAATTATCCCACCTACTTTGCCATTCGGATAAGAGGTCCTCCTAGACGTCAGTCTGAGGTTTAAATAATCTAGAAATTCTATTAAGGTCGCGTTGTGTAACAAAGTTAGTCTCCATGGCCTCCCCTCTCGTGGAGTAGTACATTGAAGCACGCCGCTGTACTTCAAGATCGACTGGAAGTACACCTGCCAGTAAGTAAGGCTTCAGTACTGACTGTTCTATACGCCTTGCATAAAAATATCAATGCCAAACGTTGGCTTTGAAGCAGTTTACGTCGTGCCGCCCCTATTCTGGCCTTATCGGCCCAAACAGGTGCACCATAACACATACATCCTAAGTTGGTAGCTCCATATATAGTTTTTAAAGATAGAAATGATAGACCCCAAGTTGCTTTGGATATTCTAGTTAGGGCATAAAAGTTCCTTTTAGCTTTTTCGCCAACTATTTTTATATGTTCGATAAATGAAAAATTCCTTTCTAAGACCATACCAAGGTAGCATATGGATTACTGTTTTTTAACGGGAACGTTATTAAATTTAATAGTAGGCAATGATAGTGATGATGATAATTTTAGAGAGGTTAAATTTTTTTAATTAACAAAAGATTACTCCTGTATCTTGGGTGCGTTCACAAACATTTGCATTCACACACACAAACAGCCAAATCCGGAACAACCATCCGCAGGCCATCATGATCATCATGGGAAACGATCTTTTCCTAATTGTCCTGGGTCTTGGATGTTTATCTATATATGTATCTATTATAAAATATAGTATCGTTGAGTTAGTATCCCATAACACAAGTCTCGAACTTACTTTGGGGCTAGCTCAATCTGTGTGATTTGTCTGTATATATTATTTTTTTTATTATTATATTACTAGCTGCCGACAGCGACTTCGTTCGCGTGGAGTTAGTTATGCTCCGCTCCCATTGGTCGCAGCGTGATGTTACATAGCCTAAAGCCTTCCTGGATTAATGGACTATCCAACGCAAAAAGAATTTTTTAAATCGGACCAGTAGGACCCGAGATTAGCGCGCACAAACAAACAAACAAACTCTTCAGCTTTATATATTAGTATAGATGTATGAGAAACACACCCGCGATACGCTGCGTAGCAATGCACCAATTGTTTCGTTAATTCGTCAGTTCGTTTCGGCCCTCCTTCCCAGAATAGTCACATAGAAAACGCTGAATACCTAGTTTTAAAAAAATGTAATAGACTTGTAAAAGTGTTAGTACCAAAGACATTAAAATTAGTTAGCATAAGTTCTGCAATCATAAGACTGCGACAAAATTTTTATTACGAGAATTGGCCTACTAGTTTTCTCGACTATTTCTCGAATAGTTTCCGTATAACAATAAACACAATACACATAGCTATATACATCGAATTCGGTGTCGTGAACACATAATATAATTTTTTTTTTATATATATATATTATGAACTAGCGCTTGACCGCAATCCTGCCTGGTGGAAAGCAGTGACGCAATCGTTGATGGTAAAGCGAACTAGTTTATTAAGAGCCTATTTACTCTAGCCTTGAAGACACTCAAATTGTATATATTTTCCCCTTTATGAGTCTGAAGACATTTTCACTTTAAAAACTTTTCCATAGTTTTATAACTATGCATTAATGAGCACACTCCTTATATTAAATATTCAAATTCAGTCAAAAATTACAACGGGTGTAAAAAAATTAATAACGAGTCACTTGTTGTTCGTGTCACAATATTTTTGTACTGGACCATACCTTTTGATCTGATTGACGGTCAGAATACAAAACTTTTGTTCACGCAAAATAGTTTTAAAATATGTAACTTTACCACATATGTATATTTAATTGGTTAGTCATATAATTTAGTACCTAGTGTAAATAATTGTAAATTACAGGTTCTCATTTTAGTGTTTATGGAATAATAAACAGAAAAAAACAGAAAGTTGTTGTATGTATTTTCTGGTGTACAATTAAATGTTATAATTAAAAAAATAATTATACCGTCTACCTACACATTAAATTCCCTCACAATTACTCATTCTTGTACCATTACATGCAACCATTAGAATCATTGTTGACCATTGTTTTGCGAGCGTAACATTGCGACGGCATACAGCTAATTTTCACACCGAAAAAAAGCAGCTCCCAGAGGCAATTTGTTTCAATGATACTTTGATATACAGAACACGTTAACAGCTGCTACAGGATGGGTCTTGTTACAGCCTGTATAAAAGTAAAAATAGCACTGTTTTCCCCAATAATCGTCTTTTATTTATACTAATGTTCAAAGAGAGAAATGTTTATGTTTTTGTAATGCAACCTCAATCCATCCATTGTCTTCAGCTTGGATATTTAGTAGAATACAGACTCTGCATTAATTAGGTACTATCAAGCATTCAAATCTCAAACTAAATAATGAAGACGTATCGAAAACTTTTTCATGGGAAATCTGCATTAGTTAATTACAAAGCTCCTGACCAAGAAAATTGTGTTACTTATGAACTTTAAACCCTAATGAATTAAAGGGTTCTCGTTTGTTTGTTACTCTAGGGGTTTACTGTATCTATAGTCGAGATATTTCTACTGTTTCAGCAACTATGAATATGGTGCCATATCGGTATCTACCACCCCCTGTCAGTAAAGGCCAGATGTTGGCATAATAAATTACTTACGACTGAACACAGATACCATTACTATGCTTAGTTTCATAGTTTTGCTTAGTTTTGTCGTAATTAATTTAAACTGTAATAATTCAATCAAAGCTACAAAAACAACAACTAAAATATTTTTTTTTTCCTTTAAAGAGTAAAAAAAAAGCATACCTTCTACAAATTCTTTCCAGTTGTTTGTGAAGATTTCTAGGGCACTTAAATTGGAAAGGTTTAAACGATCGTAAAATTCTTTTCAAAAGTTTCCCGAAGCACTTATAAAACAGACCACCACAATGAAAAACTCAACTCAAATCCCGAACTCACAAAAGTTATCAAAGTACTTTTACTAAAATATAAAAACACTTTCACTGCTTTGTAAATATTCTTTTAATTTCAAATTTTAAAAAAAACTGCGTCGATGTTCAAGCAAGCTTAGGGTGGATAAGACACGCTCGAGACGAGCGTTCGACACGCCACGAGTTTCAATCTGCCCTACAATATGAACCACGAAATACTAAGGCGGGGAACAAACGCGAGGCTCACGCTATCGTCCGCGACGCGGGAAAATCGCCCACTGAAGCTTTGGCGAGAGTTGCTCTCATCCCACTTAACTAACCTAACGTTTGGCACCGGTGTATAATTAAACACTTTTTTGTACATAGTGTAGTACGAAAAAGTGTACACGTGTCTACAAGTGTTACACATGTGTTTTGGGTGCAATAAACAGAGGCCAATAAATTTACTTTTCCTTTATTGGCCAACCAAACAATTGTTTCATTTTGTGCAAAAGAAAATTAAGGCCGGGCCAGAAAAATGTACTGTTTTCTTATGGAAGGTCATTTCCCATAAGAAAATAGTACCGTAATAGTCTAATAATATCGATCGGCACTTTAATTTGTGGATATCAATTGAGTTGACACTTAAATGATGTCTGAATGATAATTAAATTTTCATTATGAAAACTCGTACAAGTACTCGTACCTACCTACTATTAATAGCTCATGGCATCACAGCAAAAAAATTATAATATATTTTTTTTAATATCGCTGCATTATCGTTTTATTTCCCCCTAAGATACAGGCCTAGCCTAGTTTAGGGGACAGGGATAAACGCACGTACCCATTGTAGTGCATTATTGATGTACATAAAAATTTAAAGTTTTTTTTTTCCCAATAAATATTTGTATTTGTATTTTGTATAGTTTTTTTTTTTCTTTTAGTTTTAATCTCTTTTTGTCTGTCCAAAAAAAATTTGGTACAAAGCAACGTCTTATAGCAAAGATAAAGGAAACTAAAACTAAAGGTAAAATTTTAGTTATATAATAAATTTAAAATATACAGTATGTTAACTAACAGAGGGCGTTCCCGTTAACCCGAAATAGTATAGCATACATACATGCTAAAAAAAATATTTCCATTCGAAAACAAAATGTTTTAAAAATTTTTCCAATAAGAAAATATTCAATAAAAATTTTAAATTGACATGTAAAGAAACACACTGTACACGCGAACATGAAAGACGGCAACGTCGCAATTTATTTATACATGACGACTACTATTTTGATTTAAAACAGGAGGTTTCAAATTTATTTCCAATTAGAATTTTTTTTATTCGGATTTTTTTATACTTATTTTTCTATGCTGATATTTTTATTTTAATCTATTAATGATATATATTAACGAGTTTAAGGGAACGCCCTCTGTTATTTAACATACTGTATTTTAAACTTATTCACCCTATCCTCATGATCGCGTGCATAGAGGTATTAAATTGAAATTAATATGAAATACTCAGGCTTAATACCTTTAAGTTGTAAAATAATAAAACTACAATGTCAACGCAATCAAAAGAAACAGCAATTCAGGCCTATATGTACGTGTTAGTACCTAGTACCTACGGGACTATCGGTGCACAAGACCTACTCATACATGGCCGGATTTTTTACATTTTTCCATATATTACTTTATTATGCAACCATTAACACTATTAACAGTTTCTCCTCTTGGCCAATGTTAAGCCAATAAAATGACTGCACCTCAGCTACCACATTTAAAAATAAAAACTAAGTGTAGGTAGCTACGTTATGTGAATTAATCAATGTATACACTAATAAGCCTATTCATATTCAATACTCATATCAATTATTATGTATTACTACGATGATGATGGTTTTATTGAAAAAAGCGAGCCATATAAAAAATTAATAATAATAATTTATTGATCACTCCAACAATTACAAATTTCTCTTATTTTATGTACAAAATCATGGTAATAAATACATTCCTTATTTATAAGAGATAACGTTGACGACTATACTAGTATAAACTGTGTCACAGTCGTCAAATTAGACGGATTGTTCTCATAGTTTTATGCATATGTATGATTCTATGTATAATTCAAATAAATTCTGAAACTTCACACTTGGGGATGATAAACGTAGTAAAAGCAATTAGTAGTTAAGCGTTATGGTCTTGTTTAAAGCCATTTACGATTTCATCGAAGTGATTTATATGCGTGCATGGCTATATGGCTATGCAGTGCATGCTACGCATGCTATGCTACGCATGCTATGCTACGATTGCTCTGCTATGCATGCTATGCTATGCATGCTATGCTATGCTATGCATGCTATGCTATGCATGCTGTGCTATGCTATGCATGCTATGCTATGCATGCTATGCTATGCATGCTATGCTATGCATGCTATGCTATGCATGCTATGCTATGCATGCTATGCTATGCATGCTATGCATGCTATGCATGCTATGCTATGCATGCTATGCTATGCATGCTATGCTATGCATGCTATGCTATGCATGCTATGCTATGCATGCTATGCTATGCATGCTATGCTATGCATGCTATGCATGCTATGCATGCTATGCTATGCATGCTATGCTATGCATGCTATGCTATGCATGCTATGCTATGCATGCAATGCTATGCATGCTATGCTATGCATGCTATGCTATGCGATGTTCAAAAACCAGTGTCATAGGGTTGAAAGAATTTAAAGCTTGAAACTATGTATTGTCGCGTTCTTTGCTTTCGTGCAATGCGTACTGCGTAGGTCACTATTTGTTGGTGGACTTATGAAAAGCACGTTTGATTATGACGTTTTACCAACAACCTTTAATCTTGAATGTTCTATCCATGTGTAGGCATGAAACAATAATTATGCAATATAATTGACCATTAGAAAGTAAATATTTCATGTCTTCGTTTTGGGCGAACTTAAATCCTTCTCTGCTCTCAGGATTCAAGAGAATGTAGCTCGCTCGCTCCGCTCGAATGCCGTACAATCTTTTTTTATAGTAAATTCATTAATAATGCTAAATGTCACCTGACCTCTCTGGATTCAGTGGAGAGGCGTACGATGAGGCTGATTGGCGACCCAGAAATAACTCAAAACGGTCTCCAAAGCCTACGGTACAGGCGTAGACTAGCCAGCCTTTCGGTATTTTATAGGATGCATTTTGGTAAGTGTGCGAGTGAATTGCATGATTTAATTCCCCCATCGTATATTGTTAACACCACTAGGATCTGGACAAAGCGTTTCTTTTATAGCGCGTTCATCGAGGGACCGGAACAATTTGCCAGCGGCGGAGTTTCTTTCAGACTACAATTTAAGTGTCTTCAAGGCTAGAGTGAATAGGCTCTTAATAAACTAGTGCGCTTTACCATCAACGATTAAGTCACTGCTTACCATCAAGCGGTATTGCGGTCAAGCGCCAGTTTATAATTTATAAAAAAAATCCTTTGAATATAACTTAATAAATTGAACTATTTAGCGAAACACCGCAGGCGTGATGAATATTGATATCTAAACATGATCAAACGAAAAAATTATTTAGATTAGTTTTTATCTTGGGTACATGAATAACAAATATATGTTCGAAAAATCCCTTTTATTTGTGTAATCTGAACAGACGTGATGAATATCGATATCTAAATACGAGACAACAACTAATAATTGATTCTCATCGTCCTTGCCCGCAAAGTAATTTTAGAGAAATTCCCTCATCCACCATAGAAAAAAAGAGGATCCTCCGATCAGACGGGTATAGTATCTAGCTGCGAATTACCCAACGGTTGATAATGGTAAGTTGTATATATGCTAGTTGCATGGTAAATTCTGATTGCGAGATACTAGATTTGCATGACGTGAGCATAACACATTGTTCGCATATTGTGGCATTGTAGATTTTTCTCGGTGGTACGCCATAACATCGGCTGCCGGCAGAAGTTACCACCCACCAGACATGGTCTTGCCGCCAAGCGATTCGTCGTGTTCCGGCATGATGTCTGGTGAAAGCCGTACGGAGGACGGGTCTGAGCAGTTGTGTTGCGATATGTGCCGGGTACGATGTGCCAAATGTTGTTGTATCGGGAGTTTGGTCGTGGAGAGTCTCCAGATCAATCTCCCTCTGGCGCAGCATCGTTGGTCGTATTGGTCTTAGGTTTAACATTGCATCACCTCGCTCAACTGCCGTCATCCTTCCTATTCCTAAGTTTTTTAAGTGAATAGGCTTAATAAACTAGTGCGCTTTACCATCAACGATTGCATCACTGCTTACCATCAGGCAGGATTGCAGTCAAGCACTAGTTTATAATTATAAAAAAAAGATACCGCTATATTAGTCGCCTTCGGACACCGGAGTTAGACGGTGAGCTTCCATTAAGTCCAGCTCCAGCTGAGTTTCCATTAAGTCGGAATCGATTACCGCATCGAGTCGGAATTGACTTTAGATGTGTACCCAGTTAGTCGGGATGGCGTTGCGTTATTCTGACTGCAGAATAACGCAACGCCATCCCGACTAATGCCAACGCACTGGCGTTGGATGTCGTACAACACCGGGTTGAGGCTGGCTGCTGCTTCTAGTAGGAGAGAGAGGGCTCTGTTGGAGACAGCTACTTGTTGACCTACCGAAAATGCATTGTGCTTTCCCGAGGTTATTTATGATGGTTGGTTGCGGGTGATGATCATATACTGGTGTTCAGGATACAAATTGGCGCCGTGGATGTTGGCTGGGTGACCGCTAAACATGACAATGAATTTAAAAATTTTATATATTTGAGCTAGGGTAAATGAACTCTCATAAAGATGTCGCCGCTCCATTCCACGTGCCCTTAGAATGCAAGACTCGCATATAAGATGTTTCAAACTACCTCATGCATCATAATAATGAAAGATATTTTCATTTTTCTAATAAAAGTCGTATTTTTTATTTACTAACTAGCTTTCCGCCAACGGCTTCGCCCTCGTGGAGTTCGGTTATATCGCGTTTCCAAGATAACTCTTCAAAAGTCTGGAATTAAAACTATCCTGTTATTTCTCAACGTCAACTCTATCTTTGTACCAAATTTCATTAAAATCAGTTCAGTGGTTTAGACGTGAAAGCGTAACAGACAGACAGACAGACAGAGTTACTTACGCATTTATAATATTGGTAGGGATGTTTAGTAGCCATTTCCGTGTGGTACCGGGCTTAGAATTAATACCAACCCATATCCTCTCGTGGGTGTCGTAAGAGACGACTAAGGAAACTCTCACCAGGGAAGCGGGCAGCAGCACTTCTCCTGTGGAATAATAAATTACTGCGATCTCTAACCTGCCTGCCAAGCGTGGGGATTTTGGCAATGCCCCCCCAAAGGAATCAAAGCCTTAAGGGAGGCCTTTGTCCAGCAGTGGACGTCTATAGGCTGACAACAAGTAGTCATTGGGTAGATAACGACATCTGTCTTTGTAAGATGAATGAAATGCCGATATATGCAAATACACCAATGCACGATCACTGCTAGTGACGGTTCCAATTAATACAATAACTATTGTGCGGACGACAGCAGGTCAAGCTACCCGAAACTTTGAGCCTTAATGCTTTAGAGATAAAGTTGAAAGTCTATTATTAAATAAATCTGACACATTGTAATAGCTTGATGTGCTGTCGTCTGTACATCAATACCAAATTTCTGCTAAATCTAGTGTTTGACAAAATAAACAGCTATAATCATACAGAGCTGAATTAGTACTAAAAACTTTATGAACGTGGGTTTAATATGTGTGATAATAGCTGTCACAACCACTCTGCACGTGTTTTGATAAGTATCTCAAATTGAGTGTACCTATGCTGAAAGTAAGCTGAAAATTATACAAATTGCAAAATTTCGCGTGTCGTGCTGAATTATTTTTGACACGTGTTCGTTGACTGCCGTGTTGGTCTAGAGGCATACCGAGCTGCTGAGCATGAGGGTCTGGGTCCGAATGCAAGGCAGGAAAAATGTTACGGATTTTTCCGGGATTCTAAATTTGTGCCCGGCTAATGACAGTAGGATCGAACTGTACTTTATCGTAGTCTTTTTTTTTTTTTTTAAGGGTTTTATACATATTTTCAGTTGTTTGGTGACAACGTAGGAACGTGTTTACAACTCCAGGTTCATCATTCTTAGTGACGGAGTCGGTAGTGGAAAATTGATCCGCTGATATTTCTTTACAATATGGGTGAGTAGGTCATTCGCCGAATCTGGATGTAGAAAAGTAATGAACCTATGTAGATAGGGATACCAACAACTTTTTTTAAGTATCTAAGGAATATGAACTCTATTTCCTCGCTTGCAAGACAGCAAAGATAGGGTTTTTTCTGTAACCATTGATAAAATATTAAACAGATACGATATATTCTAACAAACTGACCAAAAAAAATGTGCCGAACACAGCTGCAGCACATAAGCATATTTTTATTCGGCATACATTGGTACAGTGTGAGTGAGATGGGGCACAATCTAAAGCATAGAGAAGAAAAAGATGGCTAGTGTTTGTCGTTTGCGCTGTTAGTGTTTGTCGTTTGTTTTTACGAGTGTATCGAGAGTGACTAAGGCGAGATGCAGGACTTTCCTTCCTTTTATACGCTTCATTTTCAGTGCGCTAATGACATATCTACCTTAGTTTAATATTTTATCAATGTCTATAACGAGGATTTTTTACGTCCTCGAGTATACTGACGGCTACATAGATCGCACTACAATAATAAGCCATGTTTTGTTTTATTAAATCGAATTAGCTGATTGAAAGCGTCCCTGATTAATGTTTATGAAAAAAAAACAATAACTGGCTATGAGCGTAGGTAGGTACTAGACAAGCCACAAAAGATAGTTCCATGGCTTAGATGAATTTAGCCCATGAGCAAACTTAGCTTAATTTTCAAAGCTCTAAGGGACATTTAATATTTATTACCTCTGCGCATTATCAAGAAAATGGGTCTTGATAAACAGTCAGACCTCAGACCCTTTAAAAGGGTTCTGATTGTTCCTAGCCTTGAGAAAACAGTAATTATCTAAATGTTATTGGGTGTTAGTGTAGGCTTAAAAGGGAAAATTATTATTGCGTACCTATTAAGCAAGCCCGCTTGCTTCAACTTTATTATTAAAATACCTGCCGATGGAATTCATGCCGTGAAAAGTTGGATGAATTAAGTTTAGAGTGAGCTATCATCATCATTATCAAAGCAGCCTCAGGAAGTCCACTGCTGGACATAGGCCTCCATCGAAGAGTTCCAAAAGGACCGGTTGGACGCTGCTTGCATCCAACGCTTTACTGCGATTGGTCATGTCATCCGACCAAATAGTCGGTGGGTTCCATGCGGTGCCCAGGACCTGGAACAAAAACTAGGCGTGAAATTAAACAGGCAAAATTTGTCTGAGTTGCTAACTGGCAAAACAAGTTGTAACCAATTTATTGAATATTGCACAAATTTATGTTTAATCCATACTATCCATACTAATATTATAAATGCGAAAGTAACTCTGTCTGTCTGTCTGTTACACTTTCCCGCTTAAACTGCTGAAGCGATTTTGATGAAATTTGGCACAGACAATCTTTAGGCCCTGAGAAAGGACATAGGCTACCCTTTATCCCGGAAAAATTTGATATTTCCGAGGGAAATCTAAAAAGCTCGATATAACCGAACTCCACGCGGGCGAAGCCGCGGGCGGAAAGCTAAATAAGAGAAGTAAGCAAGAGAAATAAGAATTACATATATAAGTTTATTAACTTGTATATATAAACATATGTTACAAATATTAACAAAGTATGTTTTAGCAAAATAATTAATTAGAGAATAAGTGCGTAATATGAAGTTGAAATGTATTGTAGAGACTAAGACAGTTGTAAAAATGATAGTTGTTAGAATAAGACTTATGCGACGAGCTTTCCGTCCGCGGCTTCGCCCGCGTGGAGTTCGGTTATATCGCGCTTTTTAGATTTCCGTCGGGAATATCAAATTTTTCCGGGATAAAAGGTAGCCTATGTTCTTTCTCAGGGTCTAAAGATTGTCTGTGCCAAATTTCATCAAGATCGGTTGAGAGGTTTAGGCGGGAAAGCGTAACAGACAGACAGACAGACAGACAGACAGACCGACAGACAGACAGACAGAGTTACTTTCGCATTTATAATATTAGTATGGATAGTAAGGCTGTTTAAACACTATGTAAGAAACAGTATTATTATTAGAAATAAACATATAATGTAATTAGTAATCCATACTAATATTATAAATGCGAAAGTAACTCTGTCTGTCTGTCTGTTACACTTACCCGGTTAAACCTCTCAACCGATTTTGATGAAATTTGGCACAGACAATCTGTGACTGATATAAACTGTAGCCGACATAGGCAGCTAGCGACCTCTGTTGTCGAAGGGAGGCGACAGCTTCAATGAACGTAGTACGCACAATATTAGTAGTACCGCTTTTCGACACTGGAGGCGCTGTATTATGAATGAAGGCGGTCGCCATATTGATCTTGAGAACTGTAGTACCGCTATTGGCCGCCAGATGTGCTGGGTTTATGAATGAATCACGATTATTTGTCAATGAAAGTTGTAGTTTAAACCCGCCTCTCGACACCTGGGGGCGGTGAGATAAATACGTTTAGAATGTTCTAGAAACTCTCATTGCCGGAAGTTAGAAAATATCGGTTTCTTCCGCCCACATACTGTGGTAACGGCCCTTTCTGTTCCGAGACGTCGTAGAGTGCGGGTGTGTTAGTTTAGTCTCGTAAAATGTAATCGTGTTTTAGATTTTAAGACTACACCGTGTCTTTACTTGACCGAATCTAGAGATTGTATACTTTAAAACCTGTGGAAATACCGATAATAAATCTGGTAGTAGCATCCGCCTGTTTTTCATTACTATCCAGTACTTATTCTTATTTTACATTAAGAGTAGGTCCGCTTGTGTGCTCAATATTGGTCCATTCGAGCCGGATGCTCCAGTATTCTTCCTAAGATAATCGGATTCGGTCGGGTAGGGCTTCGGTGTAGTTTTACACAGAAAGTGGTAGTGGTGTGTGTGCCGTCGACATGGTGAAAACACGCGGTATGCAAGAAGCCGTCACAGGAGCCACGGATGGGGACTCCACGGAATTAGCGACAGCGGTGGGACCAGCAGACCCGCCCAACTATTCCGTCACAGAGTCGGACGAGACCCAGCCTCACAGCCCTGTGGCGACCACACCCCCACACAGACAACCACGTGGCGAGATGAAAGCCGACAGGAAGTCGTTGGCCCGAGCGAGATTGGAACTCGCTGCCGCTAGATTGGCACTCTTAGAGGCAGAATCGGCAGACGAAGAACTGCTAGAGGAGAGCTCTGCTGCGACATCGAAACGTCGGACGGAAGCCGCAGACAGACTCAGTGAACACGGCGGCCACATCAGCCCACCGCAGTCACAACTCGTGTCGCCTCACAGGGATTCACCCACTCAGCCGCGACACGACGACACGCGGAGGACGAGGGCAGACGACACGGCGCCGTTGCCACTGCAGCAACATAGCGATGAAGGGAGCCTGCTGCAAGGACTGACTCAGGCATTGTTAGAGGTAGCGCGGGGCAAACCCGCTGCCAGCAGGTATGAATTTGATTTACCTATTTATAGTGGCCTCCCAGGCGAATGGCTGCATTTTAAAGCAGCGTATAATGAGTCCGCGTCGACTCACACAGAGGCGGTAAATTTGGCCCGTCTCAGAAGGTCCCTGAGAGGGCCCGCGTTCGAGGCAGTTAAATGCCTATTCCTAGGATCCTCGGCCGTTCAAATTATGCAAAGGTTGGAATCTCGATTTGGACGACCTAACGCATTAATAACTTACGAATTAAATAAAGTACGTCAGTTACCTAGGGTATCAGATAACCCTACAGATATATGTGTGTTTGCATCAAAGGTCACAAACGCTATTGCCGCGGTACAAGCTCTGAAAAGAACAGAATATTTATATAGTCCGGAGATGATTTCTGCAATTTCAGAAAAGTTGTCAGTTACGTTAAGGAGCCGGTGGTACGATTATGAGGTGGCTGCAGGTGACACAGAGCCTGGCCTAGTAGTATTGGGACGATTTCTCGATAGAGAGGCCGATCTTAATGCGCGTCACGCCACAGTAGAGGTGGAACATAAACGAGACCTTCCACGACGACCGGCTCATAAGACATTTAAAATAGGGACTGATAAAACACCTTGCATGATTTGCAACGGTGACTGTAGTAGAGTGACTATCTGTTCTAACTTTAAGAAAATGTCGATAAATGATAGATGGGAAACTGCACGTAAAAATAAATTATGTTTCAGATGCCTAAACCGACGAACGTGGAAGCATAGATGCCAAGGCAAGCAATGTGAAGTGCAAGGCTGCGAGTATTATCATCACAGGCTACTGCACAGCGACAGAGGGCAGGGAGCACGCGCTGCAAACGACTCGGAAGAGCGTCTTCGTGGGACAGCAACCGAGCACGTAGCGTCGCGCAACGATACGGCGCCAAGCGGTGACAGCGCGCCACACGCCGTCATCAACAACACGAGCACGCCGCGCGCTTACAATCAAGTCCTGCTGAAAGTAGTACCCGTAACACTATCGGGACCAAACGGTAAAGTAGATACATTTGCTTTGTTGGACGATGGGTCGACAATAACCCTTCTTGCCGCTGATATGGCGCAACGGATAGGCGCAAAAGGCCCAAATGATCCATTTTACATCGAGGCCGTAGCAGGCGCGCGTATTGACGCCACGAACTCGCAACGAGTCAAGGTAAATATACGAGGCAAGTACACATCTGAAGGCATAGACATCGAAGCCAGAACCATTGACAGACTTAAATTATCAGGCCAGTCGATACGGGCAAAGGACTTGATGGGTTTCGAACACCTGACACCAATAGCCGAGCAGCTAGCATACGATATGGGCGTGCCAACTGTTTTGATAGGCCAAGACAATTGGGCACTGCTGCTCGCCTCTGAAGCACGAGTAGGCACAAAGAACCAGCCGGTAGCGTCACGTACACCACTCGGCTGGATTTTACATGGCAAGACCTGCGACCTGACAAAGGTACATGTATTACCACAGATTGGAGAACGCTTCGGTCACATAAGTACAGATGAATCTATTGAAAAACCCATCGAATATAGAATGGAAACGGTGTTGTTTAGTGCAACCTCTTCCCCAAGCACTGCGATTTATGTTAAAAATCTCAACGCACAAGTTCATGAGGTCGACTACCCCGAAGCTGTTAACCCTATAGTACGGAATCACTATATGGATGATTTTTTACAGAGCTTCGACAACGCAGAAGAAGCAAACCAAGTGTCTACAGCAGTCGACGTTGTACATCGACGAGGAAATTTTGTGCTGCAAAAGTGGGCGTCCAACGAGCCGGCCGCTGTTGCTGGCCTCTCGACCGAGCCGGCAGAGGAGGATACTCTGCTCAACAAGGAAGAGAAAATTCTCGGTCTTATTTGGCGACACCAGGGTGACACTTTAGGATTTAACTTCAGGAAAGTAGACCCTTCTTATTTGAGCATGCGGGTCACTAAACGACAGTTATTAAAAACAACAATGTCTTTGTATGATCCGCTGGGTCTAGCCGCACCGTTTACGACACAGGCAAAGTGCCTATTGCAAGACGCTTGGCGTTTAAAAATCGGTTGGGACGAACGCCTACCTAAAAATCTAGAACGTAAATGGTGCGACTGGATAAATGCTCTGCAAATTCTGAAAGGCGTGCATATTCCACGTTGTCACCCGGGTTATAATGACTCGACTGGGTTAGAATTGCACGTTTTCGTGGACGCGAGCGAACGAGCCTATGCTGCAGCAGCATATTAGCGTTCAGTGAATGACACGGGTCATGTAGATGTGTCGCTCGCGGCAGCGAAAGGGCGCGTTGCGCCCCTTAAGGTCACATCTATACCTAGACTTGAATTACAGGCTGCCGTGCTCGGCGGGCGACTGGCGCGCTGCGTGGAAGGAGAGCACGATCGTCGCGCCGACCGCCGAGTCTTCTGGTCCGACTCGCGCACTGTGCTGGCGTGGCTGCGCGCGAGCGCGCGCACTTTCAAGCCGTTCGTCGCACACAGAGTAGCAGAATTAGAAGAAATCACAGAACGGAACGAGTGGCGCTGGGTGCCCACCGCTCACAATGTCGCCGACGACTCAACTCGCGATACACCGACTGACTTCACGGCGAGCCACCGTTGGTACATTGGCCCTTCATTTCTCTATGACAACGAAAAGGGTTGGCCACAGGAAACAGACTCACACCTCTATATCGACACGGGCGAGGAGCGTGTTGCCATCACTGCTGCTCACGGTCAGTCTATTTTAATGAAGGCGTTACCTGATGTTACGCGTTTCTCTTCCTGGCTGCGACTCATCCGGGCAACGGCCCGCATTCTTCAATTTATCGACAGACTTCGAGTTCATACCGCAGCAGCTGTCCGCAAACGCAATAAAAACATCAGCATTGAAGACCCGAACTGGATGGAGAAGCAACGGGAAGGTACGAGAAAGCGGTGCAGAGAGCAGAACCGCAACCCCCGCGTTACTCCAACGGTCTACATATCCCTTGGTACACAGTACACACGTCAGGCAGAGATTCTTTGGACACGCGCTATACAGGAAGAAAGTTTCGCAAATGAGTTACGTCACGTCACCGGCGGGAGAACGATACTGATTGACAGTCGGTTGAAGCGACTATCGCTGACAATCGACGAACACAAGATAATGAGAATACGCTCGCGAATCGCGGCAGCAGTCGATATATCACGCGAAACACAGTCACCAGCAGTATTAGACGGTAACCACCGTTACTGCCGCTTGTATATAGACTGGATACATCGAAAGTTACACCATAGTGGCGTGGAATGCGTCGTGAATGAGGTACGGCAACACTACTGGATTCTACGCTTGAGACCATCCGTCCGTGCAGTTATCAAGCTATGTCAACCCTGCAGGCTCCGTCGAGCTGTACCACCAGAGCCGTTGACAGGTGAATTGCCACCCTGTCGACTGGCACACCATCAACGTCCATTCACACACACAGGACTAGACTACTTCGGGCCACTCTCTGTCACAGTGGCGAGACATCATGAGAAGCGCTACGTGGCATTGTTCACATGTCTCACTACGCGTGCTGTACATTTAGAAGTCGCCGCCTCGCTGTCAACGGATGCGGCTATACTCGCATTGAGACGTATGATGGCTCGTCGTGGATGCCCTGAAGTCATTTGGAGTGATAACGGCACCAATTTCCATGGGGCAGACGCTGAGCTCCGTAAGGCCGCCCTAGAATCGCTTCAACACGAAGCAGAGGTACGTCACATAGACTGGCGCTACATTCCGCCAGGAGCGCCGTTCATGGGCGGAGCTTGGGAAAGATTGGTACGCACGGTAAAGGCTGCATTGAATGCTACACTTGTTGATCGGCATCCGTATGAAGACGTGCTGCATACACTCTTGACAGAGATAGAACACACGGTCAATTCCCGACCCTTGACCCATGTGTCGGTTAACCCTGACGACGAAGAAGCTTTGACACCTAACCACTTTCTGCTTGGAGCTCCTTCTAAAGTCCCTTTGCCAGGGACTTTCACGAGGCAAGATGAACTACGCCGTTCGCATTGGAGAGCGTCGCAACGACTAGCGGATTTGTTCTGGCGACGGTGGGTACACGAAGTATTGCCTACGCTTCAAAACCGGCGGGAGCCGCATGGACGCGGCGATTCGATTAAGGTGGGCGATTTGGTTGTCATAGTGGACCCAAACTTACCAAGAAACATATGGCCAAAGGGAAGAGTCGAACGCACGTACCCAGGCGCAGATGGTATCATAAGAGTCGTCGACGTCAAAACCAAGAGTGGTGTGATGCGTCGTCCTGTTAAACGTCTCGTCGTTATACCAGTAGAAGTTTAGTTATTGTCATGAATAATTGTTTGTCTTGTATTTGTAGACGCTAGTGTAGAGTAGAATAAGTTCTTACGTTATGTGTCTCCTTGATAGAATAAGTTCTTACGTTATGTGTCTCCTTGATGGCGTCGCTCCAGAATTCTGCTACAAGCAGGAGTTTGTTTTTAGTTAAAGCTGAACTAATATATAGCAGAGCAGGAATTCTGGGGTGGCTACCCTTAACTTAAATTGTTATGTTATATAGTTGCTTGAATTGTTCATTTCATTGTTAATGTCGTGTAGTATATACCAGTCACTGGTTAAATACCACCATCACACTGCATGTACACGGCGGGAGAAATGTGACTGATATAAACTGTAGCCGACATAGGCAGCTAGCGACCTCTGTTGTCGAAGGGAGGCGACAGCTTCAATGAACGTAGTACGCACAATATTAGTAGTACCGCTTTTCGACACTGGAGGCGCTGTATTATGAATGAAGGCGGTCGCCATATTGATCTTGAGAACTGTAGTACCGCTATTGGCCGCCAGATGTGCTGGGTTTACGAATGAATCACGATTATTTGTCAATGAAAGTTGTAGTTTAAACCCGCCTCTCGACACCTGGGGGCGGTGAGATAAATACGTTTAGAATGTTCTAGAAACTCTCATTGCCGGAAGTTAGAAAATATCGGTTTCTTCCGCCCACATACTGTGGTAACGGCCCCTTTCTGTTCCGAGACGTCGTAGAGTGCGGGTGTGTTAGTTTAGTCTCGTAAAATGTAATCATGTTTTAGATTTTAAGACTACACCGTGTCTTTACTTGACCGAATCTAGAGATTGTATACTTTAAACCTGTGGAAATACCGATAATAAATCTGGTAGTAGCATCCGCCTGTTTTTCATTACTATCCAGTACTTATTCTTATTTTACATTAAGAGTAGGTCCGCTTGTGTGCTCAATACAATCTTTAGACCCTGAGAAAGGACATAGGCTACCTTTTATGCCGGAAAAAATTGATATTCCCGAGGGAAGTCTAAAAAGCTCGATATAGGTTAAGAAATTTAAATAACAGTAAGAGCATAAATAATAAATATATATAGATACCAGTAAGGGAAGCTGTAATAGATGATAAGATATTAGAATATAAATTAAAGATATTAAATAATGATAAATAATAAGACGGGCTAGCCGGCACAGCAAAAAGCACTAAAATCCTAGAAGTATATCTGAGGATATCACGTAGGATAGCCCATAATTCCCTGTGAAAAAAAAAATTGCTGGTGGGTTTCCAACGCTGTGTGAGGTATCAATCCATTAGCATTAGTTGGTTTTAACCTTTTGAACGCCAATCACTTCTATACAAGTTCGAGATTTTCGTGCCCTCAGCGCCACTACTTGATTAGAAGTAATCACAGTATAAAATAATTTTACGACTTTTACAAGACCTTTTATTTTGTTTTTATGGAAATTTGCCCTGTTATCAACCATATTTATAACTTTTTCACACATAATAAGTTCTTGTTTGTTTTATTTTCAATAGAAACAAAAACGCCAGAAAATATTGTTACGCACCCAGCGCCAATTACTTGATATCAAGTAAGCCAGTGATGGGACACGATGAAGACCTCGCTATATTTCATCTCGTCGAAATGATCATAAATACTATTATTGCAAGAAAATGACGTGAATAAATAATATTTTATAAATATCGTAAACTATAAACTACGTTTTATTCACCCTAATCAAGAATAAATAGGGTTTCTAATCATTGTCGATAGTGAAACACCGATTGAAAAACCCATCACTACAAAGTTGGTTAGTTATCATTCCACACCCGCCACGGACGTGTATAGAAGTAAGTCTGTGACGTCATAAGCGGACGGGTTTCAAGGCCATAGTGACTTTGTGCATTTTAGTGTAGTGCAATGTTTACATCTTGAGTTGGCGCACGTGTTGTTATAAAAAAAATTGTGACTGTGAATAAGACGAATTATTGCGAGTTGTTCAAGTCTGTTTCAGAATTTTGAAATAGTTCGTCATCTTGACATTCCGTTAAGTCGAATTTGACGTTTCAGGAATTTTCTTCAGTTTTCTATTAGTTTCTACAAACTAGAAAAATAATTGCGAGTATTATGCGACACCATTAAAAAAAAGGATATAACATCTGTGTGAAACAAACACCCTCCATTTTATTTTTTAAAACGTAGAAAACCACGTATTTAGCTTCTATTAATTGTGTTTGTTGTAAGTAAACGAGATAAATTATGCAGGAATCGGTTGAGTTTATGCACGTGTAACTTGACCACAGTGAATATAAAAATAAATACCATAGAAATCTAGACATCCCTATATCAGAAAGGATTTTGACGTGCCTCGAGCGCCAACTACTTGATATGAAGTAGAAGGATTACATTTGGAGACAAATAGGGATGTGCCTTTTAGAACACACGTCTAATAAATTTAAAATTCTTTTCTTTATTATGGGGAATATATCCAGGTTTTCATATTGATTTTTTCATAAAACTAAAATAAAACATGAAATTACGGTTACAGTTTTTATTTAGCTTCGTAAATTGATGAATAAACATTATTTTAAATGTATAATATTATTTGCCGATAGGACATTAATCCCATCCCTACGTTTTACTATAGATACGTTATACATTTGTAGTGTGGCGCAGGAGGACACATCGCGTATTATATAGATGGGCGTTCAAAAGGTTAACGGTGAGATGGTTACAGGATCGTGCTGCTGTCTGTGGATTTTTTTGAAGGTGCACGTTTTTTTTTTACCTCGGGTTGAAAAAATCCTTATGGAGCCCCTCCGCCCTCGGGGCAAAGCGAAGGGGACTGTCAGACTCTTACTGACTAAAAAACTAACCCGTGTTCAAACTCATGTACCTACCTGTGTGTTCGGAGGAAGCGGGCATCGCCGAAGCAGTCTTTGCCACCCAAGGTGTACGCTTCTCATTTATCTTTGCATCATCCCACTGTACCCGTGGGGCAAAAATAAGCCTAACAATATTTCAACTTTTCTAAAAAAATGTTTTCAATTCGGAAGACTGACGCGAATTTAATGAGACACGTGCCAACATTATCTACCTTCAGGCTACAGGACTGTAAGTTAACCTGAAACGACGCGCTTTGAATTATTGAAGTAATCTCTCAAATTCGTGAATAAGTTTTCTTACAACCTAACCTGATTGAATTACATTGAATTAATGCGATTTTTTAAGCACACTCATAATATAAATCTCGTCTGTTTTTTTTTTCTGATGGATTAGTCAGTAGTGAGTAAAATTTTCAAAAAACTCATTTGCCACTTTAGTTTCAGTACTTAAATTCTCGCCAAGCTCCATAGAGATAAACAAACCAATTTAGGGTTATCACAACTGTACGAGCCAATAATGCTCAAACAGCAAAATACTATTGTATATAGAATGAACTTCAACACAATGTAAAACAGTCGTAAATATACCTCCGTCACGCGGTCAGGTGTAAATAAACAAGTGCGGCTCAATACTGGGTGTTTTAGTGTTACTCATTAATTACCTACAACAACTCTGGGGTATCGTCAACGGCGAAAAACCCCAACAACAACTCACGTTTTACAAATGTCCCGTTATTTACATGATTACTAACTATTTATTAACAATTCCTCCTGCAGCAAATTTCAATAGAATCACTAAAATAACATGCATAATAACTTGGTATTTCGAAAAACCATTAAAAAGTCGATGTTAATTTTACGTGCTGGCCGTACAAAAAAAGGAAGATGGATAAAATCCACGTATACACATTTTGTAAAATTAAACCAATGAATAAAGTTGAGGCATTTGTCAATACGATTTTGCGTATTTTAATTTCTTTCAAATCAACTGCATAACACATGCATTGTAATACTTTCAAGTATGGACTAAGTATATTGTTAAATGTATCAAAAAATTAATGCTATTAGGAAATTACCTTACATGTGTGTCATGTTTCATTCAAATCGGTTAAGCGTTCTATACAAATCATAAATATCTAAACAAATCAACTCTTTACATTAGTAAGAAGTAGAATTATTACTATTATGAAAATCAGCTATCTAGAAAAAGTTGTTAACATGTGTCTTTTAGGCGTAAACTACTCGTTGCCTAGCAACGGTTTGTTTACCTCTATTCTTTATCGAATTTGGCCGACATATAGGTACTACGTCCTTGTTTTTTTTTAACTCTAGAAACGACAACTACAACACTAACTTTAAAAACGAAACGCAAACCTTTCTAACATTCTTAATATAATAGTGCTGCAAGCTCACAGCAATCGCGAAATTGTTTCAATGCTGTTTCTATTTGAGTTCACTTATATTGTAACTTCTGACGTCACGACCAGGGACACTAGAGTAGAGAAACCCTTTTAGATAAACGAGTTCGTTCCGAGTGAATATCTCTAAAGTTCAACCGTATAGATATTTCATGTTTTTATGCAGATAGTGAACAAATGATAAGTAATTGTTAGGTATATAATAATCTAAAACTTCGGAATAGCTTATAGCTTAAAACTAATTTAACTGCAAGTATAGATCTAACGTGAACGGTAACCTAATTAATTATCAATTTGATTCATTTTGAAGCATATTGCAAATCCATTGCTCTATATGTTCGAAAAATGTGTCTGCTCACAACGTAAACAACGCAATGGATCTTGTTAAAATGAAACCCATTGCTATCGATTAACCCGTTACGCAATTATCCTGCTTTTCAACAGCAGGGTAATTGCGTAACGGGTCAATCAATATTCCGATTCCGAACTTTTTTACGTATGAAATAATTTTGAAGGGTTCTTGATTTTTGTTTTCAAAGTATGACATACTTTAAAGAAGAAATCAATAACCCATCGGGTTGTATTTACAATCGTGGTATAAAATAATGCATGAAATTCATGGAACTCTTAACAATGACGTGTATACCTATGGAAGGACTGTGTATTTTGTAAGAAACAAGTTAAGTGGATAGGGGAACATTTTCTTTATATCTATACTAATATATAAAGCTGAAGAGTTTGTTTGAACGCGCTAATCTCAGGACGACCGGTCCGATTTGAAAAATTACTTTTGCGCTGGATAGCCCATTAATCCAGGAAGGCTTTAAGCATATAACATCACGCTGCGACTAATAGGAGCGGAGCATAACTAACTCCACGCGAACGAAGTCGCTGGCGGCCGCTAGTTAAAAATAAAACTTGTTTTACACGTTTAATATTTTATCTTCTTCCGTGAAATGAGAATTAACATTTTTATCGAAGACAACACCATTATTCCTTTTCGGTATTTCTTTAGGTATATACATCTTTCTTTACTTTTTATTTCCGCTTGGGAAATTTTTCTCAAAGGTTAGTGAGCAGAGATATGTGGGACATCTGGGGATAACAGAAAAAAACGTAGATAAACAAATTGTTTTATTTTTCCTTATCCTAAATAATATTATAAATGCGATTGTGTTTCTGTCTCAATTTCGCGCTAAAATAAATTTGAATTTGGATGAAATCGGCATTCAAGTAGATCTTAACCTGGGTTACGATTTACTCTACTTTTCATTCTGGATCGCAGAGATAACCGCGGGCAACAGGTAGTTCGTCATAATGTTACTGCCCTATTAATATTTATTATTATTAATTTATCAGTATGTCGTGGTGGCCTAGTGGTTAAAGCACCAGCCTCTCAAGTATGAGTGCGCGGGTTCGATTCCAGGTCAGGCAAGTACCAATACAACTTTTCTAAAGTTATATGAACTTTCTAAGTATATCTTGGACACCAATGACTGAAGGAGAAGGAAAACATCTTGAGGAAACCTGGACTTTAAAGTCTGAAATCGCCAACCCGCATTGAGCAAGCGTGGTGATTACGCTCAATCCTTCTCTGTATGAGAGGAGACCTGTGCCCAGCAGTGGGCCGATAAAAAGGTTGATGATGATTATTAATACATTATCTTTACTGAATTTCTTTGAATATAATGTAAACAGTGCCTTTCTCAGCAGATTGGTTGTTGTATGATCTTTTGCTAGATCACACACTACTTTTAGATGATGTGGGCAGAATACAATAAAAGATGTTAAGTTTATACAATACGTAAAGAAAACCCTGTCCGATCCGTGAAGGTGTTGTTAGGTATCGATAACTGATTCTAATAATGCCCACAAAGACAGGCAAAACTTAAAAAAAAATCCCCCTAAAAAAATAAATATTATTTCGCAAAAAGAGGTAACTTAACACATGTGCGGTAAGCAACCCCATTCCGCGGGCGGCGGGGGGCAGGGCACGCGGCACCTGTGACGTGGTCGCGTCGCTATTCGCTTATAATAATACCGGTGTTGTCACTTTTTTTTTAAATACCAAAGTTCGGGGAAATTGGAATTAATTACCCGGAAAAAAGGATTATTTCAAAATTCATTAGTATTGTCACTATGATGATTATGTAATTTTATATTATATTTGATCAAGTGTTTACCTAACCTTTATTATCCTTACGGGTCGGACAGGGTTTTCTTAACATATTGTATAACATAAACTACTATATTGTTCCAAAGTTATAGGAAAAATGAGCTAATGGACTGATGTGTGTGAAATGAGTGATATGTGACCTTTGCTGGCCGTAATGAGAACGCGACGACTTGATGGCTCGACGCGAACTGATGATTATTATAAAGTAAAATGAATGCGAGGCGTAAATGCTGACGATGCTAATTAATGATGATAATAAAGAACGACATCAAAGTTACCCAGCTCTTGAATGGCGGAACGATGAAAAAAAATCATTAAGGGCAAATAAACATTTCAATTACTATTATTAATTTTAGAATTTTCTACCTTCACCTTAACACGAGATGGTACCTGGGTTAACGCACAATTTTCAATTCTATAAACATTCTTCTTAACTATTCACTTAGATACTTTGGTTTGATGACTAGCTATAGTTGCAAACTTCAATCATAATTGCTTTTCCATTGCATGAATTTTGGAGAGTCAGACGACCCTTTGTACGGGGAGTATCCAACCTTACTTTGTTGATAAGTACCGCTACGATTCGGACAAAGCGTTTCGTACCGCATGCATAGATACATCTAAGGACTGAAACAATTTGCCTGCGACCGTCCCGTGTTTGTGTCTACAAGGCACAAACACACACTTGGAGACCGCAGAGGCTTGACCGCGATTTCATCTGAGTCTATTCACTCTAATATACTATAATAGACTCAGATGAAATCGCAGTCAAGCTAGTCTATAATATTTAAATGTACCTACATACTTATATATATATATATATATATATATATATATATATATATATATATTCTAGGCTATAGCTAAGCCATTGCTTCATATGTTCGACATTTTTTCTGCTTAACAATGTAAATATTGCAATCAATGTTGATGAACTGCCAATATGAAAGCCATTGCTACTGAAAATGTGTTACGCCGGCCATTACCACACTGGAGGCGTTACCAGAACCCCAGAATTAACACAATCCATCTTGTGTGGTCAATGTAGCTCTGATGTATAACCGTAATCAAAAGCCGACAGTCTACATTTTGCTTGCGCATCTAACAACAGGTCATTAAACTATACAGGCTGATTTTTTTAAGTGGGCATGGAAAAGGAGGAAAAGGGATAAGTACTCAAAGGGATAAGTACTCAAAAGCGTCACAAGCTCGATTTTGACGAAAACTAAAAGAGCAAAATTAAAGTTTTGAAAAATCAATATTTCGACTGACCCAGGAATCGAATCCATTGGTAATGAAAAAACCCTCTTTATTCCAGGCTCTTCATTAAGAGCGCTTGAAATTTGAAATGAAATAAAACATCCTGATATTGACACAGTTTTAGTTTTATTATAAAGGAAATATGATGACATTATTTATGGAACATAATTACAGTCGAATGACTACCGCGTCTCCGCTATAGATGATGTATCGTATTCGCAGAAATGGACTGGATTTCGCTAAGAACGGGAGTTATGTTGTCTTACGTCCTCAGAAAAGAATCAAGTTGTGTTTAATCACACGATCTCGGTGGCCTGTTGATGTTACCATTGCGCTAGATAACGAAACCCTTGAAATTCTCAAAATTCACCAAGTTGATGTCGGAAAAAGACTTAACTCTTGCGCACGACGCGCTATTGTCTGTCTGTGGATTTTCTGGCACCTTGTCCCGAACGACAATAGTATTTTCCAACGACTTCCGTTTCTGTGACTTGCAGATACTGCTTCATCGATTACTGGCCCAGTTTTCTCAAAGTTGTACCGCATAGGTTTGACTTTGTAGAATGGCCATGAACGCCATAAATTTAACGGAACGTGAGGGGAACAGAGTGGGTACTGATTTTGATGATACAGGAGATGTTTCAGAAATGTATGGAGCCTGGGCCAGCACATTGTACACTTAATGCTAGGTGTAGTTATGCTATAGTTAACTGTTTTTAATGTTAATTTCCTATATTTTGGCTTAGTTTTTATACAGATTCAATTTAACTCGGCCAAGGAGTGCAACACAACTACTAATAAATATGGTGGTCAGGAATAGGCGAAATAAGAATTTGACAGTGACATTTGATTGACGCATCATGTATCTAAGGCTATCGTATCTATATTATATACCATATGACTGCAAAAAAAAACATGAATTCCGAACATACGGCCCATTAAATAAACACAATCAACTCAAATCAACACTCCACATGAACACAACGAGAAAATAGAACTGTCAAAGTCGCCAATCAAACGCCATAACCACTGTCATGGTTATCTCACTAAAAAACGTTTCAAATAATTAATTATATCTACTTGTATTTTTATTCCAATTGATTTAGTAGAATTTTTATGAAAAACTTTATTTTTTTCCTTTTTATCCATATAGCGTACATAGTGGAGGCCCAAATGAAACATCTCCTTTTAACAATTTGTTCACATCATTGAAGTGTGTAGCGTTCTATGGTGAAATGTCACGAATAAATATGGATTCCCGCCAAATTTGACAGCTTTCGCATAATAAAGATGGCCGCTATGAGCTGTCAAATTTCGAGCAATCCCTATTATATAACCCTTTATTTTTACACCGTTCGTTAGTGTCGCTAATAAGGTTCTTTCTGAAAACAAATTCTCATAATTTCTAATTTGGCCATCAACGCCCATTTGTAAAATTCAACCTGTATAAGGAAGCTGGTAATTAGTGACTCATACTTTTTTAAATTTACTTCTGGCCCCAATAACCCCAACAGAACCGCGTGTGCGGTCTGTACGATTACTAACAATGTTTTAAAAAGAACAACTTATGGTAAAAGTGTAATAGTTTTATTTATGAAAAAGGATTAGTTAAATTACAGCAGATGGTGAGTTATTCTTGTTGTGTACTCAATATCAATTGGGGTGATTGGAGTAATGACCTTGGTAGGTTACAAAAATGTGTCTGTGGCAATCAGTATAACAGTATCATGTGTTTATATCGATGGCAAATTACCACTTACCCTATACTATACACGTCCCACGAAATCGGTCTGACAAGGCGTACTTAAATTGGATTCAAAAAATATTGATGTATTCCGTGAAGTAACCTGAACAAAGCAATCATGTCATCCATTGTAAACAACTTCGCATTTAATTTTAGTTTCCTCTTGGCAAAATATTTTCTCTAAGAACATTAAATTCGAAGCTTGGTTCCATCTGTAAATCAGATTATATACGCTGTACATATAGATTTGTGTCTTCATCCCTCTTTCACGAACCATTAATCTTCATCATGGAAGACAGCTCGGTTAGCATGAAGCTTCCATTCATTAACATATCAGTTCGGTTTATAAGAGAAATATTTTAGGCTTTCACTAAACTAGCAACCCAATACTATAAAATACTCATAATTATTATCGTTTTCAGTTTGTCGCCAGAATTTACACATTTTTTTTTTTTTTTTGATAACTACTACATCAATTTATCAATTTCGAGCAACAAGACTCATTGTTAGTAACAATGTGCCTATAAACTACGTTAGTAATATATTTAGAAACAAAAATAAAACGAAACAGATTATGACATCACTGCTGCGAGGTGACAGGCCCAGCCGAAACCTTTCAGCGGTGGTTCACGAACTGACAGTCCATCCTGCCAGCTATCATAGCTAGGATACTGTTGATGCTGCCTCGCACCCTACTGACCAAGGATGCGCATCATTTCTGCGTTACCGTATAGAAACAATTGAAATGATCTTCAGCAACCATCCCTGATTCAGTGCAGTACTGGGACAACCCCATGAGCATCCTGAACGTGTTATTGTATTGGACGCGAAAGGCACTTAGTTTTTCAGTATAATGGACCTATAGACTGCATATATTAATAAATTATTTATTTCTCAGCTTTGTACATACTTTTTATAACATTTTGCTTAAATCTAAATAGTACTGATGTATAATTTGCCTGAACTAGGTAGGACCTATGCTTCAGGCGTAAAAGTGCTTATTATAAATTTTTATTTTGTAATAAATCTATACAAATAAATAAAATTGGAGTGTCTGTTTGTAATATTAAAATAACCGCTTTCTACTACATGCATATGAATGTATATACGGTACACATACCAAAATCCATATTTTTAAAATTTTTGTCTGTCTGTCTGTCTGTTTGTTCCGGCTAATTTCTGGAACGGCTGGACCGATTTGGACGGAACTTTCACTGGCAGATAGCTTATGTAATAAGGAGTAACTTAGGCTACTTTTATTTTAGATTTTTTTATTATTTTTTTTTTTAGAAAAATAAAGTAATGTTTCAAAATCTAAGTACTGTCCAGTACCGCGCGCAGCTCACGCGCATGTCACCACTGTGCCGTCACGTCGGACGCCTCCCACCACCTCTCCCATCAACGAATCACAGTCACAAAGGCTGCCTGTCGCGCGGGCTCCGAATGCGCGAGCGGGCTATTGCTGACGGTTGTGTCTCGACGACTTCGTTTAGAAATTGATTTCCAATGTTTATGTTATACTAGCAGCCGCCAGCGACTTCGTTCGCGTGGTTTAGTTATGCTCCACTCCTATTGGTCGCGATTGTTATAAAGCCTTCCTGGATTAATGGGCTATCCAATGCAAAAAGATTTTTTCAAATCGGTGCTGTAGTTCCTGAGATTAGCGCGCACAAACAAACAAACTCTTCAGCTTTATATATTAGTATAGATATTGATTTTTGATTGATAGTTTGATTTGCTTGATAGGTATCTTTTATAATTCCACTGATCCGTTCTTCTTATCTTATCCTATTTCAAAATATTTTGTAATATTTATCCTACATTTCTTTTTTGCCTTTATATGTTATTTTATTTAGTTAGTAACGTAAATAGTTGTTTTTTCTAAAATAAGTATTTTTAAATTGGGTTACCCATTAGTTATGCCTAAAAGAAAGTCAAATCTCTCTAAAAACACGAGAAAGGCCAAAATCCAAACATTGCAACGTGAAAATGAATCTGAACCAAATAGGGAAAGTCGTCTTACAAATTGTTGATTACGGATGTCCATGTCTAGGTCGAATGAGAGTAGTTCTGAGAGGAATGAACGATTACTGTTAGATAGAACGCGTCATTCTTTGTTGCGGAAAAACAGCACACTCTATGTTTAAAATTCCACTAGATTTAGACCTTACGGAAAATCCAGTCTGTAATATACCCGAAAATTGTGTCAAAGCCAAAGTACTACGGGACGGTACGGTACGGTAGTAAGGGACGAATCCACCATGGCAAAAAAGATTTCTATAGAAGCCGTGAATAGGACGATGCAGAATATAAGAAGTAATAATCTATTATTTAGAGGAGTCGTATTCTTATTCGCTGGAGATTTTAGACAAATATTACCGGTTGTAAGTAAAGGTACGTGAGCAAATGAAATTAACGCCCGTTTAAAACGTTCAGTTCTTTGGAAACAGTGTAAAAAACTTCATTTAAAACAAAACATGAGAGCACATTTAGAAGATTAAGAATTTAGTAAAACTTTTCTTGATGTTGGAGAGGGAAAGTGTCCAGAAGTGAATAGTAATCATGATATAGAACTAACTACCAGTCTTTGCCTGGTTGTGGCGGACATTGAAACTTTAATATATAGTATTTAAAAAATAAGATTCAAAGAAGATTAGTGGTTGTGTGACAGATAAATTTTAGCACCTACGAACGACCAGGTTACTGCGCTTAATCAGTGCATTTTAGATAAGCCATCAGGTGAACCACAAACATGTCTTTCCATCAATAGGTACAGTTTGCAATCCGGATGAAGTGGTTAATTACCTAACAGAATTTTTAAACAGTATAATCGTGCCTGGTTTACCCTCCCACAAACTAGAACTAAAGGTTAGCGTGCCCATTTTGTTATTACGTAATTTAAACTCGCCAAAACTTTGCAAAGGTACTACGTTGCGAGTAGTGTCGTTGCAAAGAAACCTTATGTTCGTATAATATCCGGATGCGGAAAAGGTGAAATAGTATTTATACCACGAATACCTATAATACCACCGAATTTTCCATTTTAATTCAAAATATTGCAATGCCAGATCAATGTCAGTTTTGCTATGACAATCAACAAGTCCCACGGACAAACATTTAAGCAAAGCTGGTATAGATTTAACTAAAGATTGCTTTACCCATGGGCAACTAAATACGTGACATATTCATGTGCGAGGAATGCCAATAGTGTTGTTGTTTTATCCCAAGAATATTGTATATAGAGAATTTTTTCAATAAAGCTAATAAAAAAACTGTAAATAAATGGTAATTAAAATAAAAGAGACGACAAAAACAAAAAAAAATAAACAATTTTTTTTACTACGTTACACGCGGACAAAGTCGCGGGCACAGCTAGTTAACAATAATAGTAGTGCGTAAAAATCTAGGACACAACGGAAGACTCTATTAATCCATACTAATATTATAAATGCGAAAGTAGCTCTGTCTGTCTGTCTGTTACGCTTTCCCGTTTAAACCTCTCAACCGATTTTGATGAAATTTGACACAGACAATCTTTAGAATCTGAGAAAGGACATAGGCTACCTTTTATCCCGGCAAAATTTGATATTCCCGAAGGAAATCTAAAAAGTGCGATATAACCGAACTCCACGCGGGCGAAACCGCGGGCGGAAAGCTAGTATCATCATCATCTCAGCGTTAATCCCAGTCGCATCCGAAGCTTTTCCAGCTCTGGAGTCTGGGGTCCGCGCCAAGGCGGAAAGCTAGTCTATTTTATAAAAAGGGCCCTAAGAACGTACGAGGTTGACCTAGACACTATATCATTCCGCCTCCTGTAATATTTTAGCGTTGCAAGTAATATGTAGCGTTCGTAATTATATTAGCGTTGTAAGTAAGCGTAGCGTGCTGTTTTAGTATTACCTATGTGGAGTATATAAATTTTCTAAACTAACAAAACTTTGCAGGATTTAAATAACTGGTAGATAGGGGAAAAAAAGGCAGAGAATTTGCTACTTTTAGAACAGGTCTTTGCGCACGTTCGAGGGAGAGAAGAATAAGGATAATAGATTTTGATGTTCCACCCCATGAAGTTATGCAATACTGAAGTATAGATATGACATAAAGCGAAATAAACTTGTTTTACTAACTTAGTGTCTGCAATGGAGCGCGGTTTTTTGAATACAAACATCAGTTTATGTACTCTTGTAACCAAACTTTCAATATGTTGCGTATAAGATAGTGTGTTGTCATCAAATACTCCAAGATATTTGAGGCACTTTGTTTAAAGGATCCTAGAACAGGTATAAGAAGTGATAGACGGTTTGTCACAGTGGTGAGCATATAAATGTGAATCAGTTGTTTTGTTATCAACATTACGCATTGTGAAATGAATATATTTGATTTTCTCAGCATTCAGTGTTAATAGATTACAACGGAGCCAGTTAAGAACGGAGTTAAAGCCTACCTTTGCTATACAACTCGGAAATCATTTTAGCGGTGCAGTGTTATCGGCTCACTACATTATTTTGCCATTTACTACATAAATCATTAATGTATATAAGGAATAACAATGGACCAAGGATGCTACCTTGTGGAACTCCAAAACCTAGCCTTTTTTTCATCGTCACTAGTCATATACTCGATTCGAATTCATTGCGATCTATCGCTTAAATAGTCTTTGAAGAGTTTCAGCTGGGTACCTCTTATTTCTAAAGCCTACAGTTTATTCAAAAGCAAAGGAACATATGTCAATGCACTCACACTGTGTACCCTAACTGGATATCGTTGATTAACAGTATTTTACATAAAGTAAATGCCTATCTGACCTATACGACCCAATTACTGTGTAATACAATTTCCCTCGGTTAGATTGATTGTTAGCCCATTGGGCTCTTGACATCTGACATGGGCGATTTGAAGGACGTAATCGTACAAATCGGTCGTCCGCAATAATTTAATTCAAATGGTTGCCGGTTAAAGGTCGCCGCATTTTCATTTAAAGTTCCATTATTAGGTTGCCTGTTGTCTGTTGTTGCAAGCACGGCTGCTGAGCATGAGGTTCTGGATTCGATTCCCAGGTCGACCAAAGTGTTATTGGAAGTGTCATTTGGAATTTCTTAGTAACAGTCTGAAGTTTAGAAGTAGGCGGTTTAATTCCCCCGTGGCTCAGAAAACAGGTAAAGACGTAGGTCCTGGAATCTAATTCTCGAACTTCTCGCATTCGATTTTGTCCTTCGACGCTATTTTATCCCTTGACAAAATACTACTACTACTATTTCTCGTAGGAAAGAAACGCGACATGGCTTAGTTTATATGTGATATATATAGAGTAGCTGTGACCAGTTGACACGTAAGACGTCAAATCAACCAGCGTAAAACGTTAAACAGTGGTTACGTTAATCATGATTGTGTCAATTAGGAAAGAAAACAAGAAATTAATTTTAACTAAGAGTAAATAAACATCTTAGAAGACTGTAATCGTCACGACAAGGAAAAACCACAAAGCTAAAGTTGTCAACCGTGGATAGTTGTTGTTGTTGTAGTTTTTAACTTATGATGTTATTTAATTTTGCGTCGATGAATGAGACACGTGAGCTACAGAAGTGGAAGACGTCGGGTTGAAATCCTGTCAAAATAATAACGAAGGCTTTGCTCTGTTTGAGAGCAAGAAATATCGCCCACATCTCAACTACGACAAACACGATACGGCAAGCGGAGAGTTTTTGAACTATAATGCCCACTTTGTTCCCGTACATTACCCGGTTGGATCGACAAATATTGATAGAGAAAAGAGCCAAGGTCTTATAGGGCCGAGGGATGGATGCAGTCAAGCTAGACTGCGAATTTTGACCGGCCAGAGTTGAATGCCTACCTGGGTCACGGATTGTTGAGAGAGGCACCGAGGCCTCTGGAACTGACATATGACATGAATGTGAGACACGAATGGTTCTGCCCAGAGATGAACAAATCGTTACATGATTATCCTCCCAATTGAGACTATTATTGATTTACGTTATACAATAAAATTAACGGTAAATAAGTCACACAACTCAACTGTATGAATTATAACCGGACATGGTTGGTCGTAGCTTGTTAAATTTATAGCCCCTTAATAGGTTAATAGGTCCATTAGTAATGAGTGCGGGTTACCAAAATTATACTAGAATTATTTACGACCGCAAACAACCTTCATGTTTGCAGTCATAACGCTAAGTTTTAATTAAGATTATTGATGAGGACCCACTGACAGCCTCCGTGGCGTAGCGATAGCGAACCCGCGCCTGCATGAATATGAATATGGTCTGGTCGTGCCTCGGAAAGCACGTTAAACCGTTGGTCCCGGTTGCCATACAAACATTGGCAGTAGTTACGGTTTATTGGAGCACTCAAAAGTCCAACAGTTGGTCTAGCTGCAATTCTTCGATATCGCTTTCGGGTTGTGGAGGTCAGACGGCAGTTTCTTCGCGGAAAATATCGAAGTTTAGCGAAAATCAGCAGTTAGACTGGTAAAGCGCACCCCAGATTCCAAAGCTGAAAAAGCTTCGGATGCGACTGGGATTAACGCTGAGATAATGATGATGTTGATGAGGACCCACGGGTAGTATGGGACGACACTATTGGTGCAGTGGCTAAGCGATCGACTGCTGTGCTGCATGTCATGTAATAACTAGTTTCGGACTTTATTTTTGGATTTGTGCAGGAGTGGCCTAAAATTTGCTGAGTTGATAATGATGGAGCCTCGCTTAATTATCTATCCGAGCATTTCATTTGCATTTATTTGCAACCACCACCTAATATAATAGATATGCAATAGTATTGTGCTTCCGTCTTGGAAACCATAGTTCCTTACTTAATAAAATTATTAAATGTACAAATAAGTTTCCGCCGTTTAACAAATGATGTCCTCACTATGAGGTTACGATGGAATAGTCAGATGTAAAATATGATATCGTAAGTTCGGACGTGTGGTAAAAATATATATTTAGAATATTAGTGACTCTGTATCATATCACATTTTTTTTTTTTTTTTGTGTAAAATTGTCAAATTTTGAGCATCATTTGCGGGAAGATTTATTTCTTTAATTTGAATAAACTGCAGCTGAGGCCCAACGATTGTTTGTAGAAGCTTATGGTGAACTGTGATTTTAATGCAGAAGACAAAGAACGTAGTAGAAGACTGAAATATATACTTTGGGGCTAGCTCAATCTGTGTGATTTGTCCGTAAAAAATAAATAGAAGTCCGTAAAAGAGAAAAACAAAACAACTTGTCAATCAGTTCGGCATCTTGTCATCTCCTAGCCCACGCTGTGGCCGTAAACAACCAGCCGAGACCGAAAACTTGGTGAGAGGTTTTAATTACGAGAAGACAATTACCGAATAATGCCGAGTAAAAAGACTTTATATTCCTTAAATCAGCTGATAGAAAAAGAACGCAGATACAGAAACAGCATCTACTCTGTTTGATTGACACCATTCGAGGAACCAAAAATTTTCACAGCTTTATTCCAGCAACCAGTGGCCTTCTTATGAAAAGGACCAGGTTCTAGCATAGATTCCGATTACAAAATTGTAAAAATTACAAAATAAATTAGTTCTTGTATTGTAGTTTTTTTATTATTATTATTATAAACTAGTTCCTAACCGCAATCCCGCCTGATGATAAGCCGAGATGTAATCGTTGATGGTAAAGCGAGCTAGTTTATTAGGTGCCTATTCACTAATTGTTAAAAAACTAAAACCCAACTACGACAAACGACGCTGAAAAAATGTAAAACAAGATTTTCAGAATACTGAACTGAACAAAGTTGCTAATGTAGTTGCAAGTAAATGGACACAGTAGTCTGAAGTATGCAATATTCACTATGTAGAGATATATTTTCATGTTTGGAAAGGCGTAGTCACACGTTACATATACCTACCTACCGTAGCACCTTGACAACGTTACACGTTACATATACCTACCTACCGTAGCACCTTGACAACGTGTGACTACGCCTTTCCAAACATGAAAATATATCTCTACATAGTGAATATTGCATACTTCAGAATAGTATAGTATGACATTACTACTGTGTCCATTTACTTGCAACTACATTAGCAACTTTGTTCAGTTCAGTATTCTGAAAATCTTGTTTTACACTTTTTCAGCGTCGTTTTTTGTCGTAGTTGGGTTTTAGTTTTTTAACTTTTTTTTTATTTGTACTATTTTGGTGTTAAAGTGTATTTGTGGAGCATATTATTAACAAAAGTTAAACTGATGAACTAAAAACTAGGTACTTGACATATTACATCTGCACGCACATATAACAACATAAGCCCGAAGGCATATAGTTCAGAGGCCTTTTTATGGGAGATTTAGCCAGTTATCAAACTGTTTCCGCCTTCACCGCGTGGAGTTACTCCCAGCTTATGTCGTTTTCAATAGTGCATTACATATTCTAATAATGATCACACTGCTCTACATTGCATAAAGCGATTCACAGTTCCCGTGATCCGCGCTTTACTCTTATAGCTCATATTTAACATCATTAAAGCATTCTTGTAATTATGTACAAGCATAAAGCACTCGTGAAGCTCTTTCACGTGATACCAAACACGGTATATTTATTTTAATTTTATATTAACATAGAACTTTTTGTCCGCTAGAGGGCGCAATACTAAATTTGGTGACAAGCTTTATAGCTCATAACTAACAGAATATCAAGGCCCTTCTAATGGTACTGCAGTGGTCTTATTCTGTTAAGTAGTAAAGAAGCTATGAACGAAAAGATGTGAATTATATGCAACCAGCCCATGAATACAGGTAAAGTCACACGCAAATGCTAGCAATATATATATATTCAAAATGTACAAGTAAAGGGCTTTCAAATGATACCAAACACGGCATATTTATCTTAACTTTAGTTTTTTACTCTGTATGTTTTGTCCGCTAGAGGGCGCCACAGTAGATTTTGTGAAACCCCATATAGCCTATAACCAGCGGACAATTAAGACGCTTCTAATGATATATCATTTGTTGAATTCTGATAAGTAGTTTAGAAGTTACGAGGGAACAGATGAACATACATACATACATACATACATACATACATACATAGCCTGTCAAAATCATAACCCTCCTTTTGCTTTGCCGTAGTCGGGTAAAAAAAAAAACTAAGTTCGTAGGAAAGAAGATGGCACTTAAGCGAGGTGATGCAATGTTACACCCAAAAACACGGCCAACGATGCTGTGCCAGAGGAAGATAGATCTGGATATCCTCCACGACCAAACACCTCATGCACTTATTTTATTGTTAAAAAGTACAGCATTATTCCAATATGTAGCGCTATGTAATATATTTTATCTACTCTCATATCAAAAAATTAAAAATATAAAACCAAAAAGGAGTTTGTATTGACGTACTTTACACATAGTATATCGAAAGGAAATTAAAAAATTAAATTATAACATTATTTCTCTAACAAAATAATGTTTTAGTAATTTTTTTTCATTACGGTACAAACCATAGACAGCCATTGATATAATATTAAACTAAGGTAGATAAGCTACTAGCGCATTGAACTTAAAGCGTACAAAATATCTGTTCTATATAATAAAATATCTGTTTAATATTATATCAATGTAGACAGTACTATTTCATTTTTTATCTGTGGCTGCGCGCGCTTTGGCGCATGCGCTCTGATGCAGGGTGCAGAATTATTAACATTTTGCATATTACAATTATGAAACTGAATAAATGGAATTGTGTTGCTTTGGCGTTAGACGCACTGAGATTAGATAAAGTAGTGTATTAAACTGTACATAATTAGGTATTACACTAAACTCACACTCGTGCTTAATACCCCTCATTATGTATCAGTATCATAAACTACTATTATTGTAAATATACAGTTGTGTTAAATTCGAAAAACTAGTTTCACAAAATTGATATTACAATTACAAAAATTCTTTAGAACACATAACTACCCATAACCCATAACTTGTTTAATATATGTTTGAGCTTGCAATTTCCTGTGTCCTTCCACCGTCTTAAATTCTAAATCCTGACTCCGCTACCTTTTTTTTTTGTTGGGATGCGAAATCTTCAAATGACTTCTCCCGCTCTGGGCGGAGCAGAAAGGCGTGTCAGACTTTTACTGACTAAACCCACCCGTGTTTCTTAATTTGCCTGTGCGACGGCCAGGGCCATGGTTTCCCCCTGCAACCCTGACCCAGGAAGCATCGGTCTTCGTGAACCCCGTCACGATGTGTTGACATTCAGTACAAACTCGAGCGCCGCGGAACATGCTGGCATACCAGGAAACTAATTAAAACTCGTGTCCGAACTGGATTAATAAATCTTGGAAAAGTAACAAAAACCGCTGCAGGGAGTGATTGCGTAATCATAAAACTAAAAACTACATATGGGAATGGAGTGAGTGAATCCAGCAGCAACCGGCGGAGTGGTAAGTACATGCCTATATCATAATTTTCCTACTTCCCTTCGATTCTGCGGCCTTCCATATCACCTTCCACAGAAAAATCTCGTTTAGATTTACAACCTGGATAGATCTGTAAGCGCTTCAAATGGCCTAGAGCTTACGGCTATAAAAAACGCTGTTCAAGTCACGCCAAAGTACATTATACAAAATATTTTGTGGTCATGTTCATACTTTTTACAAGTGTAAATGATTTTCAATAACTCACTTTTTTCTGTCCGCTTAACGTCAAATGCCCCAATATTCATTCACGAATAATGTTCAAATTGCATATTTTATTTGATGAATCAGTGTAATGATACAATCATTTCAACTACTGAACTTGAAGCAACGATCTAAATACTTTTTTTCTAAGTAATTACAGGGGGGAAGTGTGCTGGGTGCAAGTTGAGAAGCGTCCTCGTGACAATGGCAGTCCCAATTGTCCATCAGCTTTTGTTGGACACCTGGGGCTGGCGGCTAATCTTTAACACACGGGGAAAGGTCCCATTCACTGATCATCCTTGATGGTCGTTGATGGGAACCTGGCTGTAGGAGTATATTAGTAGGAGATATTTCTATTTTATATTTTCGCCCTCTGCTTACATAGGAAGATGTAACTGAAGAAGGGCGGTTCGTGCCGCTGCACCCACTATTATGGGTAATGGAGGGTGTGAGGACGCCGGGGCGGCGGTTGGTTCTGTCCAGCCCCTACCCTCAAAAAAACACAATGATAAAGAGGACTACTTACAAAATATCCCAGGCGGGTACCCTCCTAGCCGAGGAGGGAGAATCCCGTCCTTCCACGGAAGGCAGTCCCACCGTATCTCGGAGGGGCACCAATAGTCTCGTGGGCCAGCAGACCACTGCTGACCTGCGTCAGCCAGCGTCGCAAGAAAAGGAGCTCCGGATTAACATGGAGTGACTGTGCGGCGCAGAAGAAGCTCTTGCCGTTAACGGCAACCAGAGCCGAGAAGGCTCTAATACTGAGGATACGGGGTCCGAATTCGATGCCGCATCTGGACCAAAGGGCTCTTTTAATAGCCCGGAGCACGTAGTGGGGCTGCTAGGAAGATTTGGAGGTCTTCCTTAAGAAGTGCCTAAAACCGGGGGATGATCTGGGGTCCTCCTAGGATGGAGGTCAAGCTCGGCTCTCAGAAAGATCAGCTAGCGAGGCGGTGCCCAAGACATGATAGCCGGCAGAAAATCAGACGCCATTGGCGGCTCCAACCCCGGTTTGTCTTGAAGAGGTTACATTAAGACCATTTTCGCTGCGGCCGTGGCAGTGAAAATGGCCTTATTTTATATATATTTTTTTTTTTCACATATTATAAACTAGCGCTTGACCGCAATCCTGCCCGATGGCAAGCAGTGACGCAATCGTTGATGGTAAAGCGCACTAGTTTATTAAGAGCCTATTCACTCTAGCCTTGAAGAGACTCAAATTGTAGTCCGACGGAAACAACGCCGCTGGCCAATTGTTCCAGTCCCTCGATGTACGCGGTATAAAGGAGGAGGCGAAACGCTTCGTCCGGATCGTAGTGGTGTTAACGACGTAAGGGTGGAAACCAGCCGTTCGACGGGTCGTCCGCTGGTGGAACGGAGATGGGGGAATTAAATCATGCAATTCCTTCGCACTCTCCCCGAAATGCATCCTATAGAACACCGAAAGGCTGGCTACTCTACGCCTGTGCTCTAGGCTTTGGAGACCAACTCGAGTTAGATCAGGGTCACCAATCAGCTTCTTTGCACGTCTCTCTACTGAATCCATAGTGGCCAGGTGACACTTGGCAGCACCAGCCCAAATGTGGCTGCAGTACTCCACACACGAACGGACCTGTGCTTTGTATAACATTATAAGCTGCCCAGGTGTGAAGTACTGCCGGACTTACCGCTTCCTGCCGGAGGCTCTATGCGGGGGTCGTGCGGTCCATGACCCTTTACGGGGCACCGGTGTGGGCGCGGTCCATGTGCCGGCGATTGCCGCCATGAGATCTGGAGGCCAAGGCCTCGCCCATATGTGGGAGTGCAAAGTTCAGAGAGAAGGCAAAACGCGGGAGCTAAAAAAAGCTCTGTAAAGTTTGAGGAGTGGATAGAAAGGCACCACGGCGCCCTCGCCATCCGCCTGATGGGTACTCACCAGGCATAGCTATTCCGGGAGGTTCCTGTTCCGGATAAGGAGGGAGGAAATGTCAAGGTGTCACCAGTGTGGAAATTGTGGAGACAGATGGACAGTGTGAAGCATACGGAGGAGCACTAGTGTGTACTCGTGGCGACGATCGGTGGCGATCTCTCGTATCCGGCCCTGGTCCAGGTCATGGTCCGGAGCGAGAGTGCATTGCTAGCTGTCACCTCCTGCTGCAAAGCAATGATGCTGGCAAAGGAGGGAGTGGGAATCTCAACGCCCTCACGCCTCTAGCCCACACAGAGAACTCCCTGGTCAGGAGACAATATCGATCTCGGCTTGCGGGTGGCGAGCAGTGGGTAGCTTACCGCCTGGTAATGACCAAGCCTGGGTAGACAGTGCGTTGTGTTTCACGCGCGCCTCGAAAAGATGTTAGCACATCGTGACTGAGTCCACAATGAGCGATGCCTGGGCATTGCGGATTTTTTGAAAGAGAAACCGTGACCCCGGCGCACAGGCAAATGGAGAAGCACGGGTGAGTTTTAGTCAGTAAAAGACTGACACGCCTATCCGCTCCGCCCAGAGCGGGAGAAGTCATTTGATGATTTCCCATTCACAACTAAAAGGGGGGAGGGGGGAGGATAGGAGAGAGATGTTGATGGCCAGCCGTCAACAATTATTTTCGTTATCCATTTACAAATTACCGTACCTAAATAAAAAGAAACTTTATATTGACTTCTTCCATAATAATGACAGAAATGTAAATAGATAAAAATTGGATCGTTATGAATAAACAAAACTTATTTTTCATACCTAACAGTGGTATAGAGTTACTAACAGATGTAAGAAGTAGCCGCCAAGCGAACCTAATCTCTGTCTATAAAGTTGTTTTCAATAACTCAAAGAAAGTAAAGGAGAGATGTATGTATGTAAATCAGTTTGGGCTTACCAGATGATATTTCAAAGAACTCAATCTGGCAAAAACAAAGAGAAAGATATCTTATAAAAGCAAAGTATGTGTTCGAGTGATTCTATTTTATAACTTTTTGTCATGTTGAGCCCTTAGTTTCGCTACTCGAAACTAGGGGCCCTAAATGAATGTAAAGTTCAGCTCGATCGGGCCGCACAACTGTCTCCTTAAGATGCAGGCCATCCCTAGTTAAGGAGGTAGGGTTTATTTTTTTTTTCTTACCTTGTGTGCATTGTTAATTGATTAATTCTTAGTATGCATCTAATAAGCAAACTTCAACTATGTATCTTTTACTTCAATAAACTTATTATTTCCTTTATTACATTTACTTTATATTATTATTATAAGGCTTGTAACCAATATTAAAATTTAAATAAAATTGAATTTGTTAGCTTGTCAAGTTTCATCAAAGGAGGCTTGAAATAAACGGCCTCAAAAAATGCAAAAAATGTTAAAAAGAAGTAGACTCTCTTTAAGAAACAGTTTGAGCTATTAAAACTTAGCGGCCATAACATAAACAACATTTAAAAAATGTAAAATGGTACGAAGTATTTTTTCAAGATTAAGTAAAAGATTCATTGTAAACACACAAATGTTCTCAGTCCTGTATCACTTCGAATTATCTTAATCTTATATTCATGGCGACACAAATTTATTGCGTATCAAATATGTACCTACGTGTATAAAGAAATGTTTTAAGAAAACCTGACTGAAATCAGTTGACATATGTTCGCTGCGGGTTTTTATTCTGAATGGGAAGACTGACACATTATAAATGCTCTTACCCTTTTTGTATTTACATGTATGTATGTATGCATGTATGACAGTAGTTTAGGCTTTGTACACGAGACTAAAACTTTTTGTTTAGATTAATCGTACTTTCGGCAAGTTGAAAGAATTGTTAGAGTGAAAGACTGTTATTGTAAAAACTGCCTGTTCTTGTTTACTGAACTATCGTAACCATCACGACGGTGTGATTATACCTAAACTATCCTAGGCTGATAAAATTTTCGTTTTTCCTAATTGTGCTAATATTACAGTTAAATGCGGCTCTCCCTGCGGGAGAGGAAACACGCCCCAACCCCGCGTGTAACTGTAGGAATTCGTCACCAGACTTGGTTATCCTCCCACCGATATAAGAAATGAATTCCCATGAATTAATCTCCCTGTTCCCGCTTTAGAAGTTAAGGGAACAAGGAGTGGACAGAAGGAAGTTAGTATGGGAATTCACAGTTAGGACACACAAGTATACAATTTTATAATAATAGATAAGATATGACGCTAAGAAGACGAGAGGAAAAGCAAAATTATATAATGTAATATATTAAGAACTATTATATAAATGCTGCACGCGGGCTGTCTCCGTCATCTGTAATAAACCTTATTATGTGGCGTGGTGGGGATCGTTACGCTTGCACTTTATAAGTAATTTTAGATCACGTTACTTTATCTACTACGAATTATAACCACTTTAGTGAAGCCGGGAACCGTTATATTAACGTATGCTTCGTTGCACGTGTTCTGTTAGACCTAACGCATAGAACCTCTGAGGATACTATTACGATTCTAACAGAACACGTTCCCTAGACACTAAATAAATGTCTCCTTCCACCCTAGGACGAAGCGAAGCGAGCAACTGCGAAGCTCCCTGTTGTCGAGGGAGACAAGTTCTGAGTTTATGACTTGTAAATATATTATGTGATTGACACCCTTGACAAACCGTCCCAATTCTAAGGTATTACACGAGCTAGTACAAGCGTACCGTAGACTCAGTCTCTAGCAGAACTCATTGCGATTATTCCTGCTGCACACCGAGGTGGAATCTCGTCATCCTCACATCCCCTTAATCTGCCCCATTCGAAAGACGCATTGCATCTTGTAGTACTCGTGTTTCGATAAACAGTGACGATTCAGAAATATGTCCTATCAAGAGCGGACGGGTTGGATTTTATCGAAATACGTTCCCTAGTGTCTTTTGACACCTACTGATTCAGTTAGTGGTACTTTGTAATGCCTACCCCACTCCCTGGGAATGTGTGCGCGTCAAGTCTTCACGCAAGTGCTCTGTGGCAAGACCTTTTTGGAAGCGGACATTATCATTAACGTTTGGCTGGTAATCTGATTCTAGATAGGCGGTTTGCCTAGTTAGGTTTAAATGAGCTGCGTGTATTACGGTTCTGCCCTCCTGTTATAGTCAGTTAAGTAGTCGTCAGGAGTCTAGAGTCCAGAGCATCAGAGCTCATGGTCAAGTTAGGCGGAGGGCTGTCTCCATACATACTATCTTTCCCTATAGCCAACCGAAGCTGATAAATATCCGCTAAGGTAAGGACCAGGATATGGGCACATAAAACAAGACAGAACGGCTCCAATGATTGAATACAATCACATAAATGGTTTATCTGGAGTCAGTCTGGAATAAATTATCATTAGTAGCTTCTCTGCTGCATCACCCGTACTGAATCCAAACTATAACTACATTTATTATAATAAATAGGGACACGTATCTGTCTGCTTAATTACAGGAACTATAGTAACTTCATCAGCCTGGGATAGTTATTATAATAAATGACTCACCCAATCACGCCAACACTTACACGCACTTAATATTCTATATTATATTATACTATACTAATCTAGTCTGGGCTTTAACCCGACTATGTCTGACGTAATTATTTCACTCACTACTTCGCGATATACTAGGACATAGGCTACTTCCCAAATCTCCTAAATTAACTAGCCTGGACACTAGCCCTCGCCCTATCGCAGTTCAAGATCCACCCTCAACCGTCGCTTGTCGCGGCCAGAAACTAACTACCTTTTCACCGTCTCTCCGTTTAAAATTCATAAAACACCACGCTACCAAAAGGTCCATGCTGGAGTCATTCTACCATTTTTTTATGTAGCCGTCCGTCAATTGTCCTAAATGCACATGTGCGGGAGGCCGACCTCTTCCGTAATTTCTACAGAATACGTCGGCTTAAATTACTCTAAGTTATTGCTAACATCTGCAGGCAGCACCCCGACCTTCTCAGAATTTGTCCAAAATCTTAAAATGTTTTATTCTAAGGGCTAGGGGCTCGGAATGCCCATAAAATATGAACGAATAGCTTTCTAAGACGTTGTTTTTGCTCTTAATTACGGTCGGCTGACAGGCCATAAGATTAGAAATTAATGCATTCGTAAGTGGTTGCCATCGTATGACTTGTTATTTCTAAACTATTGATATCACGCATGTGGCCAGCAGTCACAACGGCAAAATAATAAGTTCTAGATAAAACAAAGTTCGCGTCTTTCCCGCATGACGCTTCACTGTACTTTTCTATTAGGTTCAGTAAATGTGCCATGTCTGGTGTAATCTGTGAAATTAGTTAGGTACATAGCAAGTAATGTGTGCCTTATGCCAAAAAAGTCCCTAAGACATGAAAAAATAAGAGCAAACTTTTGCTTGAAATGCTATGTTGGACGGAGCATTCGGTTATATCGCGCTTTTTAGATTTCCCTCGGGAATATAAAATTTTTCCGGGATAAAAGGCAGCCTATGTCCTTTCTCAGGGTCTAAATTTTCTAGATTGTTTGTGCCAAATTTCATCAAAATTGGTTGAGAGGCTTAAGCGGGAAAGCGTAACAGACAGACAGACAGTTACTTTCGCAATTATAATATTATTATGGATGGATTTACCATTATAGTTATATATCTGTTATGTGTCTGTGTGTATGTCCGCAATGACATCTGTTGCCGGCGCCTCCGTCACCTCGAAGACCCTCACTTCTCGTCCCTATGGCTGTTGGTTGACACTGGTGTGGACAAAATTGTTTACACCTGTGTCTACCGATTGCACAGCGGTGATCAGGAGACAACTCGATTATTTGACCACCTCAGTGAGGCTGCTGACAATGCGCTGCATCGGCACCCTGACGCTCAGTTCGTCGCTCTGGGGGACTTCAACGCCTGCCACCAGGACTGGCTCTTCCCATACCAGAGGACTGACCACGCTGGGAGAGAGGCGCGAAACTTCGCGCTTTCTATGGGCCTTTCCCAGCTGGCAGAGCAAGCAACTAGGATGCCTGATGTAGTTGGTCATACTGCCAACTGTTTGGACCTTCTGCTGACCACTGATCCGGACAGATATGTTGTAACAGTTTCCTCACCGTTGGGAACTTCAGACCACTGTCTGGTGAAGTCTGTATCGTCCTTCTCCCCACCAGATCACGACTCTCGTGGTGAACGACGAATGTGGCAATACAGGTCAGCGGATTGGGATGAGATGCGCCACTTCTTTGCGTCTTATCCTTGGCAGCAGGTCTGCTTCCATTCTGACAATCCGTCGAGCTGTGCGGACGCTATAACCGATGTGTTGCGTCAAGCTATGGAGTATTTTATCCCATTCAATGACGTGCCCGTCGGTGGCTCGGCTCGCCCATGGTTCAATGCCGATTGTGCCCAAGCTGAACAGCGTAAGCACACGGCATTTCTCGGCTGGGTTGACGCTTGTGACCGCGGAGCTCCGGATCTAAGCTCAAAGAAGAGAGCCTTTAACCGTGCTGCCAAGTCCTACAAGAAGGCGCTCAAGAAGGCTCGCTTCGACCGCATTACCCATATTGGCGACAAGTTATCTGCGCAGCCATCCGGTAGCAGATCTTTTTGGTCCCTTGCCAAATCGGTTGAGGCGAACTTCTGTCGGCCCTCACTGCCTCCGCTGGTTAAGCCTGATGGAACACTGGCTCATACGGCGAGAGAGAAAGCAGGTCTCTTTGCATCTCTATTTGCCCATAATTCGCGTCTTGATACTGGCATTGCTACTCCACCTAATTTACCTCATTGCGGAGCTTCAATGCCTGAGGTTTGCATTAGGAACAAGGAGGTTCTGAGAGTACTGTGTCGTCTGGACGTGAATAAGGCTAGTGGTCCGGATGGTATACCAGCGATTGTTCTTAAAGCATGTGCGCCCGAGTTGTCTCCTGTATTGACGCGCTTGTATTGCCTCTCATTTAGGACTGGTATAGTGTCCAAGTCCTGGAAGCTTGCCAACGTGCAGCCCGTGCCCAAAAAGGGTAGTCGTGCCGATCCTGCCAACTATCGGCCGATTTCGATCACCTCGCGCCCTCGCGAACTCGCGCCTTTTGGCATACCTGGAAGGTAACGATCTCCTCAGTGACCGACAGTACGGGTTTCGCCGCAATCGGTGAACTGGGGACCTAAGTGTATGCCACTCACTTGTGGGGCGAGGCCCTCGAGAAGAATGGAGAAGCGATTGCTGTCTCCCTTGATGTGTCGAAGGCCTTCAACCGGGTATGGCACGCTGGCCTTTTGAGTAAGCTTCCAGCGTACGGCATTTCCCCTAGCCTGACTGGCTGGGTAAAATATCTTGACTGAACGGTCCCTCCGAGTTGTTGTCGACGGATGCTCTTCTGAGCCCATGTCAACTAATGCCGGTGTTCCTCAGGGGTCTGTTCTCTCTGCAACTCTGTTCCTGCTGCATATTAACGATCTGATGATGCCCGGTATCTATGGGTATGCAGATGACAGCACAGTTGTAGAGAGATACCTGCCGGATGCTCGGGCTAGTAGGGAATCAATCCGGTCCGAAAGAGAGGCCATGGTTGAGCGAATGAGTGTTGCACTGCAGGCAGTCTCCGAATGGGGCAATGCCAATCTTGTAGCATTCAATGCCGCCAAAACACAGGCGTGTCTTTTCACCGCCAAAAGGAGCCCGTTCACCTTGGCTCCTACTCTTCGAAATGTATCCTTGGAGTGTTCCGACCGCCTTCAGCTTTTGGGAGTTGAGATTTCCTCGAACCTTAACTTTGGGCGGTTCATTGAGTCCAAGGCCAAGGTGGCTGCCAGGAAACTTAGCGTTATCGCAAAGGTCCGGCAGTACTTCACACCTGGGCAGCTTCTAATGTTATACAAAGCACAGGTCCGTTCGTGTGTGCTGTACTGCAGCCACATTTGGGCTGGTGCTGCCAAGTGTCACCTGGCCACTTTGGATTCAGTGGAGAGGCGTGCGAAGAGGCTGATTGGTGACCCTGATCTAACTCGAGATGGTCTCCAAAGCCTAGAGCACAGGCGTAGAGTAGCCAGCCTTTCGGTGTTCTATAGGATGCATTTTAGGGAGTGTGCGAGGGAATTGCATAATTTAATTCCCCCATCTCCGTTCCACCATCGGACGACCTGTCGTACGGCTGGTTTCCACCCTTACGTTGTTAACACCACTACGATCCCGACGAAGCGTTTCGCCTCCTCCTTTATACCGCGTACATCCAGGGACTGGAACAATTTGCCAGCGGCGGTGTTTCCGTCGGACTACAATTTGCGTGTCTTGAAGGCTAGAGTGAATAGGCTCTTAATAAACTAGTGCGCTTTACCATCAACGATTGCGTCACTGCTTACCATCAGGCAGGATTGCGGTCAAGCGCTAGTTTATAATATATATATATATATATATATAAAAGCATGTTCTTTCTAAGATCGATTCGTGAACAGTAATGATAAACTGTTTCGCCGTACGGCAAGTTACGGAATTTTGTTTCAGAACGATTAGCGGAAGTGCTATTCAAATCAGTGGGAAACCTCGAAAGTATAATGATGTAATTATAACTTCTAAAAATAATTAATGGGTATGCTTCTTCATTTTTTTCTGTTTTCAATCCATGCTGTATTTTTTACAATAATTTGCTGTTTACATTAAAAGAACATTCGTAAAAAATACAACACTTACAGCTTACAGCAACTTACAGCTTACAGGAGGTTAATTTTTATTCGATTGATTATTACTATCAAAGTTTCTCAGAGTGCCACTGAATAAATATATATGATTCAGTGAATCCTAAAATTAAATTTAAGTTTTTGAGTTATGAAATAAATCTATGAACTAATTTAATAAAAGAGTCAGTACGAACATGGCGTAAAGTTTAACTTTGAATTGAGTTTCGTAGTTAATTTATCGTCAAACACAATAAAGATTTACTCACCTTCACAAAATTTACATTTAATTGACAAACTCCATTGGTTATTGTAAACTTTGATTGTTTATAATAACAATCAAAGTTTACATTCCTGTTAATATTGTAAAATGTCCCCCATTGTTATAAATGAATTTTTATGTCCGGTCCATGGAGAAAATAATCAAGTCAAGTCAGTCAAGTTCAGTTTATTTCTTCTTCAGCCTATAGAGATCCATTGCTGGACAAAGGGCTCCTCCAATGCTTTCCACGGTTGGTCCACCTTTTTGGGGGCCTCACTACACTGCGTCTTCCAGTACGTGGCCACCACTCCAGAACCTTACTGCCCCATCAGCCATCGATTCTACGAGCAATGTGCCCGGCCCACTGCCACTTAATTTTAGCGACTCGAAGAGCTGTGTCGGTGACTTTGGTTCTTCCGTGGATCTCCTCATTTCTGATTCGATCGCGCGAACCCCAAGCATAGCTCTTTCCATCGCCCTTTGTGTGACTTTGAGCCTTCGTATGAGGCCCTTTGTGAGCGACCACGTTTCAGTTTCGTATGTCATCCATTCCAGTGATAGAAATACTGACTATAGCCTGTCTATTAATGACAACATAATTAAATCAGACTCGCAAGTCTCTGAGGCATTTGAAAATTTCTTTTCGGATATTCCTGTTTCAACTACTAAATCCCTAAACTCATCACCTTCTGTTGCGGAGTCTTTGCTTAAAGAAAATGTTAATGTTTGTGATTCGGAGTTTCATTTTGAACATGTTATCAGTAGAGATATAATTAAAATCTTTCACACTCTGAATGTAAAAAAGACTGCTGACCTATGGGGTCATTCGGTGGAAGTTGCTAAGTCTATTATTGATATTGTGGCACCCACTCTAGCTGTTATCTTTAATGCTTGTATTGACTGTGGAGAGTTTCCTGATCTCATGAAAAATAGTAAAATAATACCTTTGTTTAAATCTGGTAGTACATCAGACCCCACAAATTATAGACCTATTTCTGTACTACCTACCTTTAGTAAAATTTTTGAGAAATTAATTTTAAACCAAATGCTAAATTTTTTTAATAAACATAAATTATTACATAGCAAACAGTTCGGTTTTACAAGGGGTCGTTCAACTACTGATGCCGGTGTTGAACTTCTAGGTCATATATATAATGCATGGGAGGATAAATGCGATGCCTTGGGCATCTTTTGTGATTTGTCCAAGGCATTCGATTGCGTTCTTCACGATACGTTAATCAGGAAACTCCGCCACTACGGGATCCGGAACTCTGCACTGGATCTTATTACATCTTACTTGAGTGGTAGGATTCAAAGCGTTGACGTTAATGGAAAAAGATCTTCTGGATCTTTAGTAACAATGGGAGTCCCACAGGGGTCAATTCTTGGTCCTTTTTTGTTTCTTATTTACATCAATGACCTGCCGTACCTAATAAAGGATAACCACGATATAGTGTTGTTTGCAGATGACACTTCACTTTTATTTAAACTGAAACGTCAGCAGCAGGTTACTGATGATGTAAATAGCGCGATCTCCAAAGTAGTCCATTGGTTTAATGTTAATAATTTACTCTTAAACGAGAAAAAAACCAAATGCATTAAGTTTACTCTACCTAACGTGAGGCAGGTGGAAACTAAAGTGTTGATAAAGGGCGAAGAATTGAAATCTGACGACAGCACAGTATTCTTGGGTATAACTCTGGATGCTAAGCTTCAATGGGGTTCACATATAGAAAAATTGTCAAAAAAGCTAAGTTCTGCTGCATACGCAGTTAGAACAATTCGTAATTTGACTGATGTTGAGACGGCCCGTTTAGTGTACTTTGGCTATTTCCACAGCGTAATGTCGTACGGCATTCTGTTGTGGGGAAATGCCGCCGATATTCAAACAATATTTGTTTTGCAGAAACGAGCTGTTCGTGCAATTTATAAATTAAGTCCGAGACACTCTCTCAGAGAAAAATTTAAAGAGATTAATGTACTGACCGTGCCGTCTCAATATATTTATGAAAATCTTTTGTATGCTCATAAAAATATAAAATTGTTTAAAAAATACAGTGATGTCCATGATATAAATACTAGGAACAGGCACAAATTTATTGTACCTACAACAAGGCTCAAGAAAATAGGTGGCTCTTTCAGATGCCAATGTATACATTTTTACAATGGACTTCCAGAGGTGGTTCAAGATCTGAGCCTGAATAAATTCAAATCCTTCATTAAACGTAAGTTGTGTCAGAAAGCATTTTATAGTGTGAAGGATTATATTGAGGACAAAAAGGCTTGGGCTTGAGCTGCGTCCGATTTCTATACAATGATTGTTCTTTGATTTTTCCTCTTGTAGTTTTAATATGTAATTGTTTATGTTATTTAGTCAAAGCCTGTATTACACACTATGTAGCCAAGCATATTGTACGTTACGGAATTGTATCGCTGACAGAGGTGTTCGGCACTTGTACAGCTGCACAGGAGCTAAACTTTCCACAGATTCGGGAACACTGTTGGAGCTGCTGAACCTTGGACAAAACCATCTTAGCATTGTGTAGATTCAATTTCTTAGTATTGTATAATTGCATGGCAAACGTGTGAGCACAATGTACGAATGTGCTGTAAGGCATTTATTTGTTGGGTTAGTCTTTTTATTGACTTAATTGTGCTCTGGCTGTTGAGAGTATGTCATGCTCACTCAAATGTCTCGCTGATGGTGGCGTGTGTTTTGGGTCATTGGGTTCCCTTCGATATGGTTGAGCTGAATGATGCTGATCCATACGTCATGTTCGTGAACGGACGCCGTCGGAGGGGACTGGTCATCTCTTAGCTGCCACGGCGTATTTTAATTTCTGAATTGATTTTTGTATGTTTTCCATAATGGACGCTCTCAGCGTACAATATATTTCTGCATCGTTCTCACGCGGTTGATTTCAACATGAATGGTGTAATCAAATATTTGTAACAATAGCTTAAAAATTTAAAAGAGTGTCCATGGAGTTTCTTGCCCGTTCTTCTCCATAGGTACCTACTCTTTGGAATGGGCGACTAGCTTCATCTTATTGACTGACCGACCTTCTGACAATTCAAAAGTGCCTGTAACTGGTTTATTTGAAATAAATGATTTGATTTGATTTGATTTGATCACTGGCAACACTCACTCGTCAAGGACTTCAGTCTTGAGACACTGTGGTATCTTGGACGACGAGAAGATGTAGCGTAGCTTTCCGAACGCTGCCCAGCCGCGCTGGATTCTACGAGACACCTGTTTTCTATTCTCGCAACCACTAGAATTGGAGTGAGTGCGATATGGGAATTCGACATAATATTCATCTTATCCATGTTTAATTTAGACCCACTTGTTGGGAAGCTCTGCTGAGGTTATTTAGTATTTTGTCTTCCAGCGTCTCCGCCATGACCACGATATCATCTGCTAAACGGAGATTAGTGATGGACTCGTCGTTGATGTTGATGTCAAGTCCTTTCCTGTCCAGGAGTTTGAAGACATCTTCCAACGCAGCACTGAATAATTTGGGAGGTATGAAATCTCCACGCTACAGTTGAACCGGTTTCGAGTCCTGATCCTGAAGACGGACTGACATGGTGGCGTTTTTGTACCAACACTTTATCACCTCAATGTATCGATGGTCGATTGACACCGCTGGAGAGACTGTAGCACCGCCAAAGTCTCGATCGAATCGAAGGCTTTCTTATAGTCCACAAAAGCTAAGCATAGTGTTTTTTTATACTTCTCGGACTTCTGTATAACTTACCACTGTACTAAAGCCTTTTCGGAAGCCTGCTTATTCGGGAGGCTGGAAGTCGTCAAACCTGCAAGCGAGAGGATTCATGATGACCCTAGAAAACAGCTTAGAAACATGGCTCAGCAAGGATATCGGTCTGTAGTTTATCAGGAGGGTTTTATCGACTTTTTTGAAAACAATACTACCACGTTTCTGTGCCATACCTTAGACGTTTACCTTTTGAGAAAGACGGAATTAAATAGCTTCTGAAACGCTTTAAGAACCTGTCGCCACCCGCTTTCAGAACCTCAGCCGTAATTCCATCATCTCCAGCCGCCTTATCTTTCCTAAGCTGTTTCAGGGTCCGACCATCTCGTACAGGCTGACGTCCGGAATCGTCTTACTTTATTTATAGTCATTCGATTCATTCAAGTGAATCAGTAACCTGATAAGGAAGGAAGGGAGGACTTTATTGGACCTTATATTTCGGGTTCCACTTTCGTGAATTTATGCTCCTACCTACCTAAACTTATCCCTACCCCATAATGTATGAATAAATTAATAACAATAATACAATAAGATTTACTCGGTGGTGGCCATCATCATCATCAATATCGGCTGCCGGCAGAAGTTAACATACTTCTTGTGTTGCCGCCAAGCGATTCGTCGTGTTCCGGCATGGTGTCTGATGAAGCAGTACAGAAGACTGATGTGACCAGTTGTGTTGCGTTGTGTGCCGGATACGATGCGCTAAATGTTGTTGTGTAGGGAGTTTGGTCCTGGAGGGTAGCGGGATCTGAAGCACGGTGCTCTACCATCAATGATTACATCACTGCAGTTATGCGATTCTTCAACCATCGCACTGTAAAAGCTGAGGTGAAGTGAGCTGTCATTCAACTAATTCTAGGGATTGACACTATTGACAATTCTCTATATGACTTTTAGAGAGTCGTTCGACTGATCTCCGTGTGATCGTTCGTGGTGCGCGTACCGAATCGCTATTCGACCGTCGTCGTCATTAAAGAAGACTTTTTGCCGCAGAACATTGTGTTCCGCCGGTTTGGCGGACAAGTGCCACAGATTAGCTCAGGAACAAGCTATTGATGAGAAGTTTTATGGTAAAAACTAGAATAAGGTTTATGTATTTATTATTTTATTATCATATAAGTCTCTTTTGTGTATGGGTCTTTGTTGCCTGGAATAAAGTAATTATTATTATGTAGATGCACGTAAAATGCTCAGAGATAGATAAGTACTTAGGAGATATATAGTTTATCATTATCTATACAGCAATTTCAGTCTACTGCTGCACAAATAGAAAGATAAAATGTTGTGCCTATAGTTAGCTAATTTCCCCTATCTACTACCCGTGGTTACGTACCGTTGAACAATCTTAATTAGGACTTATGGTTATGAAAAAACTTGGAGACAGTTTGCGGTCGAGAATTAAATAGTTCTAATGTAGTTTGGGTAACCCGCATTCATTACTAATCAACATCTTATCCTATTAAGGGGCTATAAATTGTACCTAGCTGCGATCAACCATGTCCGGTTATAATTCATAGGTTCCGCTGGGCTGCGTGACTTGTTCTCCCGCTGAATTTATTGCAGGGCGCAATTATAAATGAGATTTTTTTTTGTAAACCAAACTTATATGTTAGCGAATAAAAGATTCATATCAACAGAGTTGCTTTCTTAGATGTAGTTTATATGCATACATATACTACTTTATTTTTTCTTTATACGATACGTGAATATAGTTTTTTTCAGAATAAGCAACTGAATTGATTACAATCATTTTTACACCATGTTATATTTTTTCCCAAATACATTTAGAAATTATTGCAGTGTGGTTACCGAGAACACAACACAGTTCACGACAGATCATAGTGGTACTAGGCGCGTGCGCACAGCGGGACAGGACTCCTTGCCCCTCTGTGCAGAGGTGCAATACTTGCTAAGTAAAATTAACATGTTTTAAATAAACTATACTACATTTTCTTTTATCACTTACGGCTGAATTTACGAATAAAGTACAGACGACAGCACATCATAGCTTGATGTGCTGTCGTCTGTACTTTCAATACATCTGTCAGATTTCCTTATTAGATTTTCAAATTTATCTCTAAAGCTTTAAGGCTCAAGTTTGATTGGGAATATCTACTAGTTTGGGGTAGCTTGACCTGCTGTCGTCCGTACATAATAATATCTACCTACACTTGACCGTAACGATAGTCCAAAGCCTGCAAGTGTGGTGGAAAATGTTATCACTAGTTAATTAAATCGAACAAACAAACTATTATCAATAAACGCGGGCGGGCGAGTGGTGCGTTGACCGTAATATTTTTGTTGGGAGCAGGTAAGATAACAAACTCGTAACTTTGTGGTTTTTCATGACATTTTTTTGAAATTTTGTACATATACTCTTTACTTTAAAGTCACAGCCTCCGTGGCGTAGCGGTAGCGGACGCGGCCGCTGCGCAAGGTGGCGCGGGTGCGATCCCCGCACAGTGCAAGTATTTGTATGCATGAATATGAATATTTGCACTGGTCTGGTCGTGCCTCGGAAAGCTCGTTAAGCCGTTGGTCCCGGTTGCCATACGAACATCTAGTGGCAGTCGTTACGGGTTGTTGGAGCCCTCAAAATTCCAACAATTGGTCTAACTGCAATGCTTCGATGTCGCCTTCGGGGTTGTGGAGGTCAGACGGCAGTCGCTTCATGGAAAATGTCGAAGTTTAGCCATATCAGCAGTTGGACTGGTAAAGCGGACCTCAGACTCCAAAGCTGAAAAGGCTTCGGATGCGACTGGGATTAACGCTGGGATGATGATGATGACTCTTTACTTTAAAGTACTGAACACGTGTTTCGCATAAACAAAAAATAACGGTGTACATATGAGTTGGTAAAAGAGAGATGAAGATAAAAATCCATAGCTATATGCAATTTGTGTAATATAAATAAATAAATATATACGGACTGCTTAGTACCTAGGGTTCTAATTTGTAGATGAATGGGTCGGTGTGATTTTAGAAACAAAACAAACGTGTGTCTTCGGAGGTGAGTTTATTACGACTGGTTGTAACACAGACAAACGATATTATTTAAAGGATTGGACATTCCGCCCACCAAAAACATTAGTTTTTCAATCACAAAATAAATGAAATACATGCTATTTTAAACAGTGGACTGTAAATTATTATACATTACTAACACAAATAGCAAAGTACTCCATTCTAATTAATTTTAACACAAAACTTAAATCAATCGGCAAACTTAATGTAAAAATTGTAGGTACACCGCCCACCGTAGCTCACTCATTTTTGGTATCTTTAGGCAGTGCTATCAATTTGTACAGTGGTCTTTTAAATTCGCGGTTTCCAGGAGTTTCTACTGTTACTACTCTTACAAGATTGTCTTGCCCAGGATGTACTTGTTTTACTCTGCCTAGTAACCACTTTGTAGGCGGCAGGTTATCCTCTTTGATGATAACTATATCTCCAATAGTTGGCTCTGAAACCTTGACTTGCCACTTGTACCTTTGTTGGAGTGTATTAAGATACTCGGTACGCCATTGATGCCAGAATTGCTGCGTCAGTCTTTGAATTAATTGCCATCTCGTTAAAAGACAAATTTTTTGTTGTTGATAGCAAGTGTCAGGGACAGAAATTAAAGGCTCACCAACTAAAAAATGGCCAGGTGTAAGTGGTGTCAATGTATTGGTGTCCATCTGACAAATGGGACGCGAGTTGAGGCACGCCTCGATTTGAGCTAATAGTGTGCTCATTTCTTCATACGTCAATCGAGTATCTTTGTTTATCCTGTGGAGAAGTCGTTTAGCAGATTGAACACCAGCTTCCCACAGGCCTCCATAAGTTGGCATCCTGGGTGGTATGAAGTGCCAGTTTGTACCATCATTAGCCAGTAGCTCAGCCACTTCTCGTGCTAGGTTGTTTTTTCCTTCCTGGAACATCGTTCTTAGTTCTTTGGCGGCGCCTACAAAATTGGTGCCGTTGTCGCTCCATATGTCAGAACAGCGGCCTCGGCGCGCCACAAACCTCCGAAAAGCGGCTATAAAGGCTTGTGCACTCAGGTCTGTGACTGCCTCTAAATGAATAGCACGAGTAGTCATGCATATAAATAGACAAATATAGCCCTTCCTTGCGATATGTCCACGGCCCTTAGAGGTTCTAATAAGTACAGGTCCTGCATAGTCTACCCCACTATTGATGAACGGTCGATGAGGATTGACTCGAACAGCAGGTAACTGCCCCATCAATTGGGTTTTAATCTTGGCTTTATCTACAATGCAGACCTTACAGTTGTGAATGAACTTTCGTACAGCAGACTTCAGCCCTATAATCCAATATCTTGTTCTAAGAAAAGCCATCATAGCTTGAATTCCGCCATGAAGTGTTCTAATGTGGGCCTCCTTTACTAATAGCGTAGTGATATGTTGATTAGAAGGAATTATAATTGGATGTTTAGTCATTTCAGGCATATCAGAATTTTGTAATCTTCCTCCCACTCGTATGATTCCATTTTTATCTAAAAATGGCGAGAGTGTGATGAGCGAACTTCCTTTCTTTACTTCTCCCTTTTCTTCTAAGTCTTTGATTTCTCTTTGGTAAACTAAGTTTTGATAATATTTTATGCACGAATTTAAAACTTCATCTAATTCCTTCACTGTTAAGTACTTTCCTGCAGTTTCTGATTTTATCTTCATAAACCTTCTACAATACGCCAAGACTCTTTTCATCCTTAAGAGTGATGAAAAACGTTCCCAAATTGGTCTTGCTTCATCTACATTGCTATGAAACGATGTACTCTTCAATTCTAAGTCCGTTTGTGTAATTTCACATCTACTCAATGTTAGGTTTCTCAGTTGTAGCCACACAGGTCCAGCCCACCATAAGTCTAAAGAAGCCAGATTGCTTGCTTGAGTGCCTCTTGTCGCAATATCGGCTGGATTATCAGTAGACTGAACGTGTCTCCATTGGTCAGTGTCTAGAACTCGTGTGATATCTGCCACGCGGTTTGCGACGAAGGTGCGCCAACGACTTGGTTGAGATTGCAGCCAGGAAAGCACCACCATCGAATCGGTCCATACATAGATGCTATTTTTTGGCACCTTTATAATGTCCTGAAGATCATTGACTAGTTCTGCTAATAATGCAGCGGCACACAATTCTAATTTTGGAATTGAAAGTTGCTTCAGTGGTGCGACCTTTGTACGAGAAGCTAGGATTCTGACATGTACTGCGTCTTCTTCAATAATCTTAAGGTAAGTTACAGCAGCATACGCCTGAGAAGATGCATCTGCAAAACCGTGTAACTCAATATTTGCGTAATTAGTCGGCGTAGTCTTCAACCATCGTGGTACTTCAATGTTTTGCAGGTGTATCAACTCCTCTCTATATCTCATCCATTCATCAATCAATTCCGAAGGCAGTTCATCATCCCATCCCAAGTTACACAGCCACAGTTTTTGTATCAGCACCTTTGCATTGATGATCACTGGTGACAGCCATCCAAAAGGATCAAACAGGCGTGCTACATCTGATAAGATGGATCTCTTCGTAACGGGACGTCGAGCTTCAGGTAAGTTGACAGTAAATTTAAATGTGTCATTGTTTCTATCCCAGGTAAGTCCTAGAATCTTTATTACTTTATCTAGCTTTATCTCAATTCCATCCTTTGTACTGTTTTCTCCTTCTTTCAAATAATTTAAAACTTCCTCAGAATTGCTACACCATTTTTGCATCTTAAAACCTCCTTTATCTAGAATAATCCTTATTTCCTCACAAATTTTCTTTGTTTTCTCCACATTTTCACTTCCATGCATGAAATCATCCATGTAAAATGAATTCTTTATTACAGGAGCTGTTTCTGGATAATTTATTTCTTCATCGTCAGCAAGTTGATTTAATGTTCGTACAGCTAAATAAGGTGCTGCAGCTGTGCCAAAAGTAACCGTCGTCAAATCATAGTCTTCTAGTTTGTCTTCAGAATTATCTCGCCAGACGATGCGTTGCAATTTTGTATGTTCAGATGTCATATTAATCATGCGGTACATCTTTACTATGTCTCCCACTACACATATCTTATGGGTTCGCCATGTGATGATTAAGGATCTCAAATCAGGCTGTAAGACAGGTCTAACCATCATAGTATCATTCAGCGAATGACCGTTAGAACGCTTAGCAGATGCGTCATAAACTACACGAACCTTAGATGTATCCTTATCTTCACGTATCACGGCGTGGTGAGGCAAATAGATTGATTTGTTGTCGTCAGCTGAGTCAGATTTTTTCAGATGACCTATTTCCATATATTCATGTATTACCTTAGTATATTCTGACTGTATCATCTTTGACTTTTGAAATTTCCTTTCTAATCCCTTGAATCTACTTATAGCTGTTTGTTTTGTATCTCCGCATAATTTTACTATTTGTTCTACTGCTTGCTTCAAAGGTAGGTGCACTATATTGTATCTTCCATTAACTCTCTTAGTTGTATTTTTGTAAATATCTTCACACATTTGTTCTTCTTTTGTAAATAGTTTTCTTTTCTTGTATGTATCTGTTTCTATTTCCCAGAATCTTCTCAAAATATCATTGTCTTCTGATACCATACTTGTAACATGTAGTGTAGTTATTTTGTGTTCTTCCAATTTGTCTTTCTTGTGACCTGACAGGATCCAACCTAATCGCGTTTTTTGAGCCACTATACCATCGGATAATTTTTGCAGTCCAACTTCTATAATTTGACAGAAAATGTCTGAACCCAGTAAAATGTCTATTTTACCCGGGGTGTTAAACGAAGGATCAGCCAATATTAATGTCTGAAGCTCAGGCCAGTTCATCGATATGTGTTTCGAAGGTAATGTTGTAGAAACTGATTTTAAAACATAGGCCTTTACATGAATAACCTCCCTTTGGTTATGTCGTGATGTGATTGCCAAGTCAACTACATGTTTGATAGGCACCAGGTTTTCTTCTCCAACTCCTGAGACTACACCGTTGATACAAGTCTTCTTCAATCCTAAGAGTTCGACTACTCTTGAGGATACGAATGAAGCCTCAGAGCCTTGGTCAATCAATGCACGAAGTAGATGTGTTTTACCGTCGCGTGATGTGACATTTACTTGTGCTGTAGCCAATAACACTTGACGACCAGACTGTTCTTTAGAGAAGTGTGCGCTTGTGATCTTTTGTTCTGAATGTTCTTGTTTCTTTGGTTCTTCTTCTTGTTTCTTCTCCTCTTGTGCTGTTTCCTTGACTTGATGTAGAAGAGAATGATGTTTTCTTCCGCAGACTCGGCACGTTCTTTTTTGTTTACATTTGTAGACATTGTGATTCGGCACTAAACAGTTGAAGCAAAGGTTTTTATTCTTCACGAATTCATGACGCTGCTGCACAGTTTGTTTGGCAAACTCTTTGCAACTAAATATGTAGTGATCACCTTTGCAGAATGAACATGAAGGTGTGGAATTCACGTTAGCGTGTGCAGCTTGCAAAATATCGCTATCACTATCCCTTGCTGTAGAATGATATACTTTATGACCTTGCGTCTTCTCTTTAGGGGTCGTGGAGGTGATGGGCGAAACTAGTTCGAGTGTACGGAACTTAGTCTCGAGAAACTTTCTCATCTCCGCCCAAGAAGACAACTCATCGCTTTTTTCTTTATAAGCCTGCTCTTCCCAATGTTTCACGGTCTCTTGATCAAGTTTCTGTCCAACCAGAAAAACTATTATTGGGTCCCATGAATCTGTACATATTTTTATATTATTTAAGCTGTTGATACACTCTACGGTAGTGTCTAGCAAGGCTTTGATTTGTCCAGCTGATGGGTTACTAACCTTTTTTTGGTTAAATAATCTTTTCAGAATAGATGATACAATCATCTTCTTGTTGCCGAATCGTCCCTTGAGAAGTTCCCATGCCTGTGTATAATTATTGTCTGTCACTTGAATATGGCGCAGTAACATTTCTGCTTCTCCCGAAACACTCGTCTTCAAATAGTGCAACTTCTGCACGTCACTAATAGCAGAGTTGTGAACTAAGGCAGTAAACAAATCTTCATACGTCGTCCATTCTTCATATTTGCCTGAGAAGGTTGGCAACTGTATCCTTGGAAGCTTAGCAAACGGTAATTGAGCATTTTGTGAACAATTGGACATATCGGTAACTTCTGCTAATCTCTTTTGTGACGTCACACAAGATAGGAGATCAGTTAAGTCCGCCTGTATAGAAATGTACATATCTTCATACGTATAAAATTCCTCGTTTAAAAAGTACGGCAACATTCCTCGTTGTTCACGTGGAGTACATTTCATAAGGTCGATATTTGCTTGTTTAAACGACTCCCAATACTCCTCAATGCATTTCAATCTCGCCTTAATGTAACCTTCTGTTAGTCGCTGCTTCGGGCACTTTTTCAAGTTAATTTGTGTCTTCTGTATCATACTCGCCACATCTTCCAATGTAGATAAATGTCTTGACTGTTCCGACGTAGGAGAAGTCATTTTACAGTATTAAATAGTTCCAAATTATACACAAAAACACGTTCACTCAATGTTCAAGTTCAAATCAATGTCTTTATTCACTTAATTTTGTATAGTCTTCGCACTAATAACTCGTAAACAACTTTTTTCTACGAATCCTTATCTAAGGAATGCGGTTCCTATTGTATTCGCGCACCGAGCTCGCTGATCGACCCATTCATAACAATCCGGCGCATTTGGACCATATGCTTAGTACCTAGGGTTCTAATTTGTAGATGAATGGGTCGGTGTGATTTTAAAAACAAAACAAACGTGTGTCTTCGGAGGTGAGTTTATTACGACTGGTTGTAACACAGACAAACGATATTATTTAAAGGATTGGACACGGACAAATCACACAGATTGAGCTAGCCCCAAGGTAAGTTCGAGACTTGTATGTAATATGATTAAAATATCAATCTTATATTCATATCATCAATCATAAAATCAAAATTGTTTATTTCAAATTAACCATCACTTGGTACTTTTGAATAGTCAATGTCGATGTCGGTCAGTCCAAGAAAAGTGAAGCTAAATTGCACGTTCCAAAGCGTAGATCTCTATGGAGAAGAACGTGCAAGAAACTCCATGGACACTCTTTTAAAAACATAATATATGGGTTACATTTCTTTGTTACATATTTATGTTGCTTCTATCGTGTAAGCACAATGTAAAATTAATTAAAATATAGAAAATGCATTAAGCCCACTGGCAGCTAAGAGATGACCAGTGTCCACTGATGGCCCCCGTTCACGAGCATGACGCGCGCATCAGCCCCACTTAAGCTCAACCATATTGAAGGGAACCAAATGAACCAACAACAACACCACCATCAGCAAGACATTTGAGTGAGCATGACAAACTCTCAACTGCCAATCTCATAATGTCAAACAAGTTATATATATAAAAAAAAAAAAAAACAAACCATAGTCCATGGTGCCTATAATCACAAACTTGAAAAGTGCTTTTACATTATACAATACTATATTACTTGCAAAATCATGGTAGCAAAATATTGTGCACAACGTTGAAATAAACAAATAAAATAAAAAAGGAATATTTGGAAAACAACAAAAAGGGGGAATGGTATCTCTTCCAAACCTACAAAATTGTCTGTGACTGTGGAGCAGGACTGGCATTGGTTGCACTACAGGCGGTCCCCGAATGGGGCAACGCCAATCTTGTAGCATTCAATGCCGCCAAAATACAGGCGTGTCTTTTCACCGCCAAAAGGAGCCCGTTCACCTTGGCTCCTACTTTTCGAAATGTATCCTTGGAGTGCACCGACCGCCTTCAGCTTTTGGGAGGTGAGATTTCCTCGAACCTAAACTTTGGGCGGTTGATTGAGTCCAAGGCCAAGGTGGCTGCCAGGAAACTTGGCGTTATCGCAAAGGTCCGGCAGTACTTCACACCAGGGCAGCTTCTAATGTTGTACAAAGCACAGGTCCGTTCGTGTGTGGAGTACTGCAGCCACATTTGGCTGGTGCTACTAAGTGTCACCCGGCTACTTTGGATTCAGTGGAGAGGCGTGCGAAGAGGCTGATTGGTGACCCTGATTTAAGTCGAGACGGTCTCCAAAGCCTAGAGCACAGGCGTAGAGTACCCAGCCTTTCGATGATCTATAAGCTGCATTTTGGGGAGTGTGTGAGGGAATTGCATGATTTAATTCCTCCATCTCCGTTCCACCGTCGCACGACCCGTCGTACGGCGTATTTCCACCCTTACGTTGTTAACACCACTACGAACCGGACGAAGCGTTTCGCCTCCTCCTTTAAACCGCGTTCACCGAGGGAATGGAACAATTTGCCAGCGGCGGTGTTTCCGTCCGACTAAAATTTGAGTGTCTTCAAGGCTAGAATCAATAGGCTCTTAATAAACTAGTGTGCAACCATCAACGATTGCGTCACTGCCTACCATCAGGCGGGATTGCGGTCAAGCGCTAGTTTATCCATACTAATATTATAAATGCGAAAGTAACTCTGTCTGTCTGTCTGTCTGTCTGTCTGTCTGTTACGCTTTACCGCTTAAACCTCTCAACCGATTTTGATGAAATTTGGTACAGACAATCTTTGTATTTCGGAATTGCATGATTTAATTCCTCCATCTCCGTTCCACCATCGCACGACCCGTCGTACAGCATATTTCCACCCTTACGTTGTTAACACCACTACGAACCGGACGAAGCGTTTCGCCTCCTCCTTTAAACCGCGTTCACCGAGGGAATGGAACAATTTGCCAGCGGCGGTGTGTCCGTCCGACTACGACCGAATTTGAGTGTCTTCAAGGCTAGAGTAAATAGGCTCTTAATAAACTAGTGTGCTTTACCATCAACGATTGCGTCGGTGCCTACCATCAGGCGGGATTGCGGTCAAGCGCTAGTTTATAATTTATATAAAAAAAAGGTTCAAACCTAGCATCGAAAAATTATTCAGATGGAAATATTTTAGCACGCCTAAACTAAAACTGAATGTGGTTTATTCTACAATGGATTCCCTTGTTCACAAATTAAACTAAATTTAATCGTATAATTATATTCAAATTACAAAACATCCGAAACACTGATATAACAATTAGCTGTGGGCAAAAACCTCTAGAATATAGCTGAAACAGTCACGCTACATTTGTGCGGCAGTTAGGGTTTGTTTAGACGACCACTTTTGACGTCATAATGTGGTGGTGGAACTTTAACTTCAAAAAGGTGGCCAGGCATACCCGCTGTGAGCAGAGTTTTAAATGGCTGCAACATTTTATTGTGAATTTACGACAGATTGAGGAATCATCAGTTCAGTGTTCTATAGGATTCATTTTGGTGAGTGTGCGAGGGAATTGCATGATTTAGTTCCCGATCTCCGTTCCACCATCGGACGACTCGTCGCACGGGTTTCCACCCTTACGTCGTTAACACCACTACGATTCGGACGAAGCGTTTCGCCTCCTCTTTCATACCACCACAGATTACAGAATACTAGAACTAGACTAGAACAATTTGCCAGCGGCGGTGTTTCCATCGGACTACAATTTGAGTGTCTTCAAGGCTAGAGTATAGGCTCTTAATAAACTAGTGCGCTTTACCATCATCGATTGCGTCACTGCTTACCATCACGCGGGATTGCGGTCAAGCGCTACCTTATCTATACTAATATATAAAGCTGAAGAGTTTGTTTGTTTGTTTGTTTGTTTGTGCGCGCTAATCTCAGAAACTACTGGTCCGGTTTGAAAAATTCTTTTTGCATTGGATAGCGCATTAATCCGGGAAGGCTTTAGGCTATTCAGTGCATCTTTCTTTCTTTTTTTGAATACAAGTATATTTTTATCAAATTAAGATACTCCACACACACGACACGACACGATTAAAACATGGCGACAAAAAAAGTCGATTTACGTCAGGCGTTGACTAATTTGACGTTACTAAAGTACATAATATTTATCTTCTGTTCTTTTCTTAATGAAACTGAAAGAAAAAGATGCACTTAACTTAAACTAAGTTAAGTTTGTGAACAACGGAATCAATTTTTTTGAATACAAGTATATTTTTATCAAATTAAGATACTCCACACACACGACACGACACGATTAAAACATGGCGACAAAAAAAAGTCGATTTACGTCAGGCGTTGGCTAATTTGACGTTACTAAACTACATAATATTTATCTTCTGTTCTTTTCTTAATGAAGAAGAAAGAAAAAGATGCACTTAACTTAAACTAAGTTAAGTTTGTGAACAACGGAATCAAATTTTTTGAATACAAGTATATTTTTATCAAATTAAGATACTCCACACACACGACACGACACGATTAAAACATGGCGACAAAAAAAAGTCGATTTACGTCAGGCGTTGACTAATTTGACGTTACTAAACTACATAATATTTATCTTCTGTTCTTTTCTTAATGAAGAAGAAAGAAAAAGATGCACTTAACTTAAATTAAGTTAAGTTTGTGACAACGGAATCAATTTTTTTTAATACAAGTATACTTTCATTAAATTAGGATACTCCACACACACGACACGACACGATTAAAACATGGCGACAAAAAAGTCGATTTACGTCAGGCATTGACTAATTTGACGTTACTAAACTACATAATATTTATCTTCTGTCCTTTTCTTAATGAAACAGAAAGAAAAAGATGCACTTAACTTAAACTAAGTTAAGTTTGTGAACAACGGAATCACGGCCTTACCTTTCTTATGAAAAGTCAACGTCACATAACGCTCCAGAAGTTTGGCGAAGATAAGTAGGGATTATGTTCAGTCTTATGTAACAAAAAACCAAGTAACAGCTAATAAGGTATGTATTTCAAAATATACACCATATTGTGTAACGAGATATTGCAATTGACAGCTCCTACTAACGAGGTATAGGTTCCTACATAGCTTGGACGTTTTGACAGCCTCCGTGGCGTAGCGGTAGCGGACGCGGCCGCTGCGCAAAGTGGCGCGGGTTCGATCTCCGCACAGTGCAAGTATTTATATGCATGAATATGCATATTTGCACTGGTCTGGTCGTGCCTCGGAAAGCACGTTAAGCCGTTGGTCCCGGTTGCCATACGAACATCTAGTGGCAGTCGTTACGGGTTGTTGGAGCCCTCAAAAATCCAACAATTGCTGTAACTGCAATGCTTTGATGTCGCCTTCGGGTTGTGGAGGTCAGACGGCAGTCGCTTCACGGAAAATATCGAAGTTTAGCCATATCAGCAGTTGGACTGGTAAAGCGGACCCCAGACTCCAAAGCTGAAAAGGCTTCGGATGCGACTGGGATTAACGCTGGGATGATGATGATGATAATAGCTTGGACGTTTTGCATTTTCTGTCATTAATATTTTTTTATATGTCGACGCAAGGCTAACATAAACCTTTAAAATATTAACCTTAAGTTCAGACTTAACAGTTAGTATGACTGTATAGATATAAATTGGTTTAGATTTATATGTTGTTGTCAGTTTGCTTCTTTGCAATATAGAAAGCCAGGTTAGGTTACTTTGATAGCAACCCACAATTGAGGGTTTATAATAGTTATCTATAGTTAATTCATTTCATGATTAATAAGCGACATACGTTAGAATGGTAATGGATTTCGATTAATATTTGTTTACCTAATAGAAATAGACTCTTGATAAGACGAAAAAGCATGGCGCATGTTTTAAATAAATGTTTAAATATGTTAAGCAATGAAAAATAAATGCAATGTTAAAATCGAGTGTGAAATAGTAAAACGAATTAGTAAATTACAGTTTGTAACTCTAATTATTGTTACCTGCAAATTGTTATAAAATGAGTGTAACGACTTGTAACAACGGCGGCATGACGTTTTTCATAAAAGAATTGCCAAGCGGCTGTGAGGACAGCTTGTCAACGATAATTTGGTGAATATGTTGTTTTTCACTAGAATATCTTGTAAGTACGATTTCTGTAATTAAATGAGATGTTCGGGTTTATTTTACTGTGTGTTTGTGAAAGCTGTTAAGCGAGAACAATATAAATGTAAGTATGTAAAAACAATTACATAGTTGTATTCATTTTTGCTACATCTGAGCCTAGTGTTGGAGACAATGGCGTCAACGGAGTTGACGCCATAGTTTCTACGATTTTCAATGACCGTTATACAATATGTAAAGAAAACCCTGTCCGATCCGTGAAGGTATTGTTAGGTTTGTATAACTGATTCTACTAATGCCCACAAAGACAGGCTAAACTTAAAAATAAAGTCCCCCTAAAAAAATAAATATTATTTCGCAAAAAGAGGTAACTTAATACATGTGCGGTAAGCAACACCTTTCCGCGGGCGGCGGGGGGCAAGGCACGCGGCACCTGTGACGTAGTCGCGTCGCTATTCGCTTATAATAACAGCGGTGTTGTCACTTTTTTTAAAATTACCAAATTTCGGGGAAATTAGAATTAATTCCCGGGAAAAAAGGATTATTTCAAAATTCATTAGTATTGTTACTATGATGATTACGTAAAATTTTATATTATATTTGGTCAAGTGTTTACCTAAACTTTATTACCCTTATGGGTCGGACAGGGTTTTCTTTACATATTGTATATAATTATAAACTAGAGCTTGACCGCAATCCCTTCTGATGGTAAGAAGTGATGCAATAGTTGATGGTAAAGCGCGCTAGTTTATTAAGACCTTTTCACTCAAAAAAAAAAACTGAGTGAATAGGAAGGAAGACGGCAGTTGAGCGAGGCAATGCAATGTTAAACCGAACAACACGGCCAACGATGCTAGGCCAGAGGGAAATTGAACTGGAGACCAAACGTACGGTTTCACCAGACATCATGCCATAACACGACGAATCGCTTGGCGGCAAGACTTTCTCGGGTGGGTGGTAACTTCCGCCTGTGGTGGCGTTGCACGTTATTGTTGTAATATAATAAAAAATATTTTTTTTTTAATATCTTACTTTCAACTAATTGAGTAAAGTTACACATTGCGGAGACATGCTGTAAGATAAGGTAAGGAGGTAGTGCTTAAAAGTAAGCTTCACAAATATCATATTGGTGCTATTATGACTAGGTACGATATGTGCCAACGCTGAGCCTAAATGACAACAATGACTGGGATACCGAAGCGCAAATTGTAACCATGATGTTCACTGAATGATATAGGCTCCCTGTTTAAATACACACATCAAAAGTGTCTAGGGATCAAGCATTTTTATGCGGATTTCTTGAGATTGAGATGTGGCTTTGTAATAAATTTATGATTTTATAAATTTATATGGATCCTTTTTGGTGCATTTCATAATTTGAATCAGGAACTGTGAATCAAATTCGAGTAAAAGATGAAAATCAGCTGTCAATATTTTCCCTATAAAAACATACAACGCATTGAAGACATTATTAGTGCTACTGTTTCCCTACTACTGATTAAAACCAACGTTATTATGGAGCGGCGACGTCATTTAAGCAGGGAAGAAATGCTCAGAGCCGTGGGAATGATAGAAGCTGGTTCCCGGCAACGTACTGTGGCTTTAGCTCTGAATACAAGTCAGAGTGTTATCAGTCGACTTTGGACACGTTACCGAAGCACTGGTACCGTGGCTGAGCGCCATGGAGGACGGTATCGCTGCACCACACGGAGACAAGACCGATACATTCAAATCTTAACTCGAAGAGCTCCAACAATAACCGCCATGATGTTAGCCGTGAGGCTTCATCACTCTTCAGGGAACTTAATTAGCGACCAAACAGTCAGAAACCGCTTGCATGAAGTGAACCTTCATTCCCGAAGACCGCTACGGGTACCACCTATAGCAATGCACAATCGTAGGATTCGATATCAATGGGCTCTTGAACACAGAAATTGGGCAGAAGAACAATGGCGTTTCGTGTGCTTTTCTGATGAGTCTCGTTTTGGTATGAGACCGGATACAAGACGTATACGACACTGGAGAACCCCTGGACGCCAACAGCGATTAAAATCCTGCCAGGAAGTCCATCCTTATAGTGGTGGAACCATCATGGTATGGGCGGGTATTTGGATCGGCGGAAGAACTGAGTTGATTTGGATCAGAGGCAACCTCAACGCTCAAATTTATGCTGAAACGATTGTATCAGACGTCATCGTTCCTCTACAAGTGCAAATCGGTCCCTTATTTCAGTTAATGCATGATAATGCACGACCGCACACCGCAAGAGTTGTAAGACAGACTCTCGCCGCAGCTAACATCAATGTCCTGCCCTGGCCTGCTCAGTCGCCAGACTTGAACCCGATTGAGCATGCATGGGATATGCTACAGAGAAGAGCTCTGCCGAATATGGAGGGTATCCAGTCGCAAGAAGACCTTTTTTTGTTGTTGCAACGAACATGGGCGGCCATTCCACAGCGTGATTTGGATGAACTCATTTTGAGTATGCCAAACCGATGTTCTTGTGTTGTTAGTGTTCGCGGTAGAAACACGGATTATTAATTGTTTAAGTTACCCAATAAAATTTTAGAGAAAACTGTTATTTCAGTCTTTTTTTCGAACTTTTGTGTTAGTGGTTCAAATGTCAAATATCCCTTTATTAGGAAAATGGCAAATTTCTTTATTAATGCAAAGGTGACTTGGTTTATCGTTACTGTGACAAACGAAAACACTTTATTTGATGAATCCTTAAAGAAAATTTTAATTAATATCAATCAGGAGAAAAGTTATTGCAAAAATATATGTTGATCCCTAGACACTTTTGATGTGTGTAGTTCATCTTAGGTTATAAAATATGTTCGAAATACATTTTTTTAAACATAAACTTTTCATTTGTTTTTTCAGAATCCATGGTAAGGGTTTCGGGTAGATGTTTACCCTGTCTCTATTTTAAATACCAAAATAAAAACTTTTACAAAAATATTAAATGGCTCTAGAAGTCGGTGGCGAGCTAAACAATAAAAACCTTGAGACGAGATTCTAGAGCCATGACAAAAGTAAAATATTTTTTTTTCCTTTTAAGTGTTTTTTTTTTAAGTCGGTTTCTATTTTTGTAAAAAGTTTTTATTTCATGCTTTTCAGTGTCTTAGTCGAAATTCGAAAATTACTTTTTCACCTCATAACAACAGTGGCAGCCATAACCCATGTTAGAATAAGTTCTCATCAACGCGAAAAAAATCCCTATCTCAAAAACTAGTGAACGATTTTGATGAAACTTATTGTATTCCTTAAGTTGAACAATCCATAGTACAACAAAAAAGAATTACTTAAATCGGTCTTGTAGTTCCTGAAACACAAACATAAAAACATACATATATGTACTTACACTTGGAATTTGGCTCACATACATACGGGTCGAATTGATAACCTGCTTTTTTTTTGAAGTCGGTTAATAAACTTGATAAATATAAATAATATCACGTTGGAGATATTCTTAGACAGATCTGTAAATGAAATACAGTCTACATGAAGGTTATTCGTGCTACAACGTGTTTCGTGGAACACAAATACATTAAACATGTATTCTATATGTAGGGTCTACTAGTTTTGTTTAAAGTTCGTACTTAAAACAAGGTGTGAAGATCAGTTGCAGTATATAACAAAATTGTCAAAACGATGAATAATTTTAAAGATAAGTAAAGTAAAATACTTATATTTAACTAAGTATTGCGGTAAGTAGTTAATTTACGAAATTTCGGTTTAATATTTTTACACAATCACGGTCGAAAGTGCAATACTTACTCATTAAACGGTCATTAGCCTTGTCTATGTATTTAACCGACTTCAAAAAAGGAGGTTTTTTTATATATAAATTATAAACTAGTGCTTGACTACTGGTGGTAAGCAGTGATGCAATCGTTAATGGTAAAGCGCGCTAGTTTATTAAGAGCCTATTATTAGTTTATTAAGACACTCAAATTGTAGTCCGTCGGAAACACCGTCGCTGGCAGATTGTTCTAGTCCCTCGATGTACGCAGTATAAAACAGGAGGCGAAACGCTTCGTCCGGATTGTAGTGGTGTTAACAACGGAAGGGTTTAAACTCGCCGTACGACGCGCGACGGGTCGTCCGATGGTGGAACGGAGATGGGGGAATTAAATCATGCAATTCCCTCGCACACTCACCAAAATGCATCCTATGCAACACCGAAAGGCTGGCTACTCTACGCCTGTGCTCCAGGCTATGGAGACCGTTTTGACGTTCTCAATTGGACTGCATTTTTTTTAATGTTTTTTACCTCAACTTTTGTATATGCCGCGAGGACACAAACACCTGTCCTTGTAACTTCTCCAGTTTTACATTTCTGTGGGTTTACCTACGATGAACATGGGTTAGAGCCGCAGTTACTGACTTACAAAAGATAGATATTTTTTAAAAGGAAATGACATGAAATCAAATGAAAGAGTTTATTAAGCAAGTAGGAGCAATGATCACTTTTACACGTCATATTTTAAACTAGATGGAGCTGGTATTTCCTAACTGACTACCCCTGGGAAGAGAAAACAGAAACAAACTCAGAGATCATTGTCTTTTTTCCAGTCCAGACAATTACAGAGAAACAAGAGAGCATCAGAATGTATCTAAAGACGAACAATTCTCAAGTTTCGCCACTAATGGAACAAACTTTTTCTTTATTCATCGCAACTTCAATGGCGTTTTCACAATCAATTTGCTAAGAAGGGCAACATTTAAGTTATGTTTGACAAGACATTCCAACAAAGAGAATGTTATAATGATATTAAATATGAATAGGGCGGTAAAATTACAATGTACTAGCTGTGCCCGCGACTTCTTCTGTGATCTAGGATGACATGTAGTTGACGTCCTAAGCTAGGTTATGGTCTACCTTGTAGGCGGTTATACGTGGGAATCGTGCGGTCCATGGCCCTGTATGGGGCCCCTGTGTGGGCGATGGACCTGACGGCCGGAACACTCGCCATTCTGCGCAAGCCGCAGAGGGCGATGGCCGTCAGGGTCGGCCGCGGGTATCGCACGATTTCCTACGAGGCGGCTTGCGTCCTGGCCGGATCCCCGCCCTGGGACCTAGAGGCGAAAGTACTCGCGTCATTGTACCGATGGCGCGAGGAAGAGCGGACACGGGGCTCCAGTCGGGCGCAGCGGCAGATCGAGCTGCGCCGAGGAGAGCTCCGTCAGGTCCTGGTGGCGGACTGGCGGCAGAGGCTTATGCGCCCTACCGCCGGCCTCGCTACCGTCGAGGCGATCCGGCCAGTACTCGACGACTGGCTCGGGAGAAGGCACGGCTCCCTGTCGTTCAGGGTGACTCAGGTGCTGTCGGGGCACGGCTGCTTCGGCAAGTACCTGTGTCGCCTAGGCAGGGAGCCGGACGCTCGGTGCCACCACTGCGTCCAATGCGGGGAGGACACGGCGCAGCACACGCTCTCCGAGTGTGTAGCTTGGGAGGAGCAGCGCCGTGTCCTCACAAATGAAGTAGGAGGCGACCTGACGCTGCCGGCAGTAGTGCGGAGGATGGCCGGCAGCGCAGAGTCGTGGGACGCGGTGGTGTCCTTCTGCGAGGACGTGATGTCGCAGAAGGAAGCTGCGGAACGGGAGAGGGAGATCTCAACTCCCTTCCCGGGCCGCAGAAGACGCACCGGGCGCCGAAGAAGGGCGGATAACGCCCTCTTCCGCCCCCCATGAATGGGTCCAGGGGCGAGGGACATGGGGAAGTCTCCGCCCCCTATTCGATGGACCCCGAGGCGGAGGCGCGCGCGAGTGTCAGCGCGCGCCTCTGAGGCGATGCACGGGGTAGCTTAACACCCCACTACCCCGTGCCGGAGACGAGGCCCGGGCAGACCGGGCCAGCACGAGAGTGTGGGGCTGCGGAAGAATTTAGACTCCCGCGGCCCTACGCGCGCTCGTGATAGAAGAGACACCGGGGTGGTTTTAGTCAGTAAAAGTCTGACAGACCCCGTCGCCCACCCTAGGGCGGCGGACATCCTTTGAGGATTTCCAACCCGAAAAAAAAAAAAAAAGGTTATGGTCTACCTATATGCCTAAACAAATCTAGCCGTTGCAGCGTGAAAGTGAAACATACAATTGAATTCACTATCGTAAATTAAATACTAGTCGGAATAACCAAAAATAAAATAAATGGTTCACCTACGTTTTTCCCTTTATCCTGTGTCGCGAGTAGGTACCACCGCTCACATATGAGAAAGCTTCGCAAGCGGAAATAAAATGTAGAAGGTCAGTAATGACCTGTACCAAACGGCTATGCTTCAGAAGGGGAGAAGACAATTTAGATGATTTCCCACCCAAAAAAAGGTACCACACTATCAGAGTAGGATATTATAAAACCCAGAATCGGGTAGCTACCTCCTTCAGAAAACAGTGCAATAAAACTATTTGGAGATGTAGAGTAAACTGGACTTTCGGTAATGGGAAGAAGTTGTTTTATCATTTTTGGTGAATATATCGCAATTTTTCTGTACGGACAGGCATTTTAATATTTCTCTAAGTTGTAGCACGTCTAATATAACAAATAATTAATCATTTTAACAAATTTAATTGTTTGAATTGCCACTTAACTCTCTTCTTCTGTCCTTGTTTTTGTCCGCCGTCCATATTGATATTTTACCTTTTAATGTCGTCTATGAAACACATATATAATACAAGAAAGATATGAATTTGAATTTAAGTAACATTTCGAAGAAAAATTTAAACGAGACAGGAAATCTTAGACCGTCTAAGACACATTGATAAAAATAAACACATTATCTCAACCTTCTCCATTTGTTTAGATTTGTAAAAGATAATCAAAAAAACACGTGGTGCATGGGTGCTAAACTTATAATATTAGCTGCCGGTTACTCGTACCATTTTTATTACTTTGTTTGGCTGTAGGTCTTTTGAAGAATATAAATAAATAATGTTTAATTAAAATAAACTTTGTTTATTAAAGTAATGTAATTATTGCTTTAAAAACAAAGTTAATTACCAAACTGTAATAATATTAATTCATATTGAGCTGTAAATCACAAATGTTAAAATTAATTGTATTAAATTATATGACAGGTTTCCTCAAGATGTTTTTTTCTCACCTAGTAATCAGTCATTGGTGTCCAAGATATACTTAGAAAGTACATATAACTTAGTTACATCGGTACTTGCCTGACCTGGAATCGAACCCGCACACTCATACTTGAAGCTGGTGTTTATGTTTTATTATTTGATGCGCATGGGAACTCCTCATTGCACTCATCATCTCAGAGTTAATCCCAGTCGCATCCGATGCTTATTCAGCTTTGGAGTCTGGGTTCCGCTTTACCATTCTAACTGCTGATTTTGGCTAAACTTCGATATTTTCCGTGAAGCGACTGCCGTCTGGCCTCCACAACCCGCAGGTAGCCAGGTAGACCAATAGTTGGACTTTTGAGGGCTCCACCAACCGTAACGACTGCCATTAGATGTTCGTATGGCCGGGATCAACGAGTTAACGTGCTTTCCGAGGCACAACCAGACCAGTGCAAATATTAATATTCATGCATACAAATATTTGCACTGTACGGGGATCGAGGCCTTTACCTTTCATGGAGAGGGTTCTTGCTAAACTATTAATATTATAAAAAAATAATCATATCAATTAAAAATATTATTATTGTATCAATTAAAATAGCAACTTAAAATACAGTATTATATAATTAATCTTATTTATTTTTTCTTACAATCATGATCACATTTATTCTAATTTCATTTAGTTTTTGCATGCACACTGTTATTGGAATTGCACTATGGAAAGCAAGAAAAAAGGCTTTTTATTTTATTTATTTATTTAATCAATCACGCGCCTCCTTGCGCAGCGGCCGTGTTCGCTACCGCTTCGCCACGGAGACTGTTGACTCCTCATTGTACTCTCGTCTCCATTTAGTTTCATCTACGGCTCGAGCTGCAAAACTTTGCACACTTGCATCGATATATACCTCATATAGTGTAAGGCGCGGTTTCATTACACTACAGTGTAAGAAAACCGTTTCAAAGTGTGTCAGCAAACCTAATCTAAAAAGCTGCTCGGATAATATCCCTTGTTCATAATAAAGTTCGCAGACATGACGGTCATATAACTTGATAAAGGTAAGATAAAGTACACGTGATTGTAAGAGATAAAAAGCTACCAAATCCAATTTCATGCTAGAAATGCTACTTGTATTGGCATTTTTACACTACGTGTTTCATTTGCGTGTTTTTATGAAGGTGTTTTCGTTGCATAAAAATACGATAAACTTTGACGTGCTAATGTTGTAGTGACTCAAAGTTTTTCTAATATAAATAACCTTATACTAATTCACTAGAATTGCAGTTATTAAGCCTAGAATAGAAATTAAATAAAAGTTATTAGCGTTATTGACTTGAATATGACCCGTCGTACGGCGAGTTTCCACCCTTACGTTGTTAACACTACTACGATCCGGACGAAGCGTTTCGCCTCCTCCTTTATACCGCGTACATCAAGGGACTGGAACAACTTACCGGCGGCGGTGTTTCCGTCGGACTACAATTTGAGTGTCTTCAAGGCTAGAGTGAATAGGCTCTTAATAAACTAGCACGCTTTACCATCAACGATCGCATCGCTGCTTACCATCAGGCGGGATAAATAACCATAATATATATATATATATATATATATAATAAACTAGCTTTCCGCCCGTGGCTTCGCCCGCGTGGAGTTCGGTTATACCGCGCTTTTTAGATTTCCCTCGGGAACATCATATTTTTCTGGGATAAAAGGTAGCCTATGTTCTTTCGCAGGGTCCCAAGATTGTCTGTGCCAAATTTCATCAAAATCGGTTGAGAGGTTTAAGTGGGAAAGCGTAACAGAGAGACAGACAGACAGACAGCGTTACTTTCGCATTTATAATATTAGTATGGATACTATAGGTCATAATATCGGCTGCTGGCAGAAGTTAACAGACAGTCTTGCCGCCAAAGACATTTAAATTATATTTATCTTAAATCTCTTTGCTTGCCGCCAAGCGATACGTCGTGTTCCGGCATGATGTCTGGTGAAGCCGTACGTAGGACGAGGTTGAGCAATTGTGTTGCGATAGGTGCCGGGTACGATGCCCCAAATGTTTTTATGCCCGGAGTTTGGTCGTGGAGGGTCTCCAGATCAATCTTCCTCTGGCGCAGCATCGTTGCTCGTGTTGTTGAGTTTAACATTGCCTGACCACGCCCAACTGCCGTCTTCCTTCACTTACTACCCTACGCTTACCATCAGGCGGGATTGCATTGAAGCCCTAGTTTATAATTATTAAAAAACACTTTTTTTTTTAATAATTATAAACTAGTGCTTGACTGCAATCCCGCCTGATGGTAAGCAGTGATGCAATCGTTGATGATAAAGCGCACTAGTTTATTAAGCCTATTCACTTAAAAAACTAAGGAATAGGAAGGATGACGGCAGTTGAGCGAGGTGATGCAATGTTAAACCCAAGACCAACACGACCAAACGAAGCTGCGCTAGAGGGAGATTGATATGGAGACTCTCCACGACCAAACTCCTGATACAACAACATTTGGCGCATCGTGCCGGCACATATCGCAACACAAATACTCAGACCCGTCCTCCGTACGGCTTCACCAGACATCCCTTCGCTTGGCGGCAACCCTATGTGGCCTAATCAACTGATATACACGGTTTATTAGTTGGTTTATCCGTTAATAATATGTGATAAGTATATAACAATTTACCAGGCTATTCCGAATACATATTTTCCGGGCCAGCTCAGACCCGTCCTCCGTACGGCTTCACCAGACACCAGACTTGCTGACACAATTTATTTTTTATTTTTGTATGTAGATTAGGTACTCATTTTGACTGCGAACACTAGCCTGTTATATTAAAGATACCTGACACCCCAAGCAAAACTATTTCGGTAATAAAATGAAATACTTCATTAAGGCTTCCAAAGACAGGCTCGACGTGACACAACAATTTCTGTGATAACTTCATGGGAATTGCTTTGCCGGAATCGCGTGGCACCGTTACGTGTCAGCTCTCTGCTTTAAAAATGTTGGTAAAATATTCAGTAACGCTTCTACACATAGTTATATTACATGTATCTATGTGACTATGCTAACTAAGTACGTGAATATAAAGCGCGTGGTTATGAATATGCATTCCTCGTGTAACCTAATGAGATGCTACATAATTAAAGTTTTACGTGCTTTTTACATCGTATATTTTGTCACGTAAATAAAAATATTGTTTTACGGATAATGACAACTTACATACTTATAGATAGTTAGGACAATAAGCGTATGTTAACTTGTTACGCTTAGGTACATAATGACTAGATTCTTCTTCTTGCAACATAATTAAGATATTCTGTTTAAGACATGAAAAATAATCCTAGCGAAAATGCAGAATTTCGACAACCTCTATATCTAGCTTTCGTAGATTACACAAAGATTTGACTTGTTTAGCTCAGACTTTAAGAGACTTAAACCCATCCGTGTTCCTTCATTTGTGCACCAGGACCACGGTATCTCTCCCAAACAACCCACAGCCCTGGCAGACATCGATCTTCATGGACCCCACCTTATCCGGAACAGGAACCTCCTGAAACAGCCGTGCCTGGTGAGGACCTGCGTCAGGCGGAAGGTGAGAGTGGCTTCGCGTCTTTCTCACTTCCGCCTGACGGCGAGCGACTTACCGCCGCTATAGTTGCGTGCCCAGAACTGGCTTGCAACAATCGGGCTTTTCATGTCGCCATGAGATCCCGCCAGAAATCAGTCCGCTGTACCGCGATTTCTCGCGGCATCGGAGTTATGCCCCGGCGTTTTGCCTCCCCTCGCCACACCCACATGTTGGCTAGAAATTTGGCCTCCAGAAGCACTCACTGTAAGCCTTGAGGTTAGACTGACGACGAATCAATTAAAGACTAAAGTCATGACCATTGCCGACAAATATAAGATCAAGTTCGATGGGCAAAAAATACAATATGTCAACGAGTAGGTATATTTAGGCCAGCTAGTTTCCTTCCACGACAGACAGAACAAAGAGGTCGACCGTGGAGTTGAATAGGCCTGTAGAAGCTACTGGTCCATGGAGGCATTAAGGAAGGGCCACTTTCCTATTTCACAAAAAAAAACTCGTAGACATGAGTGTCCTGATCCTAACCTATGGCGCCCAGACATTATCTTTGACATAGGCTCAGAAGTCCAAACCCAATGTTTGCTAAAGAGCGATGCAACGCATTATTACAAAAATTAAAACCACCAATTCCCAAAACTACAATACGCTGCAAGACAGGTATCGCCAACGTTAGCACAAAGTCTGCGAGGCTGATGTGGGACTGGGTGAGTCACAACTGTAGGTTGCATTCAGACAAATGGGACAAGGTCGTCACATGATGGTGTCTGAAGACGGACATCGTCACTGAGCAGGCATAAAAACCACTTACGTGTGACAATTTGGACTCATTCTGGCCGATTGGATGGAGAAGGCACAACACAAAGAAATGTGAAAAAAGATGGCAAAAGAAAAAAAAAACGATTCACAATTAACGTAGGGCCAACTAAAAACAGTTTATAAATGAAAAAACATTTTTAGGGGCAAAACAGCATCTGTTACTAAAAAAATTACTTCCAAATTGGATTTCAACATAGATTTATGTTAAATGCTGTAACAACGGGAGCGTAGACCAGGAGCTAAAGGGATAAACATTAGGCTTTTACTCGAATACAACCCTAGGATTTCTGGGATTCTATGAAAATGCGTGGGATTCCTAAAGTTTAATAAAAAACTATATTTAAGTTCTTAACAAAATTAACCAATGTCTACAGAGGAGTAGGTAACTTAATTATAAATAAGCCCAGACATAAAATATTACATAATAACTGGTAAGCCTCGAAAAGAGATGCTTGAGATTTCTTCAAAATAAGGTATTAAATACGCTTTTGAAATTTTGTAAGTAAAGGTCCTTATAATTGCCAGTCTCAAGAGCACTAGGTACCTAAACTTATTAACAGTAGAAGTATTAAACTAACTGGACCGTTTGTTATTAAACTTAACTTGATCCTTTTCAGTGATCTTTTGATGTATTCATTGTTATCCATACGTTATTTTGTAAACTAATATAATAATATTTTTTCAAAGAAGATTAAATTGAAAAGGATGCGCAGGGAGGCACGGGTTCGATCCCCGTGCAGTGCAAATATTTGTATGCATGAATATGAATATTTGCACTGGTCTGATCATGCCTCAGAAAGCACGTTAAGCCATTAGTCCCGGTTGCCATACGAACATCTAGTAGCAGTTGTTACGGGTTGTTGGAGCCCTCAAAAGCAATGCTTAGATATCGCCTTTGGGTTGTGAAGGGCAGACGGCAGTCGCTTCACGGAAAATATCGAAGTTTAGTCAAAATCAGCAGTTAGCCTGGTGGTTTTTCCTCGGTGGTAGGCCATAACATCGGCTGCTGGCAGAAGTTACCACCCACCAGACAAAGTCTTGCCGCCAAGCGATTCGTCGTGTTCCGGCATGATGTCTGGTGAAGCCGTACGGAGGACGGGTCTGAGCAGTTGTGTTGCGATGTGTGGCGGGTACGATGCGCTAAATGTTGTTGTGTCGGGAGTTTGGTCGTGGAGATGAGAGTCTCCAGATCAATCTCCCTCTAGCGCAGCATCGTTTGGTCGTGTTGGTCTTGGGTTTAACATTGCATCACCTCGCTCTACTGCCGTCATCCTTCCTATTCCTAAGTTTTTTAAATGAATAGGCTTAATAAACTAGTGCGCTTTACCATCAACGATTGCATCACTGCATACCATCAGGCGGGATTGCAATCAAGCACTATTTTATAATTATTAAAAAAAAAATTAAAAAAGTAAAGCGGACCCCAGACTCCAAAGCTGAAAAAGCTTCGGATGCGACTGCGATTAACACTGAGATGATGATGATTATTATTAAATTTAAAAGGATACATACGTTTGAAATAGCAATCCAATTACATAACATACTATCAATCATAATCTGATATTATTTCATATGTTCCATTGCTCCATAGGTTCATAATTCATCGACTCGTCCACGTAAATAACAGACTGAATGTTGTTGAATTGCGAACATGAGAGTCATGGCTGCTGATAGCGTGTTACGCAATCATACTGGCTCCGGTTCAAAACGGAACAAATGAAAATTGACTTAGGAACGAGATACGTCTTTCATATAGATTTTAAGAATAAATGTATTTCAAGAAGATATAACATTTGATTTGCTATTGCAGTGTAAGTTAAAAAACAACAAGTTCCTAACATTTTACCAGTCGATCCTTGGATATTGCATAACTGCTTGGGGTGGAGCAGCGAAGATTTGTTTTCTGAGGGCAGAGAGGGCTCAGAGGGTTATATTTAAAGTTATGACTAGGAAACCACGCATACCCAACTATACACAAACTGTCAAGTATTAACAGTTCGCCAACTCTTTGTTCTTCGTTCTGTTCTTAGAGTGCATGGCTGCTTACCACCCTCTGACCCTAGACCTAGACTTTAATAAATATAAGGTTAAATTGAAGATTACGGATTGGCTCATGCAGCAGGACTATAACCAGAATCCTTACTAGCTTACATCACTTAAAATGTCCCTAACAAACATTCAGGCACGTTATTATTTATAATCACACAATCACTTCACCCTATGTAACACACACGCTTTACCACTCACACATCACATACATACACAACACACACACCTATCCATGGTGGATATACTACTCAGTCAAAACCCATTAAAATGCAATCTCTCCTTCTCATTAATACATAATGCACGTGTTAAATTACAATTCTTTTGGTACATCAATACGCGTTCCTTCTTTTGAAAGCAATTAAATGAACTGTTTGGCCAAACACTGTCACTTAAGACACAGATCCCCTAGTTTAAGAGGCAGGGTTTATAATTTTTGGTTTTATAGATTTAGTTACATAATTTGTATGTATAACCTACCACGTTATGTCTAATCTGTATAATTACATTTTGTGGTAAATAAATATTTTTATTATTATTACTCATTATTTTAATTGATACCAACCTAAATTAAACTGACATTTAAGTTTATAGACTTATATTTTTTGCGATACATTGAGTATATTATGCATTAAAGTATATTCTTTATTCTAATAAATTATTTCAAAATCGCAAAATATGTTAGTCAAAGTGTAACAACTGACCTGTCTGTATTGGATCTGTCCTTAAACTTTATTTGATAACTTTTCAGTTATTTGGAAGTAATTTTTTAAGGTAGTAGGTATAAACGACAGCACATCAAGCTAATACAATCTGTCAGATTTCCTTATTAGATTTTCAACTTTATCTCTAAAGAATTAAGGCCCAAGATTGATTGGGAATATTTGGCAGATTCGGGTAGCTTGACCTACTGTCTTCCGTACATTGTCACCCTTTATTTCATTTAAATAAAATTCACAAGTCGCTAAAATTTATTTGACACTTAAAGAAGAGAAAGAAAAGCTTTCTGGCCATGATATCATTCAACTGATCACGAAACTTGGGCGAAAATGTCTGTTTATATTTCATAGACATGCGATCACAGGCTTGTTAAGCCTGTGATATTCCAGCTGGCTTTAAACGGCTATCGTTTTTTATCCACATAGAAAAAAAAAACAAAACCTTTTCGGCTACTGCGGCTTTTTTCACCTACTATCACATTTCTATGTTATATATAGCCTTCTCATTTGTTAGGCAAGCTTACTCAGTACGATAACAATGGAAAAAGTAATTGTGTCTCATCAAGGATAGGCGAGCTCATATGTACCTAATAATTTGTGGCATTAAGATGGCAATGGGCTCACTCACTAATACGTGGGACTTAAAACATACGAAATGTGGTTGTAATAGGTACAACTCTGCCAAGTTGGGTAAAACAGGCTTGGTATTATGTTATGTAAGAATTAACGCTTTGTTCCCATGGTAAGTATCTACTTATGTAGATACTACATAACTCGGCCTGCCATGACCATTCAACTTCAAAACTCCTCTTACTTCGTTTATGTTCATCGTTCGTTGTTTTATATTTTACATTGTTGTGGTTTGTTATTATTGTGTTTGTTGTTTGTGTCTGAGAGAAGAGAGAGTGCACATGTGTCAGTGTGCACATAACATCTCCCGCGGCAAAAGCGTCCGTTGAGACTGGACGACATAACCAAAATATGGTATGGAGGACTTTATGTATCTTCATCTGGCCTTACACGCACGACGACGTCTGTCAACAATTTTCTCCATCGGGGTAATTATGTAACTTACTATTAGTAGCAATGGGTTTCATTTTGGCAGTTCAATAACATCCCATTGCGTTGTTGACGTGGTTAAGCAAATAAATTTTTCGACGTAGCAATGCATTAGCGACATGCTTCAAAATTATTAAAATTGAGAGTAAGTAAGAGTATGTTACGCAATTAGGCTATGACTATTTAGTCATGTTTTCTTTATGTGCATTCACTCATTTTCGTTATGTATTTAACAGTTGCATTTACATAATACTGAGTGTTTTGCACTCAGTATTTAATATATAATAATAGTTTATTTACGTATTTTCTAAAATTTATCTTTTTCTAGTAGCTGTTGTATAAAAAAATGCTTGTCATATAAAACTCTAAAAACGATTTATGGGGCTACTTACCTGGGTGGATCGTATGTGCGTCGTTGCATCTGTCTGGCTTGATAGGGCAACTATAGAGGTGGTACGACGTAAATTGCTTCCAAGTAAACGTTTAACTTTAGCTTAATTTCTATTCGACGGACTATTCTAAACTTCAGCGCCACCTCGAGGTGCTCGAAAGGTTCAAGCCTGAGTTACTGGTGGTAGAGGCAAGCTACACCTACAAGAGCGATGTGAGCAAAGTGGTCTTTATCAAACTAACAACATAAGTCAATGTTTTTTATTTGTAAAACATAGGTGAGTATAAAACAGGTGTTATAATAATTATGGTGATCTCTATGTTTTGCCGTTAACGTCGTACAAATATTAGTATAAATAGGTATATAGGTACATGTTACAATTAAATGTAACTGAAATTTAAATAACAAGATAACTTATAATACTTAACTAACTAATAATATTCTAAAATATCCTTAATGATTTTGCAAACAACTAGCTTATCTTATGAGTGTTAGTCTTGAAATATGTATGTGTATTTATAAAAATCGAGCACAACTAAAATTTAATAATAGTAAGAATAACACACACATTAAATCCACATATTTATCTACATAGCTTATGCTAGGAACTGTCTAGCGTTCCCTTGGTGTACCTACCTAGTGTGTGATTCGCTGTCTGTACTTCTATTATGCAAAACTACCCATAATTTAATCACAATAATAGTTAAAATATGTCTGATGAGACCGAGAAACAGGCGTACCTTCTCCAACATATTATTATTCACACGTTTCATGATCTTCCTTGACCGTTCTGAAGGACAACACCAATAGGGTCACTATAATAATGGCCTTCCCTTTTCCCCGTCACCATTTGTTCGTCGGCTTTCGTTTATCCTCTCAGTGTAACCAAACCATATAAGGCTTGTTTTCAATTGATGTCACTACCTCCTTTTTAATACTGAAACATTGCCTTATCGCATTTTTCCTTCAACCTCTATAGGTATTGTGTAGCTAGATTTTTAATTAAAATATAAATTAGCTCAAGCTTAGTAAATAGGCCGACGAACAAGGAGAGTCCGTTCAACCTGAACATTGACTTGATGGATCTTTTTCAGTATGCGTCCTGCTGATTAATATTGATAAGCCGAAATGAGAATGCGTAATGGATCTGTAATAGCCTTAAGTCTACTGAAACATAAAACATTGATTAATAACTATATCTAAATTATTAGACAATACTGATGACAAATTCCCACCGAGGTAGGCAAAAAATAGAGAAAGTCATCCGTTAACTACCCCTTTGGTTAATTAGCTTCGTTCACGTTACTACATATCAGCAATTCTATAATTTTAAAAATGTTCACATTATAATCTCAATATGTTAAAAATATTTCTAATTTTACTACATTTTGACTTGATTTTGAACGTTTTTAATTACGAGAATTTGCCTTTAGAGGTGATATATTATATTCAATTCATATTATCTTATTATTTTCAAATCATATTTTCACACACTGGTGACGATCGCATGATATAAAGTAAATAATTTTAATTGTGTTCCTCTTATCCAATCCAATTTTTTTTTTTCCAGTTTGTGCAATAATAAGGAACAGTGGTGTCAAATGCTTTGGCAAAGTCAAAGAAGATCTCAATCGTGAACATGTCGTTATCCAGATTAGAACAAATGAGATTTGTCAATTTATGAACTGCTTGGTATGTTGACCTTTTAGGCCTAAGTTTTACATTAACTTTTAGATATGTAGAAAAGAACAGAATTTATGTTTTAAAGCAAATATTTGTTTTAGAATATGGTGCACTAATGTTTTACAAATAAAACTATGATCTTACATGTATCTGTATGCATCATGGACTGGTATACAAATATTTAAGCGTGTTAAATGATACAAATTTAACACAATAACATATTAAAGATACTTTACGTACATATTAATTGTATAATTTATGTAAAAGATCGCTCTTAGCTATAAGACCAACCCTTCTATTACAGCACTTATAATAAATATTATATTTGGGTTCTGTATCTATGCGAACACTAATATAAAATAGATGTACAATTATACATATATATTCCAATATACTTAAATCTCAGTATCATATTAGCTTTAACACCCATAAAAAAATTTAACTTCTACTTCCCTTCAACTTCATACTTAATTTAAACTTCTTCTTCTGAATGCTTATTCATCATCATCATTTCAGCCGAAAGACGTCCATTGCTAGACATAGGCCTCTCCCAGGAACTCCACGACAAGCGGTTCTGCGCCTTCCGCATCCAGCGGTTTCCCATGACTTTCACCAGATCATCGGGCCACTTTGTCGGGGGCCTAAACATGTTACGTCTTCCGGTGAAAGACATTGTGATACGGCAGATTCCTCTTAGGCATTTCTCTGTATCCGGAAGGCATCCGCCAGATTAGCAGTAATGGTACAGAAGAAACATAACCGCGAAAAGCAGTAGGAGTAACAGCTTCACTCGCTTAAACGTTTTGCATGATTTAATTCCCCTATTTCCGTTCCACCATCGGACGACCCGTCGTACGGCGACTTTCCACCCTTACGTTGTTGATACCACTACGATCCGGACGAAGAGTTTCGCTTCTCCTTTTATACCGCGTACATCAAGGGACTGGAATAATTTGCCGGCGGCGGTGTTTCCGTCACACTACATTTTGAGTGTCTTCACTTTCTTTCGTCTTAGAGTGAATAGGCTCTTAATAAACTAGCGCGCTTTACGATCAACGATCGCGTCACTGCTTACCATCAGGCGGGATTGCGGTCAAGCGCTGGTTTATAATTTATAAAAAAAAAGTTTATGAGCAAATACAAATTGCTGCATACATACTCTATATGTAATTTCCAGTTCCAGTGCTGGTCTGGAATAAGTTCAAGTTTGATATTCACTAACTTCATTAATGTTTTTGTCTTTGACAATTAACTTTAATTGGTTTTTGCTTAGAATTTTACACTGGTAATAGAAATAGTAATGTACTATCAGCTGTAGAAGTCCATTTCCACCTTAAAGACTACTGTCGCCTGCGCTAAACCGGCCACGCACACTACCGCATTATTTTTTTATCGCAGTCTTCGTCTTTCTTTAAAGTAATGCAAAATTTCGTTACTTCATTTGAAGTTGAGTTAGCGGCCGCACTTAACAATGGTGCTATCAAAAGCGAGCGATTGTGGGTTCGATCCTTATTATAGGCAACTCTTTTTGTTGTTTCATATAATTTAAAATTATGATAATTGATTTGTATTTTAAAGTAAAAATGTTTGCAAATAATATTTAAACAAATATGAAAATTTATTGAATATTTATCCCAAAAAAGGGTTTTATTATATGTTTTAGTTTACTATAGGGGTAATATAATAAAAAATATATAAAAATAAAACAATAAGCATATTATAATGCAATATATTATAAAGTTATATATTATTCGGTATAGATATACTTATACTAACAAATGAAACAAACGTTGACACGGCAGCATTGTAATATGTTATATAAAAGTAATCCTTGACAAACTTATGATATTGTTATGGTAAAAAATACAAAAAACATTTTTGGTTGTTAGATATAAAAATTATAATATTATACGTATATTATGATTAAAGAGGTTATAGCTTAATTATTCATTTTCTTAAAGAAAAGAGGATTGAAGCTTAACCTGAATATTATTGCAATCATAAAATAATCTATACTTAGAACACATAATAGTGCTTATTACATTTATAATTTTTTTGCGTGTATAGCATGGTACTAATGCTGCCATTTTGTAGTGACTTTTTTCGGAGTTTGATGGCATGAGATTATAATCTTCAAGCGCTTTCTTAGTTCAAAAGTAAACGAACTTATTTCTTATCGAATTCCGAAATTATTGTTTTTATAATTTACCAAAAGTAATTTGTATTGAAATTGCAAAAGGCGACATCTGTTAGCCATTAAGCCAACCGAACATATTACTGTCACTTAGCTAAATTACTTTAGAGATGGTTTAGAGTCCGTTATTTAGATATTTATTGGTATATATTTAAAACACTCTGTAGGACACGTCTGCACTGTTTTTGTTATAAATAGTTTTTTTTTTTGTTTAGCTCGATAAGACTCCACCAGCCTCGCCAATTTATTTTTAAACCACAAATGCAACCTATCTTCTTCGCACGATTTAAAAGTTTATTCAACGGTAAATATTGTCGTTTCGTTTCACTTGTCTCGACAGCTACCTTCGTCCTCCAACCTCTTGACCTTGACCTCCAACGGCTTACAGTATTTCTCTAAAACAATAACAATTTTATTACACACTTAACAAGCGATTAGTTTGCACCTTAACACAAATAATAATAAAAACAACTTACACAAAAGCCGGTTTCATATGATATTTGAGATATATTGCTGCATATGCCTGCATATTGATTAAAAAAGTAAAACTAATAACACAAACTGGTAACTATATGTTCACCAACCAACAACAGCTAAGTAATATTATTTGAGTTATTGTAGCTAATAATAGTTATTGTAGGTAGCGGAATATTTTTTGTGAAGTAGTGATTCGATTCTTTTAAGTCTACCGTCATCTTTTTATAATGACTCTAATATAGAAAAAATCTTAAAAGAAAGTATCATCTTTAAGTTGCAGATCGGTATTTTTAGATATTTTTGTTGTCAGTATTCATAACTCACCAATAAACATTTAAAAAATATTTTTGCAAGTTATTAGATTTGAACTCGAACCACCTTGAACGCCTATCAAGGCGAAAACCGTTAGGCCATTGAAACACTTACTGTAGACGTTGAAATTAGTAAGTAGTACCTAAGAATCATAAGCGGGCAGCAAGTGTATGAGTGTGTATCAAACTTTATTATAGAAGAAGGTCGTAACTACAACTAGTATTGCTTGGCCATAGTTTTGTGAGATTGCAACTCGACTTTTGGTCTTGACTGTACATGTACATGTAATAGTATGACACTGTACTCACATATTAATAACATAAATTGCCTGCTAACTGAAGAATATTAAGTACTTAGCACATTTACTAAATGTAGAATGTACTGTTGCTCGTTCTTCCAAAGATTCGTTTAAGATAAAATAATAAATTTGGGCACAACAAAAACCTTTAACCGGTGAAAGGCAGCTCTTTTGGGGGACTGTCTTATGTAATTTTATCGTTCGAAAAGTGCTGATCCTCAGTTTTAAATAAGTGACTCTTGATTTTCCTTTGACATTTTTCCTGCGAGACAAACTCAATCATGGCCGAGTAAAAGGAGTTCCTTGTATTGAAAGTTTTCTATAATGAACAAAATGGGCAAATTTTGTATGTGGCAGTTTGATCTTAGTCATAAAACAGCGATACTCTATGTTCAGACGAGAGGGGTAGTTTTTGCTGGGCACGCCACAATAGTGGCGGTAAGTCTCCTCTTTGAGGAGTGGCTAGAGGCGGCATGGCGTCCTCACCTTCCGCCTGACGTAGGTCCTCACCGGACACGGCTGTTTCGGAAGGTTCCTGTTCCGGATAAGGCAGGAGGTAATGCCAGGGTATCACCAGTGTTTTGCTTTGAGGACACTGTGGAAGTCTGCCCAGCTTGGGAGGAGCACCGCCTTTTCCTCGTGGCGGCGATCGGCGGCGATCTCTTGCGTCTGGGCCTGGTCCAGGCCATGGTCCGGAGCGAGAGTGCATGGGAGGCCATTACCTCCTTCTGTGAAGTAGTGAGCTGGCAATGGAGGAGGCGGGGTGCGTGAGGGAGCGAGAATATTAGAGCCCTCACACCTCTAGCCGCCGCAGAAGACGCCCTGGTCAGGAGATAATATCGAACTCCCGGCCACAGTAGGCGCGGGCTTGCGGACGGCAAACAATGGGCACCTCGCGGCCCGGTAAATACCAGGACCGGGTCGACGGCGCATCGTGACGGCGTCCACGAAGACCGATGCTCAGGGTTGATGGTCAGGGTTGCGGGTTGGTCAAAAGAGAAACCGTAGTCCTGACGCACAGGCAAGTAAAGGAACACGGGTGGGTTTTTGTCAGTAAAAGTCTGACACATCCTTCCGCTTAGCCCAGAGCAGGAAAGGTAATTTGATGATTTCCCATCCACACCAAAAAAAGGAGGTGATACAAAAGAGATTCCTAGTTTGGGGCGATTTATTTCTTAAATGTCATCGCCGCCTATGTCTTGCGGATACATGCATGTGTCCAGCAGTGGGCTGTAATAAGCTGTTGATGACACATTTAAATAAATACATCGTTTTACGGAAAAAACCTCCTAAACATCATAAAAAAAATATTAGGATCCTTAAGGAAAACTCTGTGAAAGGATGGAGATTTTATATACGACTGAAACGACAGCCCTAAATAAATAAAATAAAAACGTTACTTGACTCCTTGCCTCACCAATACGTAAACATTATTCCAAAATTCAAGTTCTTACGTTACAAACACAAACATCTCGACAAAAACCTCTGTAACTGACAAACACAAAAGTAATGTAGCAGCAGATCGGAAAATCTATAAGCGTCAATAACTGCTTTCCAACAAGGATAAAAGTTACTTTAACCCACCACATGTTACGCACAAATTGTTTTCGCAGTACCTACAGTGCGATGAATCAAATGATATTCCACTAGTATGCAATGCCTATGTGACGCCTGATGGTAAGCAGTGATGCAATTGTTGATGGTAAAGCGCACTAGTTTATTAAGCCTATTCACTTAAAAAACTTAGGAATAGGAAGGATGACGGCAGTTGAGCGAGGTGATGCAATGTTAAACCCAAGACCAACACGACCAAACGATGCTGCGCTAGAGGGAGATTGATCTGGAGACTCTCCACGACCAAACTCCCGACACAACAACATTTGGCGCATCGTACCCGCCACACAACGCAACACAACTTTCTCAGACCCGTCCTCCGTACGGCTTCACCAGACATCATGCGGAAACACGACAAATCGCTTGACGGCAAGACTTTGTCTGGTAGGGAATTACCTACATCGGCGGCTCGATTAACAAAATACATTTTCAATTAGTTTACTACTAAAGTAATTTGATAAAAATTAACCCCCTTATTCATCATCATCAACCTTTTTATCGTCCCACTGCGGGGCATAGGTCTCCTCTCTTATAGAGAAGGATTGAGCGTAATCACCACGCTTGCTCAATGCGGGTTGGCGATTGATTAGCGATTATTTAACCATACATTTTAGACGTTTGCACGTCACTTGAGTTTAATCATCATTTATGAATAAAGACCACAGTGTTTAAGGGGTTGATTCATAAAGGATGATTAAAGTTAAGCGACGTTAAAAGGTCAAAAATGTATGGTTAAAGAATCGCTAATCAACTAGTTAACTTTAAACTACGTTTATCAACAAGGGGGGAAAATGTCATTTTAAAAAAATGTGTGTGTATGACTAATCACACATTTTTTGATTATATTACCTTATACCATTTTTTTTTCATTTTAAAGTTTTACACTGGTTATTTTCACATTGCGACCATAATAAATTCCAAATATTTGTACAATGCACAGAACACACTAATTCTCTACTCCTCATGAATGCCTATTGCCTATTTAAGATATTAGGACCCGCACTCTAATTGTATCAATCAAATCATTTTGAAGCATATTGCTAATCCATTGCTCTATATGTTCAAAAAGTGTGTCTTTTCAACAATGTAAATGACGCAATGAAAGTTGTTGAACTGTCAAAATGTAACCCATTGCAACTGATGGTATGTTTTTTTATTTTTGTTTATTTATTTTGGTCCACCAACATATGTTTACACTGGGTTTTTGACATAAGGTAACATGTAATTTTAAAAGGTGAGTGAGTAGTGTAACAATCACTTATAGGTGAACTCCACATGCACAAAAAATGGAGTTGTACAAGAATTCAACTTAAAACTAAAACGTATTTATTGGAAAATACATGTTTCATTTATTACCAGAAAGTGAGTACTAATTTATTGCATGTTAATCAATTACCCTTGTTGACGCTTCCTGGAAGAGTCGCTGCATTCTTCTATCAACCCCAGGGTCTCAAAGCAGGGAAACAAACATGCAAAGCACTAACCTGGCTCCAGTTGGACAGGAGAGGAGTTACCAACGACGAGTCAGGTGCCAGTCGGTTAGCTTGCTCCTTCTTCGTGGACTTGATGCTGTTTGTTCACTGCCTACACTCGTCAAGCACAGACACACCACCAATATGGAAACTGAGGGTTTATTAGGCCAGCGAAGCTCTTAGGAAGTCAGATATTCGATTTTATTTAGAGTAGACGCGGTGTCGAATGAGCTGAGATCGCCATCTTTTTTCGTACTAGTTCTTTTTCTTCCGTTCGCCCAAATGGAAAAGGCGAAGACATAGCACGCCATACAGCCAAGTTTATTTTTATCGTCGTTGACGCAACAAGGATGGATAATGGAAATGCATGGATAAATTATTAGGATAGTTAATGCTCACACATTTCCCCCCACCTGAAATCCACAAGGGTTTCAAGAAGAATGCGAAAAATTAAGAGTGAAATCAGCAATAGCTGGACTATGAGCTACTGCCGAAAAAATGCATAGAATTCTAGTTAATAAGGGTAAATAATTGGTGGTTTATTTTAAATAACCTAAAGACAGTGTGTACTTATACTCTAGTTAGGTATATAAAAGGAAAATAAACTAATTATTTGGTAAGGGACAAACCTTTACCACCGGCCTACGAAACGTCTTTCCGTTAGCAGTTTGGAGAGTAACGACTCTAACTACCTGGTCTGAACCTGCATGCACTTGCACGATACGAGCCATTTTCCAAAACATCGGCGGAGTATTAGGTTCGTTTTTACGCACCCGGTCAACTTCCGAAGTCATGTAATTATCTTGACGGAATTTAACCAGCACTTTCGTTGCTTTTTCAAGCTCAGCACCACTAAGAGGAGAGAGATTTCGGTCTTGCCTGGCCGTTTTAGAGTTAGAAACAGAACGATTACACCATGCTATCATTCTTTGAATTTTTGTAAATGAATAATGTTTAGACATTAAGTTCAACAGTGTAGTTTTAAGATCGACTGGACTAGCAGTCGCAATCGACTGGACTAGCAGTCGCGATCGACTGGACTAGCAGTCACGATCGACTGGACTAGCAGTCGCGATCGACTGGACTAGCAGTCGCGATCGACTGGACTAGCAGTCGCGATCGACTGGACTAGCAGTCGCGATCGACTGGACTAGCAGTCGCGATCGACTGGACTCGCAGTCGCGATCGCCTGGACTAGTAGTCGCGATCGATTTCCCTATTAACAAACTGGTCATGGTTACATTGATTATTATTTTATTACTGATAGATCTCGTACTTATAACATGACATAAAACATTAAGTAAATAATTATCTTCCGTCATAAAACTTTTATGAATTTAATTCAATAATTGTATAATAATAATTGTTAAATAATTTTGTGCTATTATCACAATTTCAGAATATATAATAAATAAAATGTTATTATCCTCTTAAAATATGCTTTGGTTTTAAAATATTATTTCTCAATAAGTTAAAATTGACCTATTTTGACTAGCAAGTCTTTTTTTCCAATTTAGAAAACGATTAAACGCTTGTTGATATGATTTTCCTAAGGCTGGAGCATCATCTTTAAGCATAATTGGGACAACATAACGCCCATCGGAGGTGCGATGCGTGCCTTCTTTATATTTTTGTTCGCATTTTTCATCCTCGGGGCCGGAAATTTTACATTTCGGCGGCTCCTCGGACTCCCGAAACCGTTGAACGATCCCGTCGAGCGCACTAGAAGGCGCGACGAGGAGCGTAACGGGTGTAGCCGGAGTTTTAGCTACCACGTTTTGAAGAAACTGACCACTTATCACCCAGCCGAATACACTAGAGAGTGCGCATGGAAAGCCCTGGCCTGTACTGAAACGTGAGCCAGTATATATCTGGTCAAAACAGTCTACTCCTAACAACAGATCGATCGGACCGGATTTATCAAAGTCCTGGTCGGCGAGATCTAAATGTGTAAACTTATCCTTGACGATTGTCGGCAACAACATCGAAGGAGTCAGGGATGTGATTTTAGGTAGAACCACTAATTGAATATCAAACTGAGGAGTGTCACTCAATCGAGGTCTTATGGAACCGAAGGTGTGACCTTTAATGCTACACCCATAATTTTGACCGATGCCACTTACATTTAATTTACATTTCTTGATATGTAAACCTAATTGTCGCGCACAGCTACTTGTAATGAATGAATCCATCGAGCCACTGTCAATAATTGTGCGGACATACTGCCACGAACCATCCGCTCGCTTCACACGAACTACTGCTGTACCAAGGATTTTTTTGCTAATAGGTTGATTCGAAATGTTTGACTGGGTAGCACCAGTTAGAGTAGTGTTCATATCGGGATGCTGGGATGAATCCAGTTCACTAGTATGAGACAGTAAACTCTTATGCTCTTCATGTAACAAAGTATTATGCTTTGCATTACAAATGAAACATATTGACTTAGATTTACAATCGGTAACAGTGTGACCCGGCCTTAAGCAGTTTTGACATAATTATAAATCTTTAACTAATTGTTGTCGCTGTGTCATATTCATAGAATGCAATTTACTACAACGGTAGATTGAATGATTTTCATTACAACACACACAAACAAACTGATTAACTTTATTATTATTGTTGGAAGAAATTAGAGATGAATTTGGTTGACGCGATAAATAATCTTTATTTGTATTAGGCCGATTTTGTTTACTTGTAGAATTTGATGATGGAATATTAACTGGTTGGCTAACCTCTAATACTTTTATGTAATTTTGTAAATAAGTAATGAAGTTATTAAATTTAGGAATTTCTTCAGTGTTTTGTAATTCAAACCTTTTTTTTGTTTCTGTATCTAGAGGTCTAGACGCAATGTAGAATAAAATAAATTCGCATAAATCATCAATACACAAACCGCGCAAGGCACTAACGCATTCATAAAGTGTGTTAGATAACTCAGATAAGTTAGATAATGATGGTTTTTGTATGGGATTAATTTTAATTATTTTATCTAAATAAGCTGTTGCAAGAATACGCTTGTTGTCATATCTGTCCAGTAAAGTTGCAAAAACCACTGAATAATTTGCCGATGTCACAGGCACGCCCTTGGCTAATGTCAGTGCATAGCCAGATAAACATGACAGCAAATAGTGAAATTTCTCAGTGTCGGATAATGAACTATTATTATGAACAAGTGTTGTATAACTATCTTTAAATGTTTGCCACTTTTCTATATTACCATCAAACTTTGGGAGTTCTAGCTTCGGTAGCTTCACTTGCGAACGCACGTGACCTTGACCTAATTCCGGGCGACAGTCGCTACCCGCGCTCGCATCGAGAGAATCCGCAAACTCGATAACACAGTAATACAATTCATCGAATGACAGTAACACTTTATGATCGATAACAAACGAAGGTTTAAGCTTTAATTGCAACCGGTTAACATCCTCGTTGCATTCCAAAAATCTATTACGAATTTCATCAATCTTTTTGTACCTAGCTCGAAAAGCTGCAAATTTAGTTTTAGTTTCTTTAACTGTATTGGCTAAATCGTAAAGTATCTGCATACTTGTATACTCATATTCCCGCCTTTTAATAGCGGTTATTAATTCCACCTCGCTCATAGTTCACGTGGAATACGATATCCGCACGCTCAAAAAGATAAAAGTTATAAAAGTAGGTAAAACGGAAAGAACGTCAGCCGGTAGGTCGGCAGTAATGCACGCGCGAACGTATTAATGAAATACACGCACACACGTCTCAAGGTTATTTGTTAGAATATAAGTTTTGACTTTGAGGTAGGTCAAAGCTAATTTCTCCCGCCGGAGATAAGTACGACGAGTGTAGGTACCTCGGTACTAAATTCGAGAAACTTCGAACTCACGTTTTTAAAAGTAATTTATGCAATTTGTTATTTAATACAAATAAACGAAAAACGGGAATTAACGAGGTATGAATGTACGATTGAATAGTCAACCGGTCTCAAATAAGAAACAATAACTAGGTATCATGGGATGACCTAGGTTTTATTTAGACACTTAGAACTTGAAAGGCAAATTGAAATTGCCTTAAGTAGGTAAGTATACGAATAAATTAGAATTGGGATTACGTATTTAACGTAATAACGAGAATGGAAGGATTTAATTTCCGATAGTAGGTAATTTTGAAATAATTACGCGAGGAAGATTCCTCACAGGAGGCACCATAATTAATGTTGACGCTTCCTGGAAGAGTCGCTGCATTCTTCTATCAACCCCAGGGTCTCAAAGCAGGGAAACAAACATGCAAAGCACTAACCTGGCTCCAGTTGGACAGGAGAGGAGTTACCAACGACGAGTCAGGTGCCAGTCGGTTAGCTTGCTCCTTCTTCGTGGACTTGATGCTGTTTGTTCACTGCCTACACTCGTCAAGCACAGACACACCACCAATATGGAAACTGAGGGTTTATTAGGCCAGCGAAGCTCTTAGGAAGTCAGATATTCGATTTTATTTAGAGTACACGCGGTGTCGAATGCGCTGAGATCGCCATCTTTTTTCGTACTAGTTCTTTTTCTTCCGTTCGCCCAAATGGAAAAGGCGAAGGCATAGCACGCCATACAGCCAAGTTTATTTTTATCGTCGTTGACGCAACAAGGATGGATAATGGAAATGCATGGATAAATTATTAGGATAGTTAATGCTCACACAACCCTACTGATTACACGACTACGACCACCAAGCATAAAATGCAATAGGGATGTATATTTATTTTGTCGAAATTACCAAAAACAATACATACATAGCGTATTAAAGTTACGGAGTGGGGGCTAATTACGTCACGCCGTGGTATATTTTTTACCACGGCGTCATGCGACATTTCAAATCAATTTATCTTCTTATGTATTTGAATGAAAGAAAAAATACGTGTTGAATATTTTTATAAATCTATCTGATGGACATCAAATTATTTTTTAGGATACAACCCAATTACCGGGAAACTTAATTTTGCCTCTGTGTGCAAAGGGACTATGTCCTAGACTACTTATTCCACTTACTTACTACTTACTTGCACTTATAATGCTACACAGTTCTTTTATAGCGTGGCCAACATCTTAACTAACCCCAATATTCAACTAACTGTGAACATATTTACAGTGACAATTCCTACAATGTTCCCCTGTCAATGTCAGTCAGGTCATGTGGAAATGTCTCCTAATTCGATGTGCCTCTTAGCAAATCTTCCAAAAATTTCCACAGTTGCCCGTCTTGAAAAACCCTTCTCTAGTTCGGGTCTGCTGTCAATATTGTTTTGTCCTCCTTCCTAGTGTATTGTCTTCCTCGTTTTCTTTTAGCGTCCTTTGGTTACTATTCTAAGATTCACTTAATAGTAACCGACGGACACAAAAGTAATGTAAAGGTCACCATTCCGTGTTTTTGTTCATCAGCTGACATGAAGGATTTTACAACTTTTGCCAATATTCATGGCCAGTAATAGATCACCAAACCTACAAGTGGCAATAACTGCTTTCGAACTGGTAAACAAATATTACATTTTAACATTAATTATTTTGTGAGTGAAATACAATAAGAATGTACAAACAACTCAAAAGTTATGTACCTAATGTCCTCTAGCAAGTATGCTGGAAGAAATCAAATAAGCATCGATTACCATTTTACGATTCTCTTGTAAACTTCCCCAGTTTATCCCGCATCGTATTATTATGTCCTGCCGATCTTTGACTTAATTAACTTTCCTCATAATTATTACGTATATCAATATTTGGTTTACCTACACACTATTTACATGCTCCATTATATGTCGGCTACATTGAAATACTTGGTAGTTGGTACACGTAATATAAACAGTTTAACAAATATCCTTCATAATTTTGAAAGGCACTTGGGGTTTTTCCGCCTTCCCAAATAATTGGAACGTCAATGAAATCAGTCACGTACCTTCTACAATATTATAACACATGGGCTTGCCATATAAACATCTTATTACATATGACTCTACTAAGTAATGAGTTACTGTTGTGCCTTACTTTTATAAATAAGGGTGTTGTGTGCCTCATTTACGTGTTACATACCTATTAGACGGTTTTTTTTTTTGACAGCTGTCTTTGAACTTGCATAATCCAGATTACGTAACAGTTAACTTTAAAATGCGTAATAAAATAAGTACAATATACAACATTATTTTTAAGTAAAGAATGTATGTACCAAAGAGTATAGTAAGTATATAATAAAGAGTGACAACTCTGTGGTAAAATTTGCATGTATGGAAAGTGCTGCCCCCTTACATTTTGTGCGTGAACAACTACTAGTGAGTGATATAGGTAGCTATGCATATGTAGCTATGTATACTATAGCTACATACCTATGCATATGTAGCTATGTATATTATTGCTACGTACCTATGCGTACGTAGCTATGTATATTAAAGGTCTGGGTTTTCAGATGAATAAAAAAAAAGTATTCAGTAATTCATTTATTTTATGAGTGGAAACTTCACAGCTGACACACACAGAAATAATATTACAAATTAGCCGAAAGTGTCACAAATTAACAGTTTGGGGTTGAAAGTTTGTATGGATTACTTATAAGTATACCTATTATTTTGTAATAACACATAACCATGGTAATTTATCCATCTGCATCCTGTCGTCATGAAGAGACACCACAATTTTGGCATTAACACGTGCACTTGTTACATTAATTCAACACAAGTCTAAATAAAATAAAATTGTTTGATTCTCTATCCGCCATCTTACTTCTTTCATGAAATTAAAATGAAAAAATATGGCATTGTCATTGACCTTTATTTGACCCTAGGGACAAGATGGCTGCCAAATTGTTCACTCGCAAGAGTTCAGGTGTCGCTGTCGACTGTAAAAATTGATGAAGTACTAAGTGTGCCCCCCCTGGTATGTACAAAATTTCAAAAAGATATAATGAAAAACCATAAAGTTATGAGCTTGCTATTCTACTTGGTTGTACCAACAAAAATATGGTCAAAGGTCCGCTCGTGCGCGGGCAAACGCCCCGCGTTCGCCCGCACGAGCGGGCGTTGACCTCTCGGCGTCAGCTGATGCGCTCTCGAGTACTATGATCTAACGTAAAACTGCGTGCATGCGCTCTGTATCCAAACAGCAAAAATCTCTAAATGTATTTTGGAAAAAATATAACATGGTGTAAAAATGGTTGGAATCGATTCAGTTGCTTATTCTGAACAAACTATATTCAGGTTTCGCATAAACAAAAAATAACGTTGTATAAACAGTCTTATCTTATTGAGTTTTCTTATTTATGACTTCTTCGTCATCATCATCATCATCAGCTTGTAGCAGTCCACTGCTGGACATAGAACTCTCCAATTTCACGCCATTCGACTCGATTCGATAAGGTATAGCTGGTGTTTAATCATAAACTGGTATCTTAACCTTTTGAACGCCCATCTATATAATACGCGATGTGTCCTCCTGCGCCACACTACAAATGTATAACGTATCTATAGTAAAACGTAGGGATGGGATTAGTGTCCTATCGACAAATAATATTATACATTTAAAATAATGTTTATTCACCAATTTACGAAGCTAAATAAAAACTGTAATCGTAATTTCATATTTTATTTTATTTCATAAAAAAAACAATATGAAAACCTGGATATATTCCCCACAATAAAGAAAAGAATTTTAAATTTATTAGACGTGTGTTCTACAAGGCACATCCCTATTTGTCTCCAAATGTAATCCTTCTACTTCATATCAAGTAGTTGGCGCTCGAGGCACGTCAAAATCCTTTCTGTTCTAGGGATGTCTAGATTTCTATGGTATATATTTTATATTCACTGTGGTCGAGTTACACGTGCATAAACTCAACCGATTCCTGCATAATTTATTTCGTTTACTTACAACAAATACAATTAATAGAAGCTAAATACGTGGATTTCTACGTTTTAAAAAATAAAACAAAATGGAGGGTAAGTGTCTGTTTTACACAAGACCTTTTTTTTAATGGTGTCGCTAAATACTCGCAATTATTTTTCTGGTTCGTAGAAACTAATAGAAAACTGAAGAAAATTCCTGAAACGGAAGTTGACGACTTAACGGAATGTCAAGACGACGAACTATTTCAAAATTCTGATTCAGACTTGAACAACTCGCAATAATTAGTCATATTCACAGTCACAATTTTTTTTATAAGGACACGTGCGCCAACTCAAGATGTAAACATTGCACTACACTAAAATGCACAAAGTCACTATGACCTTGAAACCCGTCCGCTTATGACGTCACAGATTTCCTTCTATACACGTCGGTGGCGCGTACGGACCGACAACTAACTAACTTTGTAGGGATGGGTTTTTCAAACGGGATTTCACTATCGACAATGATTAGAAAACCTATTAATTCTTGATTAAGGTGAATAAAACCTAGTTTAAAGTGTACAATATTTATAAAATATTATATATTTACGTCATTTTCTTGCAATAATAGTATTTACGATCATTTCGACGAGATGAAATATAGCGAAGTCTTCGTCGTGTCCCATCACTGGCTTACTTGATATCAAGTAATTGGCGCTGGGGGCATTAAAATATTTTCTGGCGTTTTTGTTTCTATTGAAAATTAAACAAATAAGAACTTATTATGCGTGAAGAAGTTAAAAATATGGTTGATAACAGGGCAAATTTCCATAAAAACAAAATAAAAGGTCTTGTAAAAGTCGTAAATTTATTTTATACTGTGATTACTTCTAATCAAGTAGTGGCGCTGAGGGCACGAAAATCTCGAACTTGTCTAAAAGTGATTGGCGTTCAAAAGGTTAAACAGGTAATCTTTACAACATGCTAACTACATGAAAACTACAAATATAATCTACTTTTTATAACGTTGAACTCACATACACAAACAGCATACTTTTGTTCAGTGCGGGAATCGAACCCGCAACACGCAGCGCAGCAGCCGATCGCTCAGCCACTGCACTAATCATGTCGCCTGTATTTTACTTTGGTACTGATTTGATCTTGGAATATTGTAAGACGTTGTGCTTATTGGTCTCGACCGGACTAACCATATTACAAAGAATAATCTTATTTTTTTAACTGCCAATTCAGTCATTGTCTCTATACAATAATCTTTTGACGCTATAGTAAAATTGACAGAGGGGAGGGAGTCTTGCCGCCAAGCGATTCGTCATGTTCCGGTATGATGTCTGGACGATGGGTCTGAACAGTTGTGTTTCGATGTGTGCCGGGTACGATGCGCCAAATGTTGTTGTATCGGGAGTTTGGTCGTGGAGAGTCTCCAGATCAATCTCCCTCTGGCGCAGCATCGTTGGTCGTGTTGTTGGACATTGCTTCACCTCGCTCCACTGCCGTCTTCCTTTCTATTCATTCATTTTTTTCCTAGTGAATAGGCTCTTAATAAACTAGCGTGCTTTGTCATCAACGATTACATCACTGCTTACAGGTGCAGACTGCTGCAGGTGGGGTTGCGGTCAAGCACTAGTTTATAATTACAAAAAATAAAAAAGGCGCTGGCGCGCTGTTGGGAAAGATTTTTGCAATTGTTTTATGAAAAGCCAAATCAATTGTATTGCCTATACGTGGATAATTTATTAAAGATCAGAGGTTGTTTGTTAACAGAAAAAGATCCTCGTATATAGCTTTTTAAGCTGAATCTAAAAAAGGAGGGATTTCTACGAAAATAGTCATACAAACGAATGAAACGGTCTTCTCTTAAGATCAACAACAAAAAGGGATCGTCGCACTGCAGGAAAGCGATGAAAGCGAAGCAATATATCAAGTGTCCAGCTTTAAAGTTCTTTTCAACGAGGTGACACTTGCTTGAGTGAGGGCTTGCTTGATAGATTGACGCAGCACCTAGCCATAGATATAAATATATAAACCTATAGCTAGGTACCAAGTAAAGTATTTGCTAACAGGAAAATATTGAACAGTCCGCAAGTTTACGGGGCAAAATAGTAACACTGTCGAGTAAATAGGATAAATGACCACTCATGTCAGATGAATGAGATACATATTTAAATATTAAAAGTTGCGTGGCGCACAAATATTTATTTATTTAATATATTAAGTTTCACCAACAGACATTCCACATATTAGGTACATATGCATACAAATTCATCATCATCATCTCAGCGTTAATCCCAGTCGCATCCGAAGCATTTTCAGCATTGGAGTCTGGGGTCCGCTTTACAAGTTTAACTGCTGATATGGCTAAACTTCGACATTTTCCGTGAAGCGATTGCCTTTTAACCTCCACAACCCGAAGGCGACATAGAAGCATTGCAGCCAGACCAATTGTTGGACTTTTAAGAGCTCCAACAACCCGTAACGACTGCCATTAGATGTTCGTATGGCAACCGGGACTAACGGCTTAACATGCTTTCCGAGGCACAACCAGACCAGTGCAAATATTCACATTCATGCATACAAATATTTGCACTGTGCGGGGATCGAACCCGCGCCTCCTTGTGCAGCGGCCGCGTCCGATACCGCTAGGCCACGGAGGCTGTCGTACACATACAAACAAATTATTGTGTCTTAAATCTAACTGCACAACCACTTACAGGCAAACATCACATGCTAAGTGCTCTTTGTAATTTAATCAAGACTCAAATTATACTTATATTCTTACTGGACTAGATTCGGAAACATAATTAACAGATACTAATGATGTCAGTCAAATGTTGATAATGAGTCTGAGTGGGCGTCAACCAGGGGCACTAGTCTGTGTGGGTAATGATCGATACAAGTTCTTAATCTACTAAAAAAATGGCGTCAATATTACTTTCCAGTAGTCAACCACCGAAACTCCAGACCATATTAATAAATGTTCAAGTTGTGTAGTAGTTTTAGAAAATCAAATCAAAATTGTTTATTTCAAATTAACCATCCGTTGGTGCTTTTGAATAGTCAATGTCGGTCAGTCCAAGAAAAGTGAAGCTAAGTTGCACGTTCCAAAGCGTAGATCTCTATAGAGAAGAACGTGCAATAAACTCCATAGACACTCTTTTAAAATCATAATATGGGTTACATTTCTTTGTTACATATTTCTGTTGCATCTATCATGTGAGCACAATGTATAAATCCATACTAATATTATAAATGCGAAAGTATCTCTGTCTGTCTGTCTGTCCGACTTTCACGCCAAAACTACTGAACCGATTGTTAGATTAGCGCGCACAAACAAACAAACAAACTCTTCAGCTTTATATATTAGTATAGATATAATCTTCCAGTTTATAATAACGTATGCTTGCTTACACAGCGTGTGTTTAATGCATGTTTTAAATTTAGACTCATTGAGTTGTTGAATCCCTAGCGGTACTTTGTTATAAAATTTTACACAATACCCCATAAAAGAACTATGTATTTTAGCCAGTCTGAACCGAGGTTGATCTATTCCTAGTATTAAAATTGTGCCTGTCACTTATCTTATTAAAAGATCAATATTTTTCCGAACATACATAATCTTTTTATAAATGTATTGACAAGGGACCGTAAGGATGTTTATTTCTTTAAATAGTTCTCTAAGAGAATCACGTCTGCGGAGATTATATATATATATATTAATAATTATAAACTAGTGCTTGACTGCGATCCCGCCTGATGGTAAGCAGTGATGCAATCGTTGATGGTAAAGCGCATTAGCTTATTAAGCCTATTCACTTATTCACTTAAAAAACTTAGGAATAGGAAGGATGACGGCAGTTGAGCGAAATGATACAATGCTAAACCCAAGACCAACACGACCAAACGATGCTGCGCTAGAAGGAGACTCTCCACGACCAAACTCTCGACACAACAACATTTGGCGCATCGTACCCGCCACACATCGCAACAAATCTGCTCAGACCCGTCCTCCGTACGGCTTCCCAAACATCATGCCGGAACACGATGAATCGCTTGGCGGCAAGACTTTGTCTGGTGGGTGGTAACTTCTACCGGCAGCCGATGTTATGACCTACCACCAAGGAAAATGGCTCTGATAGCTCTTTTCTGCAGAATAAAAATAGACTCTATGTCTGCAGCCCGTCCCCAAAGCAAAATACCGTATGACATGATACTATGAAAGTAGCTAAAATAGACTAGTCTCGCAGTATCTACATCAGTAAATTGACGGATTTTTCTGGCAGCATATGCTGCTGAACCAAGCCGTCCTGCCAGAGATGTTAAATCATGACCCCATTGTAGCCTCGAGTCAAGCGTGATCCCCAGGAAAACCGTGTTCTCGACGAATTCGAGTTTCTCCTTGTTCAATACTATTACCAAATGTTACAAGTACTTACTCCGAGTAAGTACTTGTAACATTTGGTAACGCAAATCTTATACACTTAGTCTTTTTTTGCATTCAGTAATAAATTATTAGCAGTAAACTAATTTTGGACTTGCTGTAAAGCATTGTTTACTTTCTCAAGGTTTGAGCAACGTCTATTGATTTTAAAAATTAACGAAGTATCATCAGCAAACAATACAATATGTGGTTGTTTTTTCAATAGATGCGGTAGATCATTAATATATACTAAATAGAGAACTACCCAAAATTGAGCCTTGCGGTACACCTATTTTGACTTTTAAACCCGAAGAATTGACACCATTTATCTGAACTTGCTGTTGTCTATCAATTTAAATAAGATTTTACCAAGCTGAGTGCAAGTTTACCCAGCCCATAATGTTCAAGCTTTAAAAGTAAGGTTTCATGATTGACACAATCAAAAGCCTTTATGAGGTCACAAAAAATTCCTATCGCATCTTGGACTTCTTCCCACGCTGCAAATATATGTTTTAATAAAGTGACACCAGCGTCAGTCGTACATCCTCTGGTGAAACCATACTGTTGATCTTGAAAGATTGTATTGCTGTTAAAATGCTCTTTCTCTTTCTCTCTTTCAAACACCTTACTGAAAACAGGCAATACCGATACGGGTCTGTAATTATTACGGGTCTGTCCTTATGATCACTGGATTTAAAAAGTGGTATTACCTTACTGTACTTCATTATATCTGGAAAGACGCCTTGATCCACACACAAATTAAATATTAAAGCTAAGTATGTTGCTATGGTCCCAATTATGGATGTGCATATTTTAACAGACATTCCCCATAGGCCTTCGGGTATTTTAACTTTTATTTGCCGGAAAGCCTTTATGACTGTCATATGGTTTATATGTTTGAATTTAAATTCAACCGGACAGCATAGCAAGTTTGTTTTTAATAAATCCATCGAGGCTTCTGGGGAGGAATTTAGAGCTTCCGTTGTCCTAAGAGGTATATTGGTGAAATAAATCACAAACTCTTGGGCTACCTCTACGTTAAAGCTTTTGGGACCATATAGAGTCTCCAATAAATAATCTGTATTGCGTAACTTATTCTTACCAGTTCCCGTTAATAACTTCGTCCTATTAATAACTTTCCACACAGTCTTTATTTTGTTGTCTGCCGATTTGATCTTGTCGCTAATGTACAGGGCCTTCGCCACCTTGCGTCAAATTCAAAATAATTTCTACTAACGGGTTTTATAATAATGGCAATTCTATCGCCATTCCAGACGACTAACCTAACTGATTGATCGATCATTATGAATTTAGCAGAATACGAAATTTTAGTACAATGCCAAATACGTAAAAATAGCAGACTAGGATTAGGTCGTTGTGTTCGTTTGTCAGTTTGAATAAGCGAGATACAGATGAAAATATGAAGAATAGAAAAAATATACAGCATAATGCCAGCCAAAACAATTGTGCATCCCAAATAAAGGTGTTGTTGCTATCTGCTGATAATATCTAGAAGTGACACAATTTCATACCACGTATTTTAGTCTCAAACTTTGTATACTGCTAGGGCTGAAACATTTTCTCAGAACAAAATTATATCATATTTTACTTTTACTGCATACAATATGTAAAGAAAATCCTGTCCGATCCGTGAAGGTATTGTTAGATATCGATAAATAATTCTACTAATGCCCACAAAGCCGGGCTAAACTTAAAAAAAACCCTAAAAAAATAAATATTATTTCGTATTAGAGGTAACTTAATACATGTGGGGTAGGCAATCCATGCGGGGTAGGCAGGGCACGCGGTACGTGGTCGAATCGCTTATAATAATACGGTCCAAATAGTGTTGTCACTTTTTAAAACTTTGGTATTTTTTTTTAAAAAAAAAAGAGACAACACCATTCCAGGAACTTGGAATTGATTCGCGAGAAAAAAAGATTATTTCAAAATTCATTAATACTGTTACTATTATTATTACCTAAAATTTTATATTATTTTTGGTCATGTGTCTACCTAACCTTTATTATCCTTATGGGTCAGACAGTGTTTTATTTACATATTGTATATAATGTAATAATTATGACCTATATTTTACGTAGGTAACATAAATCAATACACATTAAATGAAAGAACCCAAGCATAGGTAGCGGGCGGCAGCGTATCACCTACCTGAAACGAATCAAATTTTCCCAATCAACTTTGAACCTTATTCTTTAGCAATAAAGTTGAAAATCTAATAAATTTTGACAGATTGTAGCAGCTTAATATACTGTTATCTGTAGGTACGTGCTACCACAGTTGAAATTCCCTTATATTAATTTCCAATCGGAAATGAAACCCAATTAATGCAAAGGACCAATTAAGATTGGCTTTGAACTTTTAATGATATTACGTGCAACTGAGTGGCGCCATAAGAGATGTCATCTGACTTCTCTTATTTAATTTATTGTATGAATTTTTGAAATGGAAGCTTCTTATTTGTTTATTTATATACACTTTACTAGCTTTCCGCCCGCGGCTTCAAAACATCATCATCAGGCTCTACTCGTCCACTGCTGGACAAGGGCCTCTTCCGTGACACACCAACAAGCTCGATCCTGAGCAGTTCTCCGCCAGCCATTGCCAGCCACCTTTTTGATGCAGTCGCTCCATCTCGCCCAAGGGCGTCCTACACTACGTTTGCAGAGACGCGGTCTCCACCAAAACATACATCGATCAAAATACATTTCTTCAGCAATGTTGAGTAATTTTGTTGGATGGGGGAAAAGTATTGAATTTGCGTGAGCATGACTGACCCGACACCGTTTTTTTTTTTACTCTTTGTGTGGGGTATTCTGTGTTTTTAATGATGTCCGTTTTCACTTCTGTCAATCAGTCTCACGACTGCAACTTGTTTTTATAATATAACGTGTAAAACTGATTCCGATAACCTATACAGGGAAACTTTTTTTCGAGTGCGCAAAAACAAATGGGTGGCTCAGAATCAATAACCGAACAAATCTGCATTATTAGTTTAAAATAAAAAGTTATGTTTTTGTCCGCCCTAAAATCAGCAAATGAGAGACACCAATTATTCATATCAATATCGTAGTATTAGCATATGGCCGCGTAGTGAACATGCGGGCGGCGCGGGCGCGCGGGGGTCCTATGATGTTCACGCCGTCCCCACTCCGCCGACCATGAATGGGACCGCGTGCGGTGACCATAACATCGATTTCATAATAAACATCTTTCGTTATCAATAACTATTTGTTTTGTACTAAAACATACCAAAGTAAAAATATTTTTTATCTATAAAACTTATTTAGCTATAAGTTGACAAAGTTTACGCACTGGATAAAATTTTATCCTGTATATAAAATAAACATTTTTATTTCATTTCACTTCGTTAATTAATCTACGTAATAGACGCGTAATGGAATATCAACATTGAGGATGGTGACTTGTTAGCGTTGTGTATTCTCTGGTAGGTACCAGTTACGTATCGTAATAGCCTCAAAAAGATGTATTAATCGATAATTATTCACTTAATGGTCTACAATATGTTTATCAAAATGTAGCCACAAAATAATATAAACATTGGGTACTTAATGATATCTACTCATTGGTTCTTAGTATTGACCATAATTGAATGATCATCGTGTCGCTCAATATTTGTTTTCTTTTACACCCAAAACAGCACAAATACTGTTAAAATGAAGGTTCTTGGGGGAAGGCATTGGCCAGCAGTGGACATCTTTCGACAGAAAGGATGATACATTTTTTAAGGCTAACTCTACCTTAAGGTCGCGATACATCTGCGGAACGTACGGCGCCAAAAGCTTAGCGGCTAAAGTGTCAGTCGCAATGTTCAGTTGTTATGACAAAAGAAACGGTCAAAACGCGGCATCTTGTTCAGCGCGCTACGCGACGGAGAATTACGTGGGCCATCGTCAGTCTGTCTGTGTCGACACTTTATGTTGCGCGGTTTTTGTGACGTACCTGAATTGCCCAGAAAAATTGATTTAATTAGAATATTAGCTATTATAAAGGGCTTAGAAGACGTTGCCGCTTTTCGCTACCGCCACGCACGCCATGCACTACACACGCCGAACGTTCAGCTACGCCCGCCGAACTTTCGGTCTCGCAACGCATAGCGTGATGTGTCGCTTGCTATGCAAAATGCGTTTTAGCTGAAAAAAACGGCCCGAAGGAAGGCCCTACGCCGAAATTTCGGCGCCGTACGTTCCGTAGATGTGTCGCGATTGCGACACATCTATACCCTCGAGCGGCCAAAAACGCTCATCTTTCAAAGTTTATTCCTCCAGAATGCCTTGATCAAAAATTTTGAAAAAAATATATTATAATCATAGATTCAAGCACAACATATTTATTGTTTATTATTTTCTATACGGCCTATATTTACGTCAAAAGAAAAATATTTCTACACGGCGTTTTTTAACTTTTAAATCGATATTTCTCTTAAAGCGCTTAGACTTTTTTAAATATTCTTACTCGCAGTAACGTGTATCTGTAAGAGCTATAGAATCATAGTTCTGTTTTAAAATTGATGAAATATTTAATAAGAAAATTAATAAAAATGAATGTCCGTACGAGTTTCCGCCTTGCGAGGTTCAGAGGGGCTCTATGCGGGACGCGGGCGCGGGTCGGCCGGCAGTCTCTCGCCAGCGCTCGTGAGAGGAGGCTGTGTCACTTTTTGCTCCGTGCACCCTTGGATACTAATGTAAAGACATGCTTCAGAAGCGTGGAAAATAATAACGACGTAGTATGATCCAGTACAAGTCTGTTTAATTAATGATCAACAGTACAGACATCAGTAGCTTTTATACACCATTGAGTCAAAACACTAACGAATAGTCACAAAACTAATAGACAACGGAAACGGAAATTATCAGGTATTGAATAAAATTAAGAAAAAGTTAATAGTAACGCTAGTAATTGTCAATAATTGTGTACAGATATTTGGATTAACCTAAAATATCGAAAGTTGTTTATATTTATTTATTTGAACAATGCTTGATTCAATAAATAAATATCCGATGGGCGGGAAGACTAATGCTCGAGAGGAATTTATAATAAAAGTTGGCGGTAATCGGAAGTTGCATCAATAATTCTAAAATTAATAAAATAATGGCCGAAAGACCGGAAGTGTACTTCCAAGTGTGATTTTAGAATAAACTAAGGTTTTAAAATCCTCCCAAGTAATTTAAAGTAATCATAATAAATTTAAATTAACATAAATAATTACGCAACTACAATCAATATAAAATAATTATAGCTTCATAGATGGGCGGGAAGCGCAAGCTGTAACACTAAGTACTTCGAGTGCAACGAAGTATTTTTAGTGATTTTGTGTATAATTATTGAATGTTTGCATTTATTGCCGCGCTGGGACGCTTTACGTGATTTTATATGATGCTTTATTTTGATACTAGCTTTCCGCCCGCGGCTTCGCCCGCGTGGTGTTCGATTATATCGTGCTTTTCAGATTTCCTTCGGGAACACCAAATTTTTCCGGGATAAGAAGTACCCTATCATTTAATCCGGATTTCTAACTTTACGTCTACAAAATTTCAAAGCAATCGGTTCAGTAGTTACAGTGTGAAAGCAGAACAAACAAACTCACTTTCCCATTTATAATATTTGTATGACAATTTCCCATTTATAATATTAGTATGATTCGGTTATATCGCGCTTCTAGATTCCTTCGGGTTAAAGTTATTTCTAAGTAGGGCATGCAATACCGGTTTACCGGTTTTCATTTTTACCGCCTTTTCTCCTTTCGTCTTTTTTCGTAACTATAAAATTATCGGTAAAAAAATATAAAACCGGTAATTTACCGGTTTTATGTTTTGGGCAAAGTTGTTCATTTATTCACGCATACGTCAAACTTTCCATTATATGCAATGTTTGACACATAAAAGTAGCTTTGACGTAAGCGTTTGTGACGATTCGTGTCATTCATTAGTTTGTATAACTGTACTGTGCAACGACTATCGAACTCATGTCAAATTTTCCAATGACTCCAGAGCTAGACGAACGTAACCAGTCTTACTAGCTTGGCAGTGCAGGATTGAATACCGTATTGGTGGGGCCAGAACACTTATCGGTAAATTAATCTGCTTCAGGGAATGTGATACACGTCCTAGAGTGATACGCTTTGTAAAGCGGGTATTTTCAGGTACAAATACCAACCTACTTAACCAACCTAACCTGTCAGGGAGCACATCGACTTCCTGAAGCAGAAAATGTACGGTACACCCAGAATCGCACTTTCTAAAACAATGAATGGTGGGTTTATCGACCAGACCAAGGTGGCTGACACTTACCTACTGGATGACGATGCCATGTGTTCATTCTGGCGCAGTATCTGTTTGGTGCCTGTCGCTTTTTTGGATCAAATGGTTTTCAATGGTGCACGCTCGCTTGAGTCTGGTTCGCTACCTCAGTCCCGAACAACTAGAGTAACCCACCTGCTCCGTAAATCAGGTAGCACTGCGGAACCCAAAAATTATTGGCCGATCACTTGTTTACCGATCATCTTTAAAGTTCTTACATCCAATTTTAAAGTTAAAATTAACAAACATATTGACAGCAACTCATCATGTCTGCCTCTCAAAATGGATGTAGGAGCGGCTCCCGCGGTACTAAGGAGCTACTCCTTAATAACATGGCCATTACCCAACAAGTTCGTCGTTCCCAAAAGGATCTATCGACATGTTGAATAGTTATTTTTTTTCTGATATTGCCTTTCACGGACACCAGCTCCTCACATAAGTAACAAATACTAGACTGAGTAATTGTACGGTTTTAGCTATAAACAAAACATTGTGAGGAGAAATAAATGAATAATAATAATGATTATTATATAATAAGGCCTATTATGACTTGGTGCCACACACAAGGCTCATGCGGGTGATGGAGTTCTATAAAGTTGATGCAACTCTGCACACCATCTTGATGACGTGTATGGCTAATGGAGGACGGTCCTTCGCTATCCTGGATATCGAGATATTCATAGGAATAGCGATCCGAGCCAGGTCTATTCCAGGGCGATACTTTGAGCCAACTTTGATTTTGCTTAACCTTGAATCCTCTAAGTACACTGCTGGAGAATACACGCCTAGACTATCGGCTGAGGAGAGGTGGTCAGGTTATATCGCACTTCCTTTACATGAGTGACTTAAAATTCATTGCTCCCCACAAATTTCAACTGAAGGAGCTAATGAAAATTACTGAAACTTTCAGTAGCGTTATCAGGATGGAATTTTGTGTGGATAAATGTGTGGTCATGCATGTAAAGCGAGGAGAGATTCGGCATCCATGGGAACCCAACTCACGGGTTCCGTAAACCTTAGAGCGCTCTCTGCATCTGAAACCTATAAATATTGGGTATGTCGAATGCTTTATACCAGTAACATTGATACCCAACGTATCAATGTTACTGGTATGAAGCAATCGCTGAAGAAACGTTTTGCATCTCATATTCATCTTCGCGTCGCTGAAAAAGTAATAAATAGTCTTCTATTAAGCGGAAATAAGGTACGAGCCTTCAACGGTTGGATCATCCCGATTTTATGTACTCTTTCAGCATACTAAAATAGACTCGGACCGAAGTCGACACCCTGGATAGGAGGGTCCGTACGGTGCTGACTACAGTTCAATTGCATCACCCACTGACATCGGTTATGAGGCTGTATTAGTGTATACCCCGCGAAAAAGAGAAAGTTGAAGCTTTTTAAATGGTAAGACCCTCCACAATAGCGAGATATGCAGTCTCAGGGAATATTTCCTAAAAACCGACGTGGGAATGCATCGAGATGTGGTCGCGGTTGACAAGGGAATCACTCCGCTCTCCTTGCCTTGGCTAAAAAGAACTGGTGCAAGCCAGTATACCTGCTTGACACTGAAGATCGCATGGAGGTTTAGCAAGCTACATTGAGGTTATTTCCGGGTTCTCCACGGGCTTGATGTAGATTTACCAGCATTCGTTGGCTGGCTGCGTTTTGAAAATGAAAATTGTCTAAATTAATCTAAAGGTGCTACATTTACGCTTGACTGCGCCAAAGGAAAAGTCATGGTTTTAAAAATTGTGTTTATATGCTCATTTTAAGCAATATGTAATATGTTCACTACCATTGTACCTTGTGTACTTATTTATTTTCTGCTTTAAGACTACCCAATCACATAATTAATATTTTGGAAAAAAAATATAAATTTACCGTTTTTACCGGTTTACCGGTAAAAATATTTCAATTACCGTTTTTTTACCGGTAAAACAAAAATTACGCTAATTGCATGCCCTATTTCTAAGACCACACCCTGTTCATTCCTCCAATAAAAATTAAGAACATCTCAAAAAAAAAATCGTCAAATTTAGTACAAAACACAATGTACAAAAGTACAAAACAATAATATTTTCCTTCCCTAAAAAAATATATAATTGATACTTGTAATTTAATCCATATGAAACTTGATTAAATTTCCCCAATTTTTTTTTTTCTAGTAGGTAAATTAAAAAAATTTCTTTTTTCATTCTTTAAGTTCATTAGTCTCAGGTGTTCATTACCTAAAATTTGGTCAGCAAAATTTTTTAAACAATATGTATTCTAAATAATATGCACCTATTTTAGTCTGACCTGTGAGTTTTATTTAGATGATGGAGTTTCCGGGATTTTTTTTAAAGTCCTGGTAAGTATCAATGGCAATTATACCAAAAACGCTAAATGCTAAATAATAACTATAAATAAAAAAGAATAAACCGGTTCCCATTTTGCATTAATCATTTTTATAAATTAATATTTGTTTTCCCTTTTTTAAATAAAAAAATCCCTGCAACGCAGTATCGAAAACAACATAATAAAAGTTGTTGATGCTTTCTGGAAGGGTCACTGCATTCTCCTATCAACCCCAGGGTCTCAAAGCAGGGAAAACAAACACGCAAAGCACTAACCTGGATCCAACAGGACAGGAAAAGAGGAATCACCAACGACGGGGCACACGCCGGCCGGTCAGCTATCTTCTTTATGTGGACTTGATGCTGCTTGTTCACTGCCTACACTCGTCAAGCACAGACACACCACCAATATGGAAACTGAGGGTTTATTTGGCCAGTGAAGCCCTTAGAAAGTCAGATATTCGAAATTATTTAGAATAGACGCGGCGTTGTATGCGCTGAGGCCGCCATACTTTTCTTTTTTTTTGGCACTCTTGAGAGAGGCGCCACCAGCACGAGTTAAGAGAAGCCCGCGCTTATTTAAATCGTCGTTGACGCAACAAGGATGGAAAATGGAAATGCATGGATAAATTATTAGGATAGTTAATGCTTACACATTTCCCCCCACCTGAAATCCACAAGGGTTTCAAGAAGAATGCGAAAAATTAAGAGTGAAATCAGCAATAGCTGGACTATGAGCTACTGCCGAAAAAATGCATAAAAATCTAGTTAATAAGTGTAGATAATATGGAGACTTATTTTAAATAACCTAAAGACAGTGTGTACTTATACTCTAGTTAGGTATATAAAAGGAAAATAAACTAATTAATTGGTAAGGGACAAACCTTTACCACCGGCCTACGAAACGTCTTTCCGTTAGCAGTTTGGAGAGTAACGACTCTAACTACCTGGTCTGAACCTGCATGCACTTGCACGATACGAGCCATTTTCCAAAACATCGGCGGAGTATTAGGTTCGTTAACTATAACTATGTCATTGACTTTGATATTTGGTTCAGGCAAGAACCATTTGCTCTTTTGTTGCAATGTGTGAAGATAATCGCGTTGCCATACGCGCCAAAAGCTTTGAGTAATTTTCCGAAGCATCATCCAACGAGATCGAGGACACGAATTATCACTTATCGGTTCTTCGGGCAAGGCTACTAAAGGACCTCCCGTTAGAAAATGTCCTGGAGTTAGAACGTCAGACTCTGAAGGATCCGTAGATAGAGTACAGAGTGGACGGGAATTTAATACAGCTTCTATTTTAGCTAATATGGTAAAAAATTCTTCTAGAGTAAGAACTTGAGCTCCAACTACTCGCTTCAAATGATACTTTGTTGATTTTATACCACTTTCAAATATTCCGCCGAAATGCGGTGCTCCAGCTGGATTGAATTTCCAGGTAATGTGGCGATTCGCTAAACCATTTGAAATTTCTGGATAATGCTGATGAAGCAGATTCGCAACCTCATTTAAATATTTATTCGCGCCTACGAAATTTGTCCCACAGTCTGTTACTATTGTATGGCATATGCCACGACGAGAGACAAAGCGGTCTAAAGCGGCAAGAAATGCTTCAGCACTCAATTCTGTTACGGCTTCTAAGTGTACAGCTTTTGAGCTTAGGCACACAAATAAACATAAATAAGCTTTGTAAGTTTTTGCGCCACGACGGCGACTCTCTTTAATGATAAAGGGACCCCCCAGATCTATTCCCGTGGTACTAAAGCAGCGAGCTAGTTGAATCCTGGCTGCAGGTAGCTTGCCCATCATTGGTTGACAAGCAACTGGATTCACTTTAAAACATTTGACACATTTGGATAACACGGTCCGTATCAGGAGCCTTAATCCGGTTATCCAAAATTTTCTTTGAATAAAAGATTGTAAAGAGCGAGGGCCACAATGCAAATATTTTATATGGAAATATTCGACTATCTTTCGAGAGATAGGACATTGTTTAAGTAACAAGAAAGGGTGTAACGCAGATGGCGACAGTTGAGCCTCATCGATGCGTCCACCTACTCGCAAAATACCATCATCGTCTAGGAAAGGTGACAGCTTTTGAATAGATTTTACACAAGGTTCATTTTTACGCACCCGGTCAACTTCCGAAGTCATGTAATTATCTTGACTGAATTTAACCAGCACTTTCATTGCTTTTTCAAGCTCAGCACTACTAAGAGGAGAGAGATTTCGGTCTTGCCTGGCCGTTTTAGAGTTAGAAACAAAACGATTACACCATGCTACCATTCTTTGAATTTTTGTAAATGAAGAATGTTTAGAAATTAAGTTCAAAAGTGGATTCTCATCATCCGTAACAAGAAGACTTCTACTTTCTATTGATTTAAGTTCCGGCAAGTTCTCCTTCGGAAGTAATACCTGCCTTTTAGGCCATTGCTCAGGTGATTCTTTCAGCCAAGAAGGCCCTGACCACCAAAGCGGGTGATCTAGAATCTCTGGACATGATACTCCGCGGCTACAACAGTCGGCGGGGTTATCATTTGTTGATACATAGTACCAGCGATCTCGACTAATTAAATCAGTTGTCTGAACCGCACGATTGGCTACATACATTTTTAGTAAATGAGGGTCAGTGTTAAGCCAAGACAAGGTAGTGCTGCTGTCTGAATAAGCTCGAATGGAATCGATGGAAATTTTATCTTTAAGTAAATTATACATGTGTGATAGAACTTTTGCTAGAAGCACAGCTGCGCTTAGCTCAAGTCGATTCACCGTTGTTGGTTTTAAGGGGGCAACTCTAGATTTCCCTATTAACAAACTGGTCGTGGTTACATTACCGGGTTCATTGGTAACTACACAGATATAAACACAACAACCATAACCTTTCAAAGATCCATCACAAAAGCCAACTAAATGTACTTGAATAGGATTCGAAGGTATGATTAAACGCGGGAGAGTAATATTTTGTAAATCGGACAAATTTGCAGCTATTAAATGCCATTGTTTGACTAAATTTTGGGGAATAGTTTCATCCCATGATAAATTTAAACGCCATAGATCTTGTAGCAAAGATTTAGCGGCAAAAACGACAGGAAAAATCCATCCAAGAGGGTCAAAAATGCGAGCTACCAATGAGAGTATGGACCGTTTTGTGAATTTCCATTCGAACGAGTCAGCAAACGTATAAGAAAAGGTATCGTTAACAGGATTCCAACGAACGCCCAATATTTTGACAAACTCACTTCCCGATTCATCAAAAGATTTGGAAGTTTGACAGAATTCTTGAGGGATATCTGTCAGAAGACGAGGATCATTAGAGGTCCATTTCCGTAGTTCAAACTGAGCCTTTGATAGTAACGATATAATATCGTTTTTTAATGCAATAGTTTCTTCGAGAGAAGATCCGCCAGAGGTGATATCGTCCATAAATGTCTCCTCTCGGATAACCTGTGCTGCACGACTAGAATACTCAGCACCGTGGTCTTCAGCAAGTTGATGAAGTGTTCGAATGGCTAAGTAAGGAGAACTACTAACTCCGTACGTAACGGTATTGAGTTCGTATTCCTTTAAAACCTCAGTTGGGTCATTACGCCAAAGAACGTGTTGATAACATCTTTCTTGCGGTCTTATCAATATTTGTCTATACATGCGACGAATATCCGCAGTAAAAACAACTTTGTGAATTCTGAATTTTGTGATTAGATCAACGATGTCTACTTGAAGTTTTGGACCCACATGAACAATATTATTTAGTGACAGGTCACTCGAAGTCCGACTACTAGCATCGAAGACCACTCGTAATCGTGTCGTGGTACTCTCAGGTCGGATTACACAATGGTGGGGAATTATATAACAGTCAGTAGACGAGGACTGCACTGGCTGCATATGTCCGAGATCCTCGTACTGTTGCATAAATTCTTTGTATTCAGTTTTTAACTCATTTTGACTAGCAAGTCTTTTTTCCAAATTTAGAAAACCATTAAACGCTTGTTTATATGATTCTCCTAAGGCTGGAGCATCATCTTTAAGCATAATTGGTACAACATAACGCCCATCGGAGGTGCGATACGTGCCTTCTTTATATTTTTGTTCGCATATTTCATCCTCGGGACCGGAAATTTTACATTTCGGCGGCTCCTCGGACTCCCAAAACCGTTGAACGATCTCGTCGAGCGCACTAGAAGACGCGACGAGGAGCGTAACGGGTGTAGCCGGAGTTTTAGCTACCACGTTTTGAAGAAACTGACCACTTATCACCCAGCCGAATACACTAGAGAGTGCGCATGGAAAGCCCGGGCCTGGACTGAAACGTGAGCCAGTATATATCTGGTCAAAACAGTCTACTCCTAACAACAGATCGATCGGACCGGATTTATCAAAGCCCTGGTCGGCGAGATCCAGATGTGTAAACTTATCCTTGACGATTGTCGGCAACGACACCGAAGGAATCAGGGATGTGATTTTAGGTAGAACCACCAATTGAATATCAAACTGAGGATTGTCACTCAATCGAGGTATTATTGAACCGAAGGTGTGACCTTTAATGCTACACACATAATTTTGACCGATGCCACTTACATTTAATTTACATTTCTTGATATGTAAACCTAATTGTCGCGCACAGCTACTTGTAACAAATGAATCCATCGAGCCACTGTCAATAATTGTACGGACATACTGCCACGAACCATCCGATCGCTTCAAACGAACTACTGCTGTACCAAGAATTTTTGTGCTAATAGGTTGATTTGAAATGTTTGACTGGGTAGCACCAGTTAGAGTAGTGTTCATATCGGGATGCTGGGATGAATCCAGTTCACTAGTATGAGACAGTAAACTCTTATGCTCTTCATGTAACAAAGTATTATGCTTTGCATTACAAATGAAACATGTTGACTTAGATTTACAATCGGTAACAGTGTGACCCGGCCTTAAGCAGTTTTGACATAATTTTAAATCTTTAACTAATTGTTATCGCTGTGTCATATTCATAGAATGCAATTTACTACAACGGTAGATTGAATGATTTTCATTACAACACACACAAACAATATGACTAACTTTATTATTATTGTTGGAAGAAATTAGAGATGATTTTGGTTGACGCGATAAATAATCTTTATTTGTATTAGGCCGATTTTGTTTGCTTGTAGAATTTGATGATGGAATATTAACTGGTTGGCTAACTTCTAATACTTTTATGTAATTTTGTAAATAAGTAATGAAGTTATTAAATTTCGGAATTTCTTCAGTGTTTTGTAATTCAAACCTTTTTTTTGTTTCTGTATCTAAAGGCCTAGACGCAATGTAAAATAAAATAAATTCGCATAAATCATCAATACACAAACCGCGCAAGGCATTAACGCATTCATAAAGTGTGTTAGATAACTCAGATAAGTTAGACAAAGATGGTTTTTGTATGGGATTAATTTTAATTATTTTTTCTAAATAAGCTGTTGCAAGAATACGCTTGTTGTCATATCTGTCCAGTAAAGTTGCAAAAACCACTGAATAATTTGCCGATGTCACAGGCACGCCCTTCGCTAATGTCAGTGCATAACCAGATAAACATGACAGCAAATAGTGAAATTTCTCAGTGTCGGATAATGAACTATTATTATGAACAAGTGCTGTATAACTATCTTTAAATGTTTGCCACTTTTCTATATTTTTTATTTTATTTGATTACGTATTTAACGTAATAACGAGAATGGAAAGATTTAATTTCCGATAGTGGGTATTTTTGAAATAACTACGCGAGGAAGATTCCTCACAGGAGGCACCATAATTAATGTTGATGCTTTCTGGAAGGGTCACTGCATTCTCCTATCAACAACAGGGTCTCAAAGCAGGGAAAACAAACATGCAAAGCACTAACCTGGATCCAACAGGACAGGAAAAGAGGAATCACCAACGACGGGGCACACGCCGGCCGGTCAGCTATCTTCTTTATGTGGACTTGATGCTGCTTGTTCACTGCCTACACTCGTCAAGCACAGACACACCACCAATATGGAAACTGAGGGTTTATTTGGCCAGTGAAGCCCTTAGAAAGTCAGATATTCGAATTTATTTAGAATAGACGCGGCGTTGTATGCGCTGAGGCCGCCTTTTTTTTTTTTTTTTTTTGGCACTCTTGAGAGGGGCGCCACCAGCACGAGGTAAGAGAAGCCCGCGCTTATTTAAATCGTCGTTGACGCAACAAGGATGGAAAATGGAAATGCATGGATAAATTATTAGGATAGTTAATGCTTACACAAAAGTAATTACCTAATATGTTTCACTTTGGGGCATGAGTTTTGATACCACGTAATTATTTCTATATTAGGTACTTTTTAGACAGAATAGTATACTTTATAGACATGGTATGGCATTCTACGTTTGTTGCGAGACGTCCGCGCTCGAAGCAAGCGAGTAGGGAACGTCCACGTAAATATGATGCGGGGTGCGCGGGGGTTTCTGCCTAGCCCCGCCCAGGTGCGCAAGGTCATCGTCGTTACTAATCGCCTTAAGTAAAACCGCTTGAGGCAGATAGTGTTCTCAAGACTAACCCCCCTTTTTATGACGGGGATGAGTAAAGGTTGTGACTAATCACAACGTTTGGGATTGTTGACTTCATTGGTAAAAGAATTAAGATCTAAATGGGTGCTTACTTCTATAAACTTAAAAGAAAGTTAGTTTAAAATGTAACTTGGCAAGTTTTTAAAGCATAACTTTCAACAATTACGAACAAGGGTCCTTATAAATTTTCGACTTACTATGGCGCCCGTTCACATAGATGCCGTTATTTTTTTATCGGTGAACCAAGTATCCTGTCGTTCCTACTTCTGTACAGAACTAGACCTTTTTACAGAGATGTTTTCTGCGGGGATTTTTGTCTACTAGGAAACACATAAAGGACCACTTTGATGCCCATCTGTCAGAACCTTTTTCGCAGGAATGCGTGGGAGTATCAAGTTGAAATTGATGTTAAATAGTTAGATCGGTCCCTTGGAGTCATAAAAAAGAGAGCTCCCAAGACATTTACTTAGAAGGTTGGCATAAATTTCTATTCATGTAACATATTTTGATACTCGCAAATAAATTGAAGCCCATAGGATTCATAACGTTGTTCTAGAATCTTGGCTCCTTGCATGAAAATAGGTATTCACATTAATTTCTTTTCAAATTGTCAGTAAGCTGGAAATAATTTAAACATTAAGTCTGTGAGGTTATAAAAGTACAGTTTCTGTGGCTCTAAACTATTCCGGCTAATCACAGCACTTGTTAATAATTTCCTCACTATTGCGCCCTCGAAAAGATTTCATAACTGCTTATTTCCTCTTTTATTTACATAATGAACATATTCTTTTAAGATTAATTGATTATAGTACCATAAGATACCAATAAGTAGTACCAATAGTCTAGTGCGCTTTACCATCAACGATTGCGTCACTGCTTCCCATCAGGCAGGATTGCGGTCAAGCGCTAGTTTATAATATATAAAAAAAAAATATTTAGTATAAAAAAAGAAAAACAGAATTTATGAATACTATGAAAATATCTTCCTCAATAATCGATTTACGCTTTATGTAGTGGCAACATTAAGAAGCATCCAATTTGATGACGTACGCGCACCCTATGAAACAAAATAAGTTTTGATAGTTATTATGTAAGGAATTACAAAATGTTAGTCAGGTTGGTACTTGTAATGTAAAAAAAAAGTTAATATTATAATCAGTTTTATTTACACATTGCAATACCAAAGAACTCGTCTTCAATATATAAAGCATTTTGGCAAATAATTTAACTCATCAACATCGCTTCAACTGTCAAAAATTTTAGGTTTAAGACCCTGTTATCTGATGTGAACTAGACATAGGCGTTCCCAGGGTAGGGCAGGGGGAGGCAGCTGCCCTGTACGGTGTAATTGCCAAAAAACCGCGTGCGACTATAGTGCACAAAGATTACCCACTCTAAAATTTTGACTTGCCCCCCCTAGGCCTGACGTTCCTTCCCCTAGGCCTGACTTGACCCCCCTCCCCAGGCCAAAAGCTGGGTACGCCCTTGGGACTAGGTACTATGGCTCCAACTTCGACTAATTAACTATTAGTCAAACAATAAATGACCCAATTACTGTCTCCCAGCAGTGAAAACATAATAGGCTGATTATGTAAACAACAAATTTCATTTAATCATCATCGAAAGTTGTCCACTGCTGGACATAGGCCTCCCCCAATGAGGATGATGATGATGATGGGGCCGCCGGGTTCTTGAGTGGCGATCACGCAGCTTGGGTAGGCCCCCGACAAGGTGGACCGACGACCTGGTGAAGGTCATTTAATATCATCATAAAATTATTTAGAATGAATTCGACAAATTTAATTTAATGAAATTATGGAAGCTGCTGTTCCATGGTGCGTGTAAATAATAATAGGAAAACCAACAGTTTTATTTGTATAAAGGGATTATGAATTAAGGGGAAAATTTATGCGCTACGGTTATCGTAGCGTATAACTTTTCCACTTTCTTCGTGTTTCCGAATTAGTAAGACAAAGAGACAATGCTCTAAGGAGCGTACTGTCGCGCCTTGTCATAGCGAAGTTGTTTGAAGTTTTGAAAAGTTTTTGAAATCGCATGACTTCAAATTTGTTATAGCAATTTCTCTTGACAATGAGTCTAATTGTCAACCTTCAAGAATAGGTAGTCTACTATTAATACTAATAACATAAATTTTAATACCAGGGCTACTAGTTAGTAATAACTAATGGTTTTTATAGATACCGCTTTGTATACCTAAGTTCTTATGGTGTATTTCATTAGAATGTTTCATTAGAATATAAACTCCTTTTTGCAAAGCAAAGCGCGACGAAAAATAAATTAAAACATGGTCTAGATAACACACACACACACACCTAGATCCATACTAATATTATAAATGCGAAAGTATCTCTGTCTGCCTGTCCGGCTTTCACGCCAAAACTACTGAACCGATTGTAATGAAATTTGGTACACAGATAGTCTAGAGCCTGAGAAAGGACATAGGCTATAAAACATCGCGGTATGACCAATAGGAGCAGAGCAGGAACAAAACATGTTGTGAAAACGGGGAGCAAACGCGGACGTACACATTGCTCCCATTATTTTAACAGGCGCTTATTATATATCAACTGAGCTCTTTCGGTTCGAAGCTTACGCGGGTGAAACCGCGGGGCACAGCTAGTATTTCCATAACTTAGATATTTAAACCACGTTCAGTAATTCTGCCACAAAGAAAATTTGTCACAAGAAAAATCTTGCTTAGAAAATTATAATGAAAATAGAACTAAATATGTTGTTAAAGAAACTGACGTCAAAGTCTTAATAATTTTCTTTAGAAAGAAAGTTTTTTGTAGAAATAAATGATTCCTAATAAGCCTGAGACATAAATAACTATTTGTTTTGAGAAATGTATAATGAACTACTCATTAATATAAATTAAATAATTAATATAAAATAAAGAAGTATGTAAAGATCGCAGTAAGTTCTGCCTTCTGTTTTTGCCTACCTTCATATGAAGAAGTTCACATATGTACCTATTATTGTACGTCCTTAGCCCTTTAGCTAGTCTGTCATGTAGGTAGCAACCTACCTGACATAATTGCTACCTAATTTTAAACCACGACTTGGCCTATTTTTATAAAACACGACATAATATAAGATGAATCAATGATCTCAAATCCTTTGTTCACATCATCATCATCATTTCAACCGAAAGACGTCCACTGTAGGACATAGGCCTCCCGCAAGGATCTCCACGACGACTGGTCCTGCGCCTCCCGCATCCAGCGGTATCCCGCGACCTTCACTAGGTCGTCGGTTCACCCTGTCGGAGGCCTGCCCACGCTGCGTCTTCCAGTGCGTGCAACCCACTACCTCTTTAAGGGTTGCAATCTTCGGGCTATGTCGGTTACTGTCCTTCTTCTGCGGATCTCCTCATTTCTGATTTGATCACGCAATTAAACCCCAAGCATAGCCATCTCCAATGCCCTGTAAGTGACCTTGAGCTTTCTTATAAGGCCCATTGTTAGTGACCACGTCTCAGTTCCATATGTCATGACTGGTAAGACTCACACTCGTCGAAGACTTATTTCTTAAGAGACTACGGTATTTCGGACGAGGAAATTCTACGTAGCTTCCCGAAAGCAGCCCAGCCGAGTTGGATTCGACGATTGACCTCTATTTCGAAGTTGGACTACTCAACAGACTAGTTTGTCTCAAGCATACATAACTGTCAACAACTTCGAGAAAAGAGTCATCATCATCATCTCAGCGTTAATCCCAGTCGCATCCCTAGCTTTTCAGCTTTGGAGTCTAGGGTCCGCTTTACCAGTCTAACTGCTGATTTTGGCGAAACTTCGATATTTTCCGTGAAGCGACTGCCGTCTGACCTCTACAACCCGAGGGCGATATCGAAGCATTGCAGTTAAACCAATTGTTAGACTTTTGAGGGCTCCAACAACCCGTAACGACTGCGACTAGATGTTTGTATGGCAACCGGGACCACCGGCTTAACGTGCTTTCCGAGGCATGACCAGACCAGTGCAAATATTCATATTCATGCATACAAATATTTGCACTGTGCGGGGATCGAACCCGCGCCTCCTTGCGCAACGGCCGCGTTCGCTACCGCTACGCCACCGAGGCCGCCAAAAACTTCGAGAAAAGAGTCTCCAATCTTTATAGGAGTCGGTACAACTTGGGCATAAGACATGTCTTTCGTCTTGTCATTGTTTATTTTAGGACTGACTCGCTCGAAGGCTCTACTGAGGTCTTCGAACATAGTACTCAGGTCCTTCGCGGTCTCACCAATGATTACGATATCATCAACAAACCGAAGGTGTGTAATGTACTCGCCATTGATGTTGATGACTAGTCCTTTTCCAGTCCAGAACCTCAAAGCAGACAAAGAAAGACATCCTTCAATGCAGTGGTGAACAGTTTCAGGAAGATAATATTTTCCTGTCTGACACCACGCTGCACAGGTATGGGTTCACCAATATCTCATATATTTTCTTTATTTTTTTCTTTTTCTCACTCATATCATCGTACACTATTGTTTGGCGGTAGTTTCCGCTTCAGGGTTCCAATCATTCATCATTCGGGAAATTTATATCTATACTAATATATAAAGCTGAAGAGTTTGTTTGTTTGAACGCGTTAATCTCAGGAACTACTGGTCTCATTTGGAAAATTCTTTGTGCATTGGATAGCCCATTAATCCAAAACGGCTTTAGCCTATAATATAACATCACGCTGCGACCAATGAGAACGGAGCATATAAAAAAAATCATATCGAAACCTACGCGGGTGAAACCGTGAGGCGCAGCTAGTCCAATATAATTTTGTGCTCTACCTGTCTTTAGTAAGCATCTCACGTTGTTCAAATAGAAATAGGAAAGTAAATGACGAGATGGTGAGTCCAATCAATGATTCAGGCTGCTATGATTTGGCGCAGCTGGGTGGCAAAATACGAACTCAATTAGCAAACACAACTCCGCAAATGTGATGAGTACCGACATCAAACCCGATAAAACAAAAGAAAAGAGATTTTCTTAATCAACTGCAGTACGAGCCGGGAATAAAAAGTACAAGTTACGGAACCAATTTCATGTATGTACCTCCCACAGTATTATATTTTTTTCTCAGGGTGGACACAGTCCTGAGGTGGGCGGTTTTTCCGGCTTTTAAATCATATTCATAACCATAACAACACACGTATTTGTATGCATGAATATGAATATTTGCACTGGTCTGATCGTGCTTCGGAATGCCCGTTAAGCCGTTGGTTCCGGTTACCATACGAACATCTAATGGCAGTCGTTACGGGTTGTTGGAGCCCTCAAAAGTCCAATAATTGGTCTAACTGCAATGCTTCGATATCTCCTTCAGGTTGTGAAGGTCAGACGGCAGTCGCTTGACGGAAAATATCGAAGTTTAGCCAAAAATCAGTAGTTAGACTGGTAAAGCGGACCCCAGACTCCAAAGCTGAAAAAGTTTCGGGTGCGATTGGGATTAACGCTGAGATGATGATGATGATGTATCTCACAATAGGATGCAAGACAGTTTTGTTATGGTAGTTAAAATGTCAGAAATATGTTGTTTACGCATGTGTTAACAACGTATGATGTTATATTTTCTTAGTTTAAATTATCTTATTTTAGAAAAAAAAAAAAAAACAATTTTCTAAACGACTTTCAAGTACTGCATTCTTTTAAATTCTACACGTATTTCGTATCAACATCTTTTTTTTTTCCTTTTTGACTACGAGTTGGGAGGTAATTTTGCGGAAACACACCAGCATCAATTCCTTTTATTTTGATTATTCAACCTCATTCATTGCGCTCTTTACGTTAATGAGCAGACCAACGTTTCCAACATATTAAGCAATGGATTCAAAACAAAACAATTCAAATTATAGTTGATTGATAGTGTGTTTTCAATCAGGGTGCTGCTTGAAACAAGTGAATTGATTTAAATTTTGTAGTCCTATTATATCTTTTAAAACGTTTCTTCTTTATTAAGCACCATTCGTTATTTCAAGTATCAGTTCACAAATTGGAAAAGGAATAAAACAATATTAACCAAAAGATTACTAAAAAGTTATCAAATTTTAACAACTAATGGTTTAGATAGTTTAATACTTTGAAAATTACTAAAGTTTATGTTTACCTTCCAAGAACTCATTCCGAAATTCGATGAATCGAGAAAACTGATTATCCAAGGGGTAACAATGCTAACTTATATACAAGGTGGAACGGAGAGCGTACTCTTTTACTCTTTGCGTGGGGCATAGTTTAAGAAATAAAAAGCAAAGAGAAATTTACGATTTTTTCCTGTATTGTGGATGCGTTTACAAACATATAAACTCACATACATAAACAAACAGACCCAGAACAACAACATGTAGGTCATAATACAAATATTTGTTCCGTGCGGGAATCGAACCCGCGACACGCAGCGCAGCAGTCAAACATTTAACCACTACACCAACCGATCCTTCAACAACAACAATACAAAGACACAACGGTAACCTTCGGTAACTTTTAAATAAGGTTTTAAAGCTCCCGAAGAAGCCATCTTCCTGGTATATCCTTTAAGTTATACTTTGAATACCTAATTGAGGCAAGAGATTACAAGCGAATTTAATCATAATCTTCCCAGAAACTGTACTTCGTTGAACTTCCTATATTTCTTTATATACTTTGTGTTATGTCCTTCTACGAAACACCGTCTCAGAATGCAAAATAAAAAATGTTATTTTAAGTAAAACACTACTAGCGGCCATTGGGTACGTAGTCAATTGAATGTGTTTTCTCATCCTTAAATGTCAATAGTTCGGTAGCTATCCCTATCTACTACCGCTATGGTATGCATGCTACGCTAAGTGTGCTACGCTATGCCTATTACGCTATGCATGCTACGCTATGCTACTATGCTATTCGAGTTACACGAGGCATGCAAGCGTAGCAGCTGTAACTTGTAAGAAAATATAAAATATACACCTACAAAACATAAAGTGGGGTATTATACCGAATAAAATGATAAAACTTCCACTGAGAACGTAAATAAGGAAAACACAGACATATCAAGTTACAACAATCTATCTAGATTTTCAACTTCTGTTTGTGTAAGTTTAAATGTTTGTAAACGCACGCACGATACAAGAGTGATTTAGGAATTACTTCTGTATCGTAGGTATAAACACTTTATCGCTATAGCATTAAGGTTTTGAACTGCAACAAAACAGTATTAAGATTTCGGAAAAATATCCGTCTTTATTTTAAATAACAACTATGCATTACAAGTAAATTCAATCATTTTTAACCGACTTCAAAAAGGAGGAGGTTACTCAATTCGACCGTATATATGCTTTTTTTTTTATGTTTGTTCGCGCATAACTTCGTCGTTTATGAACCGATTTTGATAATTCTTTTTCTGTTGGAAAGAAGACGTTCCCAAGGTGGTCCCATGAAAAGGATATCAGGGTTTGATGGTGGAAGACCAGAGAAAACAAGGGGAACTTTCAAAAATTGCAGGGGCGACTTATACATTTCTTAGCATTTTCATTAAGTATTTTAAAGCACTACAATTTAGTAAAGGTTTGGAGTAGATCTGATGATGGAGCCGGGAGACAGTCGAAGGAACTCCTCAACAATTCACAGCAGCTACCTTGTGTTTGGGCTCGATTAATTTGTATTGATAAGAGCTTTACACCTAGATGGGTTATGACTGACATAAAAGCTCTGGTGATGAAGACAAAGGCCAGTTCCGGAAACTCCTCAACAGTTTACAGTAGCTACTTTGTGGTTGGACTAAATTCATTTATATTGATGAGACCTTTGCACCCACTGGGTTAAAATAATGGTCTGCAGTAAATTTGATGATGAAGACCATAGGCAGTTGAGGGAATACTTACCGGGTAAAAATTAAAGTAAACAAAATTACGTCGTTTCCAAACTATATTTGGGTCAGCTTCCAGTCTGACCGGATGCAGCTGAATACATAATACTTTTAACAACTAAAAAGTGTGAAATAAAAACTTTTTTACAAAAAAAAACAACCGACTTCCAAAAACCACTACAAAGTGAAAAATAACTAATTTCGGAAGTCGGTGTCAAAAACGAATATACAAAAACCAAAGACACCGACTTCCAAAATTAGTTATTTTTCACTTTGTAGTGGTTTTTGGAAGTCGGTTGTTTTTTTTTGTAAAAAAGTTTTTATTATTTTCTATCTTCAAAAAAGTTCACATAGCTAGATATAGACATAGAGATAAGAATTATAGAATAGAATACTCTTTAGTATGTACACCATATAAATTACAGAAGTTTAATAATAAAGATTGTACAAAGGGTGACACAATGGGTGGTCTCATCACTAACAGCGATCTTTTACAGACAACCTTTTACATATTCATTCACTGGTCATCTAACAAATCAGCAGAGATCCATACTTCAGGTTTGCCAAACTATTGAACGAGGTATTCTGGGTATCAAACTAACAGGCCGGCTCGGGAATACTACCATCCGTTCCATAACAAATATAACGGATTGGAAAGCTGCTACGTTAAAATGGAATTTCGCTAGACACACTTGCCACATGTCATACGACAAATGGCTCTAAGGTCCCTCTTAATGGCATGCTACATCGCAGCAGGCCCAGGCGTATCGATCGATTCCGTAAAAAACTCACAGTGAAACTTTGGTGAAGTCAGCTGTCAATAATGTCAATCTGAGATGGTTACAGAATTGCACTACAGTCTACAGCCATTGAGATAGAATCTAAGGAGATGCTGTTGTCAAGCTATACAATTTTTCATTCTACATATATATGTAATTTAGGGTACAAAACCGTAATACATTATTTTGTCTCTTTTTTTCAACAGTACATTTGCATTTGGCAAAAGAGACAAATATTGTTTTGTTACTGCGGAATTATGGTAATACTATTAAAATGAACTGACAGTTGTTGGCAGCGTGCCAACTGCCAACGCCGGCCATCTTAGGTGACAATTTCGTGGTAGTTGTGCTGTCAACGGGATACGTAACCTAACGAAAATTAAGTTTTTTGATAATATACAAGACATTTTAAATTGGATTTGTTGTGTACCGTGTGACAAAACTATTACTTAATATGCCTGCGTGCTGTATTGTTATGTGTGGTGCCAGAAACAACAGAAATCAAGCTCAATTGACGTTTCATAGGTTAGTTACCTCTTTTCTAGCTAAATCACCATTTATCATTCTAATTTTCAAACTAAAATGAACCATGATTACTTATTAGTCGTTAAATTACTAAATACACACTTATTTATATAAGCACGTTTCTCTTTGTTGTAAATGTTTATTTGTTTACGTAATTTGCTGACATATGTTAGGGTTGCGCAAAAATTTTTTTTAACCGACTTCATAAAAAGGAGGTTTTCATTTCGAACTGTTATGTATGTAATATTTTCAAAAATGCCTTGTTTTCGGATATGTCAGTCTATATCAGCGTTTGAACAAATGTGCCAAATTGTATAAGTGTAGTATGTAAATACTAAATATGTATGTATGTTTTTATGTTTGTGTTCGCATATCTCTGGAACTATTAGTCCGATTTCGGTATTCTTTTTTTATATTAGACATTTGCAGTACGACACTTCTGTCTGCAGTATGACACTTGCAGTATTCACTAAGTTGACCAACTTAGTGAATACTGCAAGTTTCATCAAAATCGGTTCAGTAGTTTTTGAGATAGGGAATTTTAACTATTTCGCTTATAATGAAGAAATAAAATATTTTAAATAAAAATAAAACAGCTTTCAAAGTCGGTGCCAATATGTTAGATGCGTAGGGTGTAGCGGGGACCAACATATGTACTTGGCTTAGCACCGATTTCAATTATCTATTATTGGGTGTGTTTTGAAGGCGGTTTTATTTTTATTTAAAATATTTTTTTTAATTTGTCACTTTAAAGGAAGAAATATAATATTTTAAATAAAAATAATTTAATTATCTATCTACTCAATTATATTGATGATAGATATTGATTTTATGTTTTGTTTATAGATTCCCTAAAAATGAGCGGCTAAGAACCTAAGAAGAACATATAATACATGTTTACCACATGCAAGAACATTGTGCAAGCGGCATGTTACGTGGGTAACAAATGTCTTGCCATGGCGCCTCCGCCGGGCCGGAACAAGCGGGGTAGACCAAAGAAGTGCTGGCTTGACGTTGTAAGAGATGACATGCGTGCCAACAAGCTCTTACCACGGGATGCTAAAGATCGTGCGAAATGGAGGAGAATGTGCAGGAAAGCGGACCCCGGGCTCCAACGCGAAAGCCGCGGATGCAACCGGGATAAACGCTGAGATGATGATGATGATGATGACGGGATACAAATGACGTCATAGATCACCTTTTAAAGGCGGGCGAACCCGCTTATGGAAGCTAGTAGTTTAATAGACGAATATATTTAAAAAATATAAATGTATTTTATTATTATTGCACCTTTTGCACTTAATAATGTCTATACAATATAATTACACTTAGATACTTTCAACCAAGGATCATAATTGAGAGGAGGGAGGGAGAGGACCCTTTTATCTAGTAACCCAGTCAAAATAGACATTTGACTTAGCCAAAATTCAAACTTTATTACAATAGATCGTGGAGTATACCTACGGGGGAAACCACGTTATAAAAATGCGCCAAGTACACACATTTCCGCACCACTTATGAGTTAATCATAGGTGGTGCGGAAATGTGTGCATATTATGTAAAATATGAATTTTCTAATTCTGCTTCTCATCCCATGCAGACTGTAAAAACCGGTCGAGGGAATTGGCCAAGTTTAAGAATCATTTCATTAAGCGATGAGGTTAGCAACCCATCACTATTTTGATTCCATTTTCTATCTATGTCTATGCACCTACCAACGCGCTAAACGTGGCTTTTGTTCTTATAACCTCAAGCTCTGTCTGCCCCGTAAGGGATAAAGACGTGACGTTATGAATAAATGAATAAGTACTTTATCTAAGAAGCCGACAGAAAACGAGAGAATTAAAATAATTATATAACAAACAGACTATATTAATAAATTAAATAAAAAATTATAATAATAAAAAATAATAATATTATAAATCTTTGGAAACAAATAAACAGTGACAACCCTAGAAAGAGGCGGCCATATTATGTTCCAAACAAATTTCAAACGATGGCACGTTTTTTTGTAGGTATTTCACGTCTATATACTATAAGTCTATGACTACAGCAGACTAATTACGTAACACATTGTCAATAGCAATGCGTTTCATTTTGACAGTTCAATAACATTCATTGCGTTATTTATATTGTTGCGCAAGTGCATTTTCGAACGGACGGAGCAATGGATTAACAATATGCTTCGAAATGATTCCAACTGATAGTAAAAGTGTGTTACGCAATTAGGGTGCAGGTTCCTAATAGCTGTCACTACATATTATAAAACTAAGTCACTTTCTCTTTCCCTATGTCCCCTTGTATGATTAAATCTTTAAAACTACGCAACGGATTGTGAGGTAGTTCTTTTAATAGGTAGAGTGATTAAAGAGGACGGTATATTTGTGTATAATTACGTCCATTAAATTGTGGAAAAATACTATTATTTTTGAGGTTTCTAATGTGATGCCGTAAATAATTACATTTTTTCCGCGTTTGCAGTGAAACGCCAGCTTAATCCTACGAGATTTATCAAAATATGTACTAAATATTGTATGCATTGAAAAGCTTTACAAAATAGTCCGCGACGGTATACGTCTATCTCTTATGGGTATGCTACAATATTTTTTTTTGTCATTTACTTTTTACGACAAATGCTGGCTAATTTTCGAAGCGATTTTAATTAATACAGCATTAATCCTTATCCAATTTAATATTTTAATACATTGTTCATTTAATATAGTTCTATATCACCCTTTACAGCATATGATTTAAATGAATATTTTCGAAGATATTACAGATATAAAAATTGCGGGGCGTCGCGTTTGGAGTGGATGCGCGCGGGCCGCTTTTTTATAGAACGTTCACAGTTTTTCTGTAGTGTATTTAGTATCAGCATTACACCCGTGCGAAACCTAGGCGGGTCGCCAGTACTTAAATAAAGTGAAGTCTGAAATGTGATATGAAGTGGAAACGTGATAGGGAGGCTTTTGTTCTGCAGTAGAACACACACAGGCTTTTATTAATAATAATTGGTCATTGAGTGACACGAACTTCGAAATGAACTCGAAATTTATTATCTAGGTACCTATTTATAATTGTGGATTTACAATCATTGATTCTTTACCTTTATAATGGTTGAGTTTCAAAATAATGTTCTAAAAACCGCATCTGAAAAAACAACAAAAAATAACCAACTTACCGACGGCCCATCACCATCATCACGTGACATGAACTCATTTCCTTTTGACATTTTAGTTTAAAATACTACTCATTACATTATGTGTCCCTTTTAACAAATAACCGTCACGTCTGGGAACGAGTACGTTATGAACAAGGGTGACGTATTATGACGGTTTAATGCCTTCATAATTCGAGTGTAAAAGAGAGACAACCATGTGTGACCGATAGCACCATCCCTTTTTCGCACTGGAATCATAGTGGCGTTTGGATATAATTCGTAATACGGTTCATGCTTTTTACTTAGGGTCGGACGTCAGGCGTCGAAAGTGCCTATATTTTATCCAGATTTATACTATGGGAGTTTCGGCAAGAGTAATTACTTAACTGGATAGGCAAGTTGCGACGCGACGACGCGACGTGCCTATTTTCACTTGTTTTATTTCGATTACCATGTTGCATAATGCCCTCATTTTTTCGTCAAAATGCCACATTGCGACTTATGCGGCCTACCTAAATGTCTCTCCTTTGGTACTTTCATCGAATCGTTGAGCTGTGTTGTCTGAGTTGGGCTCAATCTACACGTACTACAACCACACCACAGCCACAACCACACCACAGCTACAAACACGCCACAACGACGCGATGTGGTCGGGCGTATATTTTGTATTGAAAATGAATAGTACAGTTTACACGTACCACATTTTGCCGTTGTTATCGACCACCTGTGTAATACGACCACATCGCAACCACATCAACATTTTTTCGGAACCACAACGCAACTGCAAAAAGCTGCTGCATCCACACGTAACCACGGCTTGACCACATTTTGACGCTGCAACCTGGTGTGGTTGTGGTACGTGTGAGTGTACCCTTGAGCTACACGATTACTGACAAATGTCTGCACTAACTGGAGAGGCCATTTCCGTTATAGAATTAGTGCACTATAGATGTATGTATAATGGTATATACACATATGTTCAAAGATTGACATTGAACTTGAAGTGGGAATACAGACCGAGCCTAAGGGCTGAAACGATACAGTGACAAATGCTCACGCAAATCAAATTGCATTTTTCATCAATGTTTTCAAGCGCCATGCCTCCTTATTTTGTACTAAACTTGAAGCAGAAGCTCAGCTAATTAGAACCCACCAAACAACCCCATAAACTGATGAAATCCCTTCAAACCTTTTCGTATGAAAATATATAATATGTATAAACTCAATATATTTATTAACAGAGAATGAATTTCATGTGTATTCATTATTTCTTAATTATTTACTCATATTCAACATTATCAGACTATAGCAGTCCACTGCTGGACATAGAACTGTCGTGTTGCACGACATTCAACTATATTTTCGGCAACCCTAATCCGGCTACTAACAGCCATCCTGCGAAGATCGCTCCAACTAGTCTGAGAGCGAACGTCCCACCGTACGTTGTTAGTAAAATTCAGTTTCAAATTTAGATAGTCATGTTAAAATTCGTGACTCAATTTATAATAAATTTTAGAGGCAATTTAAATATCTATTATAATTGTGGGGTGAAGTGGGGGTGAACGGCCGGCGTTTTGGGGGACTGCCTCACGTAATATTGACGTTCAAAAAGACCAGATATGATATCGTATTGTGACATGTTTTCAGCAGATGTGATAGATATTCGTAAATAATGAAATTCGGCAGATCTTATAGGTATCATTATCCAAATATATGAATAGATATAAAAATAAATGTTTTTTTTTTTAATCAACCTTAACTTGATTAGACTGGAGTCCGACCTGAACATACACGTAGTTGGGAAAAGATTCAATTTCTTAGTATTGTATAATTGCATGGCACACGTGTGAGCACAATGTACTTGCTGTAAAGCATCTATTTGTTGGGTTAGTCTTTTTTATTGACTTGATTGTGCTCTGGCTGTTGAGAGTATGTCATGCTCACTCAAATGTCTCGCTGGTGGTGGCGTGTGTGTTGGGTCATTAGGTTCACTTCAATATGGTTGAGCTGAATGATGCTGATCCATACGTCATGTTCGTGAACGGACGCCGTCAGTGGGGACTGGTCATCTCTTAGCTGCCATGGCGTATTTTAATTTCTGAATTGTTTTTTGTGTGTTTTCTATGGACGCTCTCAGCGTACAATATGTTTCTGCATCGTTCTCACACGGTTGATTTCAACATGAATGATGTAATCAAATATTTGTATCGATAGCTTGATAATTTAAAAGAGTGTCCATGGAGTTTCTTGCCCGTTCTTCTCCATAGGTACCTTTGGAAACTCTTTGGAATGGGCGACTAGCTTCACCTTAGGTACTGACTGACCGACCTTTTGACCGATTTTGATTATTGATTTGAAAGCCTGAACAGATGACAAGGTTTAGGAGGCCGCACGCCACTGGTACCAAACACTGAACTTTAGCAGCAACCGCGCATTAGTAGAACAGAGTTTCATTACAATAACAGGCCAGCTCTTATTGGCGGAATATTATAAAGTGCGGCCTACCGCACATTTACATTTCATTTAGCTACATTTAAGGCAGTGGAAAATTTCGTTTTCTTTATTAAATTTTTAACTTTCCGGCTCGTTCTAGATTAGCTTTCATCAACATTTTTTACGAAAAAAAGTAACATGTGTTAAGTATAAAAGTTAGTAACATTATTTATGCGTTATAGCTATTATGCAAGCCTGCTTCAACTTTATTATTAAAATGCCTATCTACGCTAATATGTAAAGCTGCAGAGTTTGTTTGTTTGTTTGAACACGCTAATCTCAGGAACTACCGGTCCGATCTAAAAAAAAATATTTTTGCTTTGGATAGCCCAGTCGTCTAGGAAGGCTTTAGGCTATTATAACATCACGCTGCGACCAATAGGAACGCAGCGTACCAAAAATTTAAAATGTATGCTGTATATTATGATCTATGTAGAAGTGTAATAATGTATCTATAGAAATCAATTCTTTTGGGGTTAAATAAAATGTTCAAATAACTAACTCCATGCGAATGAAGTCGCGGGCGGCCTCTAGTTTTTAATAAAGGAGGTGGATAAAATACTCATTCTTGTTTTTCCTTACGCAGCATTATCCTAATGTACCCGAGGAAGAAAATTATGCTTAACAATATTAACTTCACGAGATAAATGTGTTTAATTTTGAAATCCAGTGTGAATTTCAAAAGACGCATGGGAAGATTTTATTTTCAGACTTCAATACATTATTTTAATTATTCTTGTGCCAAGTCCTTTTCCTAACTAAATCTAAACATTTCTACCTCAGGGTGGTGTTAATCAAGGCTAAACACCACATTTTTAGTAGATAGTTTTTTGATCGATAGTTTTCTTATGGATAGATGGAATCAAAATCAAAAGTAATTTATTCAAATTAGGCTGAGAATTACTGGAATTATTATTTACTTGGTAAAATCTACCATCTAAGTTTTAAAGTGCCATGCGATAATCTTAAGTGCCTTTATTTACAGTTGGTTGATCCAATATTAAGTTACGCAATCGAATGTTATGGACTGACATTCAAAAACAAACTACGAACATTAGAAGCTCAGCAAATCAGATTTTTAAAACTAACAGTAAGCAAGAAAACCTAAAACAAATGTAAAGATGATTACAATAACTTGTTTAAAATTTGTAAAATTCTTCCTGTCAGCCTAAAGCATAAATATCTAGTTCTGGTTAGCAGTTATGGTAGCTGGGAGCGTCACTCGCTAATAACCCATAACTACGCAACTAAGATGGTGTCAGCAGGTAAATTTAATGTACCAAGAGTTAGTAATTATTTTGGCGCCCGAACGCTGGACAAAAGAGTACCATACTGACTCAACCAATTGCCTGCTGACATAAGAGGTCAGAAAACAAAATGAAAATTTGCCAGAGCACTTAAAATGTTCTTACTCAGTAGTCTGTAAGCAATTTTGTAAGACCTGATATTGTTGATGTAACTTTTTTGTGATGCACTGTTTGTTCCGTTCCCGCAGACAAACCGTGAAAACGGTTTTGCGGGGCATAGCATTTATCCCAATGTATTGTACACGTGGAGATTAAGAAAATAAATAATAATAATCAGCACTTTTTGAACGTCAATATTACATAAGACAGTCCCCCAAAACGCCCACTCATAGACACTTCCTGGTGCTTTCGCTGGGAAGAAGAAGTGGCAGAACAAACTCCCCAGCAACACAGCTGTCTGTTCATTTAAAACAACACATGACTTTATACAATACTATGTATAGTAATCATCATTATCATCATCTCAGCCACATGAAGTCCATTGCTGGACATAGCCCCAAAGGATTTCCAAATAGAACAGTTGGACGCGGCCTGCATCTAGCGCTTCCCTGCCATTTTGGTCAGATCATCCGACCACCTAGTCGGTGGGCGTCCGACGCTGCGTTTGCCCGTACGTGGTCGCCATTCAAGAGCCTTTCTGCTCCATCGGCCATCGGTAATGAACACAAGAAAATACAACAACAATGAAATTATTTACCATATGCCAGCTAGCAACGTCAAAATAAAAACCAGCAAAGCAACACAAAAAAACACATTAAAATGGAAATGTAAAAAAGTAAAAACTAAATAAAAGCCCTGGTATAAAGGGCATCACATATTTATGCATTGTAAAAAGTAAATTATATGAACTTATACAGTATGTTAAATAACAGAGGGCGTTCCCTTAAACTCGTTAATATATATCATTAATAGATTAAAATAAAATTATAAGCATAGAAAAATAAGCATAAAAAAATCCGAATAAAAAAAAATTCTAATTGGAAATAAATTTGAAACCTCCTGTTTTAAATCAAAATAGTAGTCGTCATGTATAAATAAATTGCGACGTTGCCATCTTTCATGTTCGCGTGTACTTCTTCTTCTTCTTCTTCCTCAGCCTATAGATGTCCACTGCTGGACAAAGGCCTCCCCCAAGGCTTTCCACGATGACCGGTCTTGTGCTGCCCGCATCCATCGGCTTCCCGCGACCTTCACCAGGTCATCGGTCCACCTTGTTGGGGGTCTCCCTACGCTGCGTCTTCCAGTACGTGGCCGCCACTCCAGAACCTTGCTGCCCCATCGGCCATCGGTTCTACGAGCAATGTGCCCTGCCCACTGCCACTTAAGTTTAGCGACTCGCAGAGCTATGTCGGTGACTTTGGTTCTTCTGCGGATCTCCTCATTTCTGATTCGATCACGCAGAGAAACTCCTAACATAGCTCTTTCCATTGCCCTTTGTGTGACTCTGAGCCTTCGTATGAGACCCATTGTGAGCGACCACGTTTCAGTTCCGTAAGTCATCACTGGCAACACACACTGGTCAAAGACTTTAGTCTTGAGACACTGTGGTATCTTGGACGACGAGAAGATGTAGCGCAGCTTCCCGAACGCTGCCCAACCGAGCTGGATTCGCCGAGACACCTCTTTCTCGAAGTTGGACCTACCTAGTTGGACTTTCTGTCCCAGGTATATATACTCGTCAACAACTTCGAGTGCAGAGCAACCAACTACAATTGGAGTGGGTGCGACATGAGAGTTCGACATGATCTTCGTCTTATCCATGTTCATTTTTAGACCCACTTGTTGGGAAGCTCTGCTGAGGTCATTGAGCATTTTGCCCAAGTCTTCCAGGGTCTCAGCCATGACCACGATATCATCTGCGAAGCGGAGATTAGTGATGTAGTCGCCGTTGATGTTGATGCCAAGTCCTTTCCAGTCCAGGAGCTTGAAGACATCTTCCAACGCAGCAGTGAACAATTTAGGAGATATGACATCTCCTTGTCTCACTCCACGCTGCAGTTGGATCGGTTTCGAGTCCTGATCCTGGAGACGGACTGACATGGTGGCGTTTTTGTACAAACACTTTATCACCTCAATGTATCGATGGTCAATTTGGCACGGCTGGAGAGACTGTAGCACCGCCCAAGTCTCAATCGAATCGAAGGCCTTCTCATAGTCCACAAACGCCAAGCATAGTGGTTTGTTATACTCCTCGGACTTCTGTATAACTTGCCGCAGCGTATGAATGTGGTCTATGGTGCTAAAGCCTTTTCGGAAGCCTGCTTGTTCGGGAGGCTGGAAGTCGTCGAACCTGCGAGCGAGACGATTCGTGATGACCCTAGAAAACAGCTTGTAGACATGGCTCAGGAGGGATATCGGTCTGTAGTTTTTCAGGAGGGTATTGTCACCTTTTTTTAAAAACAAAACCACCACGCTCCTGTGCCACGCCTTAGGCGTTTCGCCTTTAAGAATGACGGAATTAAATAGCTTCTGAAGCGCTTTAAGAACCGGTTTGCCACCCGCTTTCAGAAGCTCAGCCGTAATTCCATCATCTCCAACCGCCTTATCGTTCTTGAGCTGTTTCAGGGCCATACCAATCTCGTACAGGCTGACGTCCGGGATATCGTCGGTGTAGTGTCGGGTTAATCTGGCTCTAGGATCATTAGCCAGGCTTACAACAGGTGCGTGTGTTGATGTGTATAACTCTCCGTAGAATTTCTCCATCTCACCCAAAAGCTCGGGCTTGGAAGTGACGATCCTACCATCCCCAGTCTTCAGCTTCGCAAGTAGACTCTGTCCAACAGACAATTCTCGTGCGAACACTTTGGAGCCTTTGTTCCGCTCGATAGCCTCTTTAATACAATTTGTATTAAATTGGCGTATATCGCGAGTCAGAGACTTTGAGATCTGTCTGTTAAGGCATCTGATGCGCGAAGCGTCATCAGGGGATTTTAAGATCACCTCCCGTCTTTCTTCCATTAGCCGGCGGGTGGGACCGGAGATCTTCTTCTGTCTTTTTGAACGGAGGGTTTTGTAGAACTTAGACCCTTCCGTTTGGAGAGTTTCCACAAACCTGTTGTTGTAGTCGTCCACATCTACGCATTCACCGAGGCATTCGAAGCGGTTTTGTAGTTCGATCTGAAAGCTCTCGGGGTTTTGGAGTTGTGTTGACGCTGGACGGAGCGTAGACTTCATAAGTCGAGAGCGTTCGAGCCTAATGTTGAGGTTCAAGATGCCTCTAACAATACGGTGATCACTACCGGTTTTTACCGCATGGATCACGGAGACATCGTTGAACACTTGCCTTCTCGTTGACATTATGAAGTCTATCTCGTTTTTGGTCTGACCATCGGGGCTGAGCCAGGTCCACTTGCGGTGCAATGGTTTCCTGAAAAAAGAATTCATCGCAAAGAGTCCTTCCCTTTCCATGAAATCCATTAGCATCTGACCTCTGGGATTCCGATTTCCAACTCCAAATTGCCCCACTTTCGTCTCGTCCGCCTCTCGCATGCCCAGTTTTGCGTTAAAGTCCCCCATGACAACGGTGTAGTGGGTTTTGGAGGAATGTATGGCTCTACTGACGTCCTCATACATAGCCTCCACCTCATCGTCAGAGTGTTTAGACGTCGGGGCGTAGACCTGTATAACCTTTAACGAATATCGTTTTGTTATTCTCAGTACAAGGTACGCCACCCGAGTCGAAAGGCTCCCGACTTTAACCACGTTGTTCACGAGGGACCTGTGGACAATAAACCCGACACCACCCTGGGACAGCTGGTCGCCTTCCCGGAAATAGAGCAGGTTGCCAGACCTCAGGATTATCGAGTCCTCTCCCTCTCTTCGGACTTCAGATAACCCCACAATGTCCCAGCGCAACCGGCTCAGTTCTTCCTCCAGTTCGACAATCTTCTCATCGGTCCGTAGTGTGCGCGTGTTAAATGTTGCCAGGGCCAAAGGTCGTCGTTTGTGATGGTAGCCGGATCTCTGCCGGAGATTCTTAGCACCCCTTGCTCCGCCGTAACCAAGTCCGCTACCGTAGACTGGAATAGCAGAGCTGCCGGGGACTAGGGGCCTGGGCTGTATCGTGTGCATCATTGGGGGGGTTTGCCATAATCCCCACGCTTGGCAGGCGGGTTGGGGATCGCAGTGATTTGATATTACACAGGAGAAGCGCTGCTGCCCGCTTCCCTGGTGATTTCCCTTAGTCGCCTCTTACGACACCCACGGGAGGATATGGGTTGGTACAATACTAGGCCCGGTACCACACGGGGTACAGTTCGCGTGTACAGTGTGTTTCTTTTACATGTCAATTTAAAAATTTTATTGAATATTTTCTTATTGGAAAAATTTTAAAAACATTTTGTTTTCGAATGGAAAAATTGTTTGTAGCATGTATGAATGCTATACTATTTCGGGTTAACGGGAACGCCCTCTGTTAGTTAACATACTGTATAACGTGTCAGTAAAATAATTCCGGAGAAAGAACACAAACATTGTCTTCAGTTAATCAGAGCGACCCTCTTATCGATTAAATAGTCATTTACGAAAACACAAATCCAAGCTTGGATTTGATTTGTGCTTTAAATGCATTGTAAGGCAAGTCTAGCAAAGAGTATCTTGTTATAAAAAGTTATATCAAGCCCAACAAAAGAGTTATGAACCTTTTGAAGTCGGTGAGATGGATGGAATAATGACTCCATCGTACGATTAACGTGTCTTGTGATAGCTACATATTTTCTTTTGTATCTTTAGCGTCATACCTGTTTTCTCCAGAGGGTTAGGTAGAGGTGAACCTAAAACCACACTCTTTTTTCACTACATAACCTTTCTTCTTATATAAAATAAAATATTACAGCAAACACTCACAGTTCTTTAATATCAAAAATGCCTGAATACTGTTTCTATTTATAGTAAGTTATCCACCTCCATTTTAAAATCTGACGTCACAAAGTGAGACTTCAGTGGCAAACCAAACACTTAGATAAATGAGGTCGTTCCAAGTGAATTTCTCAAGCAACTTATACTTTATAATTTCACCGGCTCAATAAAATTTTTACAGAAATGAATAATTGTGTAATAATTATCATAATTGATTTAATGCTAGCGTATTTTCAAAATAATGTGTGATAATTTATAAACAAACCCTAGTATGAGATGCCAAATCGTTTACAAAAAATTCAATAATTGAAATCATTATTATTCGTGTTTCAAAGAAAAAACAAAGGGAAGGAAAAGAGACACACAGAGAAAGCCTTGGGGGAGGCCTTTGTCCAGCAGTGGACCTCTATAGGCTGAAGAACAAAGATCTAAATGGAAATACTTTGAAATAAAATGTGCCACGTTAAACCAGCTGAATGAATAAAAATCGGGTTTATTACAATTCTCTTTAATTGTAATAACTCCGATTTTTTGTAAACATGAGGCGGGGAGTGGATACTGAATAGTGGCCCAGTGAGCTTATTGCATCACCATAACTCCACGATAAATAATTCGTATAACAATGATAAAGAATCATTGAATCATGTAGACGAGTGTGCCATACAGAACCGATACCTAGAAATTGGAAGGGTAGTAGGTACAGAGGTACCGACTGTCATCAATCTTTTTCAAGACGACAACTGTCTGCGGCAGGCAGAGCGGGTGATGACGTCGAGCGGCGGGACGATCGGCGATACGAACCCACCCGAGACCGGATTGAAACAGGTGGCGGCTAAGATTGCGTCATCGAAGACAGGTGCGATCGTGCAGAGCGGTCTACAGCTGAATCGTCGCGATAAAGGCATTAGCAAAGAAGGGCGTAATGGCGACATTGGATTGGACGCAGTACTCTGTCTCCTGAATGATGGTTGGCAAATAGTAGAACAGCGCCGGAACTATGAATTCCAAAAGGAAGTGAAATTAAATTAAATGATTATTGAAATATAGTTTCGGGCAAGCCAGTTATAGTGAGAAATTTAAAGTTGGCCGCCGACAATAACATATCTTTGTTTATTCTGGATTTTCATAGTGAAATTATGAAAGAGGACATTGTTAAATATATTCGCTAGAAAGCACGTCAGTTTGTGTCGTTGTGAAAATCGATGTTAAAAAGCAAACAGGTTGTAGTGCATTTCAGCTCTTTTCATCCGAGGCAAAATTACAAAAAGTAATACCTAAAGTATATAAAATAACCCATATATAAAAATGCTAGGTAATAGTAGGTATCATCATTATCAACCTTTTTTATCGTCCCACTGCTGGATACAGGTCTGCTCTCATACAGAGAAGGATTGAGCGTAATCACCACGCTTGCTCAATGCGGGTTGGCGATTTCAGACTTAAAGTCCAGGTTTCCTCAAGATGTTTTCCTTCACCTTTTAATCAGTCATTGGTGTCCAAGATAACTTCCATATAACTTACACTTGTCCATATAACTTAGAAAAGTTACATTGGTACTTGCCTGACCTGGAACCGAACCTGCACACTCATACTTGAGAGGCTGGAGTTTTAGCCACTAGGCCACCACGGTACAACAGAAGTATAATTATATTTTATTAGATACAAGAATAAGAACAGAGTTACTTCTGTATCCGGCTTGATAAACAAAAATAATGGATACCCTTATAGGAAAGTAAAACCCTTATAGGTTTGGTGGTTTTAATTGACAGAACCCTAATCGCCCTGTGGGCGGCATCAGGGACTTGTGTCAGGCCTGTGATGTGAGCTGTTTTGAGCACGGTCGACAGTGAATCAGGGTGCGATAATTCTCGTGTCCACAAAATTAAAAATGTTACAAGATTGATCGGTGAGTGTACTGAGTGTGTAAGTATATGCGTACAAATGGGACATAAAACCTGCAGGAATTGCATAGGAATTGGATTCGGAAAGGATTGTTTATTAACGGTGAGTGGGTAGTTTTTGCTATGTTTCTCTCGGTGGTAGGCCATAACATCGGCTGCCGGCAGAAGTTACCACCCACCAGACAAAGTCTTGCCGCCAAGCGATTCGTCGTGTTCCGGCATGATGTCTGGTGAAGCCGTACGGAGGGTCTGAGCAGTTGTGTTGCGATGTGTACCGGGTACGATGCGTCAAATGTTGTTGTGCCGGGAGTTTGGTCGTGGAGGGTCTCCACATCAATCTCCCTCTGGCGCAGCATCGTTGGTCGTGGGTCTAACATTGCACCACATCGCTCACTAAGGTTTCCTGTTCACTAAGGTTTTTTTTAAGTGAATGGGCTTAATAAACTAGCGCGCTTTACCATCAACGATTGCATCATTGCTTACCATCAGGCGGGATTGCAGTCAAGCGCTAAATTACAATTACTAAAAAAAAAAAAGTTTTATTTTTCATATGCTCTGCTCCTTTTGGTCACAGCGTGATGTTATTTAGCCTTAAGGGTTCCTGGATTAATGAGCTATAACACGCATAAAGAATTTTTCAAGTCGGACCAGTAGTTCCTGAGATTAGATTGACTGAGATTAGATTAGATTATTTCGTTCAAACAAACTCTTCAGTTTTATGTATAGATTTATGTAATAGGCTGTAAAATCTGCGTCTTTACATCGACGCCGGCTGTCGCTGAAAACCAGCGCTGGGCTCTGTTTTTTGCATAGAGTCGCAGCATAATGCTGAGCGACAGCCGTTTTGCGTGGATATGACGCATGTTCCCTCAACAATTTCTTATTTTTATGTTCTTGTAAACGCTTGCGTCATGTTTAATGCAAATAAACGTTTTTTCTTTCTTTCTTTCTTTCTTTCTTTCTTTCTTTCTTTCTTTCTTTCTTTCTTTCTTTCTAAAATCAGTTTTTATGTTGGGCGATTTTAATGCTGATCTATGTGAACATTTTTGTAATGAACTTACACATTTCTGTAAAAAAACAGGTATTAATTTGTGTGAATGTTGAGTTGTTTGGATCGGACCCAGATACCTATATTTTTTTCAATGAAGCACATGGAACTTCCAGTTAGTTGGATCACGGTATTGTTACGCAATCGGCAAAACATTCTGTTATTAATGTATATGTGGATAATAACATTTTTGGATCTGATAATTTTCCGCTCATTACCGATTATAATTTATAAGTTAAAACACCAATGCTACCTGATAAAAGCGTATTATATATCCACATATAGGTACATTAACAATAGAATATTTTGCCGATTGCATATTATGTATAAAACCAATTCAAACATACGATGCCAATGAACATACTTCTTACCTACGTAATGTCAAAATGATTTAAGCTACCTATGGTAGCTTTTTTATTTTATGCAGCCTCCGTGGCGTAGCGGTAGTGAACGCGGCCGCTGCGCAAGGAGGCGCGGGTTCGATCCCCGCGCAGTGCAATTAAGCCGTTGGTCCCGGTTGCCATACGAACATCTAATCGCAGTCGTTACGGGTTGTTAAAGCCTTCAAAAGTTCAACAATTGGTCTAACTGCAATACTTCGATATCGCCTTCGGGTTGTGAAAGTCAGACTGCAGTCGCTTCACGGAAAATATCGAAGTTTAGCCAAAATCAGCAGTTAGACTGGTAAAGCAGACCCCAGACTCCAAAGTAGAAAAAGCTTCGGATGCCACTGGGAATAACGCTGAGATGATATAGAGATATACAAAATAGGCCTGAATTCAATGACCACTGAAAATGTAGGTAATGCTATTTCTGCCCTTATTCTCTGCCCTTTGTTATTATTCAGTTATTTTCATTCTAATGTCTGCTATAAATTATAATCATCATGAGGACGCCATTTCGTTTACAGATCTTACCAAGAAGACGGGAATATTTCCAACATATAACTACGCCCAAAATGCTCAAATGTTAATACCTCAAAATCAAAAGCTAAAGTGCGTCTCAGTGTTATTAAAATAACGCTGAGACTCAGCCCTTTTCAAACATCAAAATTAAAAAAGACAGTACCTAACAACGCCCACCCTTCATCACTTCCTAGTGCTTTTGCTGGAAAGATGTGGTGGAGCACAGCTTAATCAAGTACAAAATACTTGATTGTACACCAACTAAGTATGTGAAGTAAGAATACAGAACATATACAGAACTTCAAATTACATTATTTACTTTAAGTCCCCTAGCCACGCAAATACATATACCACGAAAATATAAATAAAAATTGAGCACAATCTAAATACAAGCCTCCAGACATAAAGGACGTGACGGCTTACATATTTATGCCTTGCTGGATTCTGTTTACATAGCTGTCACTTGAAGGCACAAATGATAAAATAAGGTCATCGAAGTAAAATAAATAAACCAGTAATACTAATAACAACAACAAAATCACGGCCATTAAGATGACCAATCATTACAAGAAGCAAGTCCTTTGCTTGCATTTATTTCCTGGCTATTATCATTAGCCATTATAGAAGCACTTATATAGTTAACTAACGTGTTTACGCAATGTGTAACTAGTTATTACTTAAGTTTCCTATTCACTATATCTCTCTTCTCTCTTCAGGTGTATCCTGCTTATATCAGAATCGGGCAGGACATGACAATTTACGACCATGACACAGCTATTCAAATTCCACCACCGCGCTCCGGCCCGAAAAAGGAAGTGTGGGAACAATTTCATTAAAATATACACACCGATACTTTTTTAACGCCAAACCGAGCACGGTCCGTCCTCCGTCCACGTCCATTAGAGTACCTTAAGGCAGACTAACCATACATGAAATTTACTTTAGTGTTCTTAAGAACTAAAAACTAAAATTTAAAAGTTCAGCACAATCACAATGAATGTTCAATGTCGTTGACACATATTTGGTTCTCTTAAAGCTAGACTGAATTATTTTTAAAACCAAGTATTTACCTACTATTCTTAGCAGAATATGCAGAACGTCTGAGCTGACAATTTCACTATCTCGTTACACAATATGATGCATATTTTAGAATATCTTGTTAGCTGTTGCTTACTTGAATAATATTTTCACTACATAAGTTTGAACATAATCCGTACACTATCGTCGGGAAAGTTCCAGAGCGTTGGATGACGTTGACTTTTCATTGTAAAGATGCCTAATTATTTAATAATATTTACCTTCTGAGAAATTGTTAATTACATGAATGAAGAAACTTTGTGAGCTTTCAATGTCGTGTTTTAACCAATAAGGTATGTTCATAATATGTCTGGCTACCTCTTTACTGATATTCCCCTCCCGACATAGGCTACTTTTCATCCTTTTTTTTTTCGCTACTGCTCTGGGCGGAGCGGAAGGGCGTGTCAGGCTTTTACTGACTAAAACCTACCCGTGTTCCTTCACTTAACTGTGCACCAGGGACCACGATATCTCCTCTTTCATCCTTTTTCGCAGACGAAGTCGAGGGTAACAGCAAGTTGATATGTGTATACATTTTATCAACTCGCTCATCAATTATTATAGTTACAAGCTTCGTCTTATATCGACAAAAACCGGAAGGTATTAATTACCTACCAAAGCACCAAAACTCACGCAATCCATCTTGTTGGTCAATGGATGTAGCACTGATGCACGACCGTAATCAAAGCAAACTCACTCTCCATTTAGCTTGCGTGTGTAGCAAGAGATATTGTTGGTCATTCAGATAATGGTCCACGGGTTTGGTTTGGTAAGTGTAGGTACATACTTAATTTGGTCCGAAAAATACTGATAAAACCCGTAATGTAAACTGAGATAAATAATGTCATCCATTGTACCAATACGACACATTTAATTCAGGTTTCCGCGCGCCAAAATACTTACGCTCTGCGGAATATTAATTCAACGCTTGGTTCAATCTCAGAATCAGATTATACAGAGTGTATCTATAGATTTGCGCCTTCATCCCGCTTTTGCCAATTCATTAATCTTTTTCACAACTTGATTGGCATGAAACTATTTGTCATGCTCAAATTACAAAACATTAGAATTCATTAAAAATCACATATTTATATGTATAAAGCATTCACGAACCCGCTTTATATTTATTTTTACATAATTATACCGCTATGTTCTATGTTCTATGTTATTGGTTTGGTTTCCGCACTCAGTCCCTCCAGCGGACCATTGTGCGTGGACCATGGCGGCCTTTGGCGGTTATTCCAACCAGCCCACCTCCCTCCAGAAGCCCATCAGGTCTCCTAGCCTGTTGAGAACATCTGTGTAAGATCTTGGTGCTCCTATGGTTTCGTTTCTAATTTGGGTAACGCCTGTACACTCGAAGAGTACATGCGCAACTGTCTCGTCAGCCTCTATGCAGGCTCTGCACAGAGGGCTGTCTGTTATGCCTATTGTGTGGAGATGCTTATTCAGCGAGCAGTGGCCCGTGATGATCCCCGTCATCAACCGTAGGTTCCTCCTATCCAGGCGCAGCAGCCTTTTGGTTAGCCTGTCATCCAGGGATGGCATGGCCTCCCTGGACTGCCTGCAGCCCGTGACGAGGACCACCAAATCTCCGCTTGTTCGTAGGTATGCTTTTGTAGCCATCTGCGTATTTGAATAAAGGGGATAGGCACAATGGGCTCCGGTCCGCTGACCAACGCGCTGGATGCCCTTCAGCCAGCTCGTCAGCTGCGTCATTGCCCAGTGAACCGCTGTGACCCTTTATCCACTGTAGTGTCACAGTGTTGCGGTTTGGTACGGTTATCCGTTCCAATGCATCGTGGCACTCAAGTATTAGACTTGATGTGATGCATCCCTGCTTTAGGGATTGGAGGACGGAAGCACTGTCAGTGAGTATGCGGACACGCGTGTCCGCAACTCTTCTGGCTTTTATGGCTAGGGCCGCCAGAGTTATGCCCACACACTCTGCTTGATAAACTGTGTTGAGCATCCCTAGCGGTCTGGATATATTTATGTTGAGGTCTTGTGAGAACACTCCAACGCCCGTTCCTTGATCGGTTTTCGATCCGTCGGTGTATACTCTCAACTCCTCCGGTCCTGAGTGGTCGCACTGCTCTTCTTCAAGTACTATCTGATAGTGCTTTTGAAAGCAGTACTGTTTTGGTACCCTGTCATTGGGTGCTTGTAACATTGGCCGCCTCTCGATTGCATCGAGCATCAGGCGTGTATGTTTGACCCTGGAGTCTTTGCTCAGGGTTCCCGATAGGTGGAGTCTGAAGGCAGCCAATGTCGCTTCCTCCCTCACAACGAGGTGAAGGGGGGGCAGTCCCAACATCGACTGCAGGGCGGCAGTAGGCGTGGTTCTCATGCAACTGGTGATTGCCACACACGCCAACCTTTGTAGTTTCTCGAGGTCTTTTTGGGCTGTGCTCAGACTAGTTCTTGGCCACCAGACTAGTGAGCCGTATGTAATAATTGGCCGGATACATATACTGCTTTATCTGTATTAAATTTCAGAATGACAGAGCATCTACAGCATCTTTCAACCACATGAACTTACATATTATTTGTGTTAAGTTAGTGAGTATAAGAAAATACCTATGTTTATTTATGGAAAACATGTCGCAGATAAAGATCATAAACACAATAAATTAAAACTAAGAAACCTTTTTAAAAACAAGCTTTATACGAGTATGAATATAAATCTCGCGACAAGCTTTTATATCATAAAAATTATGTTAAATGTGAAAGGACCAAGATATGTTTACCGTAAATCGTTTAGTGTATTTTATTTTTATTTTAAAAATCTTGTTTATAAATGTTTTCTTTACTTTTAATTTATTTTTTACCTTTTAGTTACCACTGGATTCGTTATTCAGTCTGTTGGTCTCATTCAACGTATCATTGCTGGAAAGTCGTATGGCCGGTTAATTTCGAACAGCCTAGATCAAAACACCTCATGAATCCTCAACGCCATATCCATGATGCGTCATCTTCGGTGTACCGCCATGTAGGATTTAGTATGGCGACCACGTTGGACGCACGATGTTTGATGTAAATCTATACTAATATATAAAGCTGAAGAGTTTGTTTGTTTGTTTATTTGAACGCGCTAATCTCAGGAACCACTGGTCCGATTTGAAAAAATCTTTTTGCGTTTGATAGCCCATTAAACCAGGTAGGCTTAAGGCTTTATAACATCACGCTGCGACTAATAGGAGCGGAGCGTAATAACTAACTACAAGCGATCGCTGGCGGCCGCTAGTAATTAACTACATGTCTATCAAAGTAATTAAAAGTACTTACTCCGCCAACGTTAAACAATGACCACTCATTACCCACCACACATTGGTTGCTGTCGCCATATAGGCTATAAAACGTCACACAGTCAACCATGTATTGTCATCCAAACTGAACGTGTATAAGTACTTAAAAAAACTCAAGCCAAATCGGTTAGCGATGTCTGTTTCAAAATCAGAGGCAAAATATCACCCGTACCTACGTAGATTACTTACATTGCAAGCGATTAATTTTTTTTTTTAAACAAAATTATTTATATACGTCTACATAAAACGCTCAGAATAACGCTACGATCTCACATAAGAAAGGACTAAGTTTAATCTCGTCGGATTCGCCTGAAAATCTTTTCTACGTGCTACACAATCCTATTTTCAGCATATCGGGCTGTGTCAAAACAAATATACATAAATTAAGGCGTTTGACGAGGCCTCTACGTAATCCTAGAAGCCAGTCGTCTGCAATAATGTAAATCGTTTTATCGCCGGTCAAAGGTCGCCGTATATTTTTTTTTGTTCGGATGGTAAATCATCAAATGACTTCTCCCGCTCTGAGTACAACCCACCCATGTTTCTTCAATTGCCTGTGCGACGGCCAGGGCCACGGTGTCTTAAATAACCAATCCGCAACCCTGACGCAGGCGGCATCAGTCTTCGTGGACCCTGTCACGATGTGCTGACATCTCTTTGAGGCGCGCGTAAAACACAACGCGCCGTCGACTCGGGCCTGGTCCTTACCGGGCGGCGAGCTGCCCACTGCTCACCGCCCGCAGGCCCGCGCCTAGCCGTATCTTCATTTAGAATTCTATTATTAGGTTACCTCTTACAATAAATTCAGCGGTAAACAAGTCACACATCCCAACTGTTTAAATTATATGATATGAATGTTCGCAGTCAGATAAAATTCATAGTCCTTCCTTAATAGGTTAAGCTGTCCATTAGTAATGAATGCGGGTTACCCAAACTACACTAGAACTATTTAATTCACGACCGCAAACAACCTCCATGTTTGCACGTAACAATAAGTTTTAATTAACTTTGTTGAAGAGTACCCACGGGTGGTGTGGGACATTAACTAGCTATGAATAAGACACAATATATTAGCAGTGTATTTCTGCAGTAGTAAACTGCAATTGGCTGAATTTACAATGATATATCCCCACTCATCAGAGAGCAATTCACTTTACATAAAGTTAACAGCAATTCACTTACCTGTAGCCAAGTATCTCGAAAAACACCATATTTCTTATTCATACATACATTATGTTCTCGGGGTAGGATTGGAACAGGTAGGTGCAATAATGTTAAAAGCTGGGTATAAAGGGTGTATCTGACATCGACGCACAAACGAGTACCATGGATCCAGTACATGATTCTGAGCCCCCCAGTGGCGGAATTTTTCGTCGGCTTTTTCATGATTTAAAAAAAATATATGTAGTTTTTTTTTCACTTCAGACCGTTCACAATTGCTATACTTTTATAACCCAATAAGATTTTAAAGTAAAAATTAAATAATTCGCTAATTACATAAAAAGCGCAATGAAAACAAAACCCGAAAAACTATCTTATCAGCTGATTTAATAGAGTTCACATCAGGGATCAACGTCATACCTACAAACCCGCACGGCGGCACGCTTGCAACGTTGAAAAGCCAAGCCGACACTTATTTTTAAACAGTGTGTATTCTGTAACCGTTCATTAACGACATAAATGACTATTATAATTTTATTAGTGGCATGCGGTTTAGCCTTTTCGCGAAGTTTGCGCTACGATGTCAGATACACCCTGTATAAGTTTAGAGTCAGCAGTCAATAGCTCACCCACGGCCACTTCACCTAAGTTTTACGGCGAAATATTTACAGAATCGCACTATTGATTGATTTCTAAAAGGACGTATATGAGTAATAGGGGTGTTCCCCGGGTAAAAAAAAAATATTCTATTTAGTCCGTCATTCAGACTATAGAAACATATTGGATGCGTATATTTTGTTTTATCAAATCAATAAAAAATGACAAATATAAAAGGCCTCAAAGATCAGAAATGTGGGCTGGTGACATCACGCATTGCTAAAAAGTGTAGCAAGGAATGACGTCACTCGAGTTTTCAACGCACTGTATCGTCTTAATTTTTTGTTTATATGAAAAAAGAAAAATTAATACATCTAGTTTTTTTTTTTTTGAAAGTTGACTGACGGAATAATTAGTCTTTTTTAGCCATTTACCCTGTTGTAAACGTGTTGCAGGTTTAATTGTAAATGTGTAACTGAATCCCAGGGCGAATTATGTAAAATGAAAATCACCTTTTCTCTCTACTTGTTCCACTGTAACAAAATCATGTGAATTTATTCAAGTATTCATCATTAGGTGTATCAAATATTCTTTGAAAAGGGTAAAATAATTGTTTATACTTTATCACAGTGGAATAGAAGTTTCAGAACTAAGACGTTGCCAAGCGAACACAATCTGTCTGTACCTACCGAATGATTTTCAATTATTCTAAGAATGTACTCAACTAAATCTTTTTGGAAATACCAGACGTTTATTATTTCAAATGACAAAAACAACGAAATAAGTACCTACCGTATTAATGTAAGTACTTTGTAAAAACGGTATTATGTTTTATTAAGTTTGTTGACAGTACTAGAATTTTAATCAAAATTGATTTTATAACGAAGTGAAGATGTGATGTTCAGTCAATCATACGATTTGAAATAAAGCCTTAAAGGAAAATGTTATAGCTACACGACATTAAATAACAGAGGACTTCAAGAGATCGCTCTTAGCGAAAAAAAAATGAGCGATTGCCTATTGTGTCACCCTTTGTAATTTCTTCATATTTATGTACAGTAAAGTAAATAGAGTATTCTATCTACTTATTACAAAAAAAAAAAAATATGTAGAGTGGGATGAAGTATTTTTTACTTTAAGGGGAAATACATTATCAGGTAGTGATGTGCCGAGTACGGTTTGACTCGAGTCAGACTCGATTCTTGCTTTGGACTCGCTTACTCGGATACCAATTTATTTTGATTCGATTACGCGATTCCGGTACTCGAGTGAGGAAGAATCGATTCGTACATGCTAACTCGATTCTATATATGTCAGTCCAACTGACTCGAGTCTATGCGAATCTAACAATACAAACAAGTTTGAACCTGCAACTTTTTATTTTGATTTGTTTGTTTTGTGTTAGTTAGCAGTTAGTTAAGTTTTTTTTTTTTTTTTTTGTTTATCTCTACAGAACTCCTGCGCTCTATGTTTTTCTTTAATGTTTTTAATTATCTTTCATTAAAAAGTAATTTAAACAAAATTTAACGGACTTCAAAAGAAATAATATAAAAATATTTCCTTTGAGGTCGATGCCAACCGCAATATTACGAAGAAAGGACTCGGTAGTGAAGGTTGATTCGAGTCCAGCCGGAATTCAAATACTGACTTAAGTCCAGCCGGATTCGAGTCAGTATTCGAATACCAAACATAGAATTCGTGTAGAGGGAATCGAGTCATGGTTCGAAAATGTATAAACTGACTCGAGTCGGCTCGATCTACCAATACGGCGACTCGGCACTTCACTATTATCAGGCTTGTGTTTCCTGAAGGGATGAGCAGGCTTAATAGTTTTACAAGTTATTTTTAGTTTCATGTGATATGTACCTACCGAGTATAATGGCTTTAGATAATAGGCATCATATAGTGGTGCTGGCCTAGTGATTAAAACACCAGCCTCTCAAGTATGAGTATGCGGGTTCAATTTCAGGTCAGGCAAGTACCAATGTAACTTTACTAAGTTATATGAACTTTCTAAGTATATCTTGGACACCAATGACTGCTTACTAGTTGAAGGAAAACATCTTGAGGAAATCTGAACTTTAAGTCTGAAATCGCCAACCCGCTTGAGCAAGCGTGGTGATTATTTTCAATCCTTCTCTCTATGAGAGGAGACCTGTGCCCAGCACTGGGGAAAAAAAAGGTTGATGATGATGAATAGGTTGTCCGGTGCAACACCGCAGTGACCAAGCAGTGGATTAGCATTCGCAAAAAAACTCAACATCAATTTCACTATACAGTATGTTAACTAACAGAGGGCGTTCCCGTTAACCCGAAATAGTATAGCATACATACATGCTAAAAAAAATATTTCCATTCGAAAACAAAATGTTTTAAAATTTTTCCAATAAGAAAATATTCAATAAAAATTTTAAATTGACATGTAAAAGAAACACACTGTACACGCGAACATGAAAGACGGCAACGTCGCAATTTATTTATACATGACGACTACTATTTTGATTTAAAACAGGAGGTTTCAAATTTATTTCCAATTAGAATTTTTTTTTTATTCGAATTTTTTATGCTTATTTTTCTATGCTGATATTTTTATTTTAATCTATTAATGATATATATTAACGAGTTTAAGGGAACGCCCTCTGTTATTTAACATACTGTATACCTAGCTACCTAGGTATTAGATATTCGGGATCAGATGACGTCATGAACTGCTATGTATGTTACGCATTTTTTAGGAATCTCTTATATGAAAGCCGAAAGGCAGAATGTTATTCAAACGAAAGGTGTATCTTTTTATTATAGGGGTGGGTAATTCTTTTCTCAGAAAATAAATAGAGTAAGATAAGTTTAATTATCTACGGTGCTTTTATACCAATCTGCTGTTATTATGATGAAAATGTAAAGAAATCTTTAATTTTTTAACGTGTATATATTATAAATATGTTGTGTCCCAGTGTATACACAATATATTTTTATAACATACTTATAATATGAATGATATGACACATCTGACTATTTATACTAGGTACTGTGGTAAACGAATAATTATAGTACAATAATTCATTTATTTTTTTCCCACAATACATGTTTTACAGAGGAAGGTCAACCTACAAATTTAAGGCATACAATGTTCGTATTGTGGGAGACTGGTGCCTAAGCTAAGCTATATATTATGCTTGTATTTTAGAACACCCGGTCTCCACCCCTAATTACATATAATAAGCCATCGATAGGTATTAACAATCAGCCAAGTAATCAAATTATTTTGGTATTACAAAAATAAAATAACAAAGGAATAAAATATAAATGCAATAAAGGTGAGCGAGTAGCTCGTAGGTGCATGAGTTAGCGTATGTGGGTGTGGGGGGGGGGGGTGTAAGGGTGTGTGTGTGTGAGTGTGATTGGGTAGAAGTGCGTGAGCATTGTTATATGCGAGTGCGTAAGCTAAGATATGTGTCTTACTAGGCTGATGAGTAGTATTTCCGTGTCGTCATAATTAAGGTCTTGTAGCCAGATCGATGAGTGAATAATGAAGTTATTGTATTTAGCCTAAACATACATTAAAAGCTTTCGTCAACAGCTACCATCCTATACATTTATCATCATCAATTGCGAAAATTACTCACAATTTGCGCTATTTTTAACAGCACTTGTACTCTACACTCATTTGTTTTGTAGTCCATTTGTTTTATGCTTCAACGGGCGATAACATACTGTACATATGTATTTAAGTACTTTGAGAAGGTCAATTGGATTGATATCGGTTTGATTTAACTACTGTATGTTCTCATTGGTAAGCCAAAAGATAGGCTGCCGGCAGAAGTTACCAATTACCACCCACCACACAGTCTTGCCGACAAGCGATTCATCGGCGATGTGTGCCGGGTACGATGCGCCAAATGTTGTTGTATCGGGGATTTGGTCGTGGAGCGGCATCGTTGGTCGTTTTGTTGGGTTTAACATCACATCACGTCGCTCACCTGCCATGTTCATTTCTATTTACTCAGTTTTTTTGAGTGAATAGGCTCTTAATAAACTAGCGCACTTTACCATCAACGATTGCATCACTGCTTACCATCAGGCGGAAATGCGGCCAAGCACTAGTTTATATCCATAAGTTTACATCCGCTCAGCGAGCTATGGAGCGGGCTATGTTGGGTGACTTTCTAAAGGACGGCATCAGAAATGAGGTGATCCGACAGAGGACCAGAGTCACTGACATATCTGAGAGGTTTAGCAAGCTGAAGTGGCAATGGGCTGGTCACATATGCCGCAGGGCCGACAATCGTTGGAGTAAACGAGTCCTCGACTGGAGACCGCGTCTCGGCAAACGTAGCGTAGGACGCCCTTCGGCCAGATGGAGCGACGACATCAAAAAGGTGGCTGGTAGTGGCTGGCGGAGAACTGCTCAGAATTGAGCTTGTTGGCGTGCCATGGAAGAGGCCTATGTCCAGCAGTGGACGAGTAGAAGCTGATGATGATGATGACTAGTTTATTAATTACATCATTAATTACAAAAAAAAAAAAAAACCGAGTTTATCTGCCATGAAATCTAGATCAAATATCTTGATTGCGTGGCTATGTTATCGTTATCGAGATAATTAACGCGTTAATCTCGTGTCTAGTCAGCTAAAAAGATTTTGGCTATTTAGGATAATAATGAGCTTATTCCTTTTAATAACGCTTGCTTAGTTTACACCTATACATATTGTAGGGTGACGTACGGTCGACAGCAGGTCAAGCTGTTAAATATTCCCAATCATCCTTGAGCTTTAATGCTTTAGAGATAAAGTTGAAAATCTAATAAAGAAATCTGACAGATTGTAGTAGCTTGCTGTGCTGTCGTCTGTACATACATAGGTATGCACGTGTGGGTAGGAACGGCTGCGGCCGCCACATAGGTATTAAACAGTTCAAAATATACCCTGACTAGCTGCGCCACGCGGTTTCACCCGCATAAGATTTAATCCCGTGGGAATGTCAAAACTATCCTACATGTTAAGCTTGGATATAAAGTTAAAGTCTAAATCCAAGGTCCAAGTCTAAGATCCAAGTAAAAGATTAATTCAATGTACCTAAACTTACACTACGTTTGCATTTGAAGGGTTTGACTATAAGAACAAAATTTGGCAGACCCAGCCCCGGATCTAGGGGGAGGCTAGCCGGGGCCCATGCCCCGGGCGGCAAAATCAGGGGGCGGCCAAATTCACACTTCACTGACCAATGGACAACTCATCATTTATTTACTTTGACCACGGAATAAATAATAGCACAAATACAGCAATTTCATGGACGACTGCTATAAAGGATTTTAAATTTATTCTTAATTTAACTATTTGGGCGAATATTCTCCGCGAAATTAATCGAGTGAATATAGAAATTCAGAAAGAAGATATTATCCTTGCCCGTTCCGTCGCACTAATGGATGGTCTGCTCAAAACTTTGCAAAAAATGAGACAAGATCCAATGGAATATTGGATAAAAGAAGCTGACGAAGTAGCTGAAAAATTTGGTGTTGACCCTATCTTGCAAAACAAACGAATTCCAAAACGTAAAAAAAAAATTCGACGAGATGTGTGAAGACAAATTGCCACCACTCCAACCTGTTCAACTTTTTCTAAAGAAATAATGATGGTATTTGATCGAAACATATCCGAAATTAAAAAGAGATTTGATTGTGCCGCCATGCTGAATTTGAATTTTGCTTTTCTTAATGGTACCTACCTACTAACATTTTGAAAATGTCAAATGAAGAACTGCAAAAGTATGGAGCAGATTTGGCTCGAAAATAGGAGCGAGATTTAAGTGCCGTTGAATTCTGCCAGGAACGTCATGTTATTAAAGAGCAAGCTCCGGTTTTATTTGGTGATATAGAAAAGGCTAACAGTTTTTATATCTTGCAACAAATCTATGCGCATGATTTGCAGGATGCTTTTTCTAATATTTGTATTGCTCTGCGAATTTACTGTACGCTTCCTACTACGTCCGCAAGCTGCGAGCGAAGTTTTAGCAAACTAAAACTGATTAAAAAACAAACATACAAACAAACTCTTCAGCTTTATATATTAGTACTAGTTGCTGCCCGCGACTTCGTTCGGGTAGACTTCAGTTTACAGCGAGCGGTGGTTCCCGTTTCCGGGGGAATGCCAAGATAAATGCCTACATTACTGCAAGGTTTCAAACATCCTCACACATATTCGTGTTTATATTATTAGTAGGATTGTAAAGATACATAAGGTCTATAGCAAAGTTAATTTAACCGGGTTTAAAGGTTTAGCAAAGGAAAGAAACATCAAATATCATACTTCTAATTATTTTGCGTTGGTTGGTGTTTTGGATATGCTTAGGATATTATGAAATAAGGGTTAAAATTATTACGCTTGATAAAATATGAGCACATTTAAGTAAGTACGGTTTTATAAACAACTTTTTTTGTTTTGCTGTCTTTTGCCAAAATATAAAGGTTTTCTGGATTTGATACACGTGAGCATGCCACATAGAGTTGCCCATGAGAAAAACATGTTGTTTCTTAATGAACTCCGGCAACTTTAAGCGTCTGTCGGCTTTGTTATCGTTATAGCAAATGCTGCTTTCAAAAGGAACTGTACTCTTTTAAATTGAAATGGCAAATCAGTTGGGGTGATGGGAATACGGGGAATCAAAACATTTTGTCCTTTTGCCATTCCAGCCATGATTGTAGGCTTTACAATGTTGTGACCCAAATGTATTATTTGTAACCGAGTACTATTACACAGCTTTGGAGCGTCAAGGTTCCACCAAATTTTAGAGTCTTAATAAATTCTTTAGGGTATGATGTAACTTGTTCAGTGTCCGTAATATTGTCCACTGAGAGGTATTCGATAACATTTCCCTGAACGTTTAACTATTTCATTAGTCGGCGCCAAAATTGCTCTTTCGCATAGCCATTCTCGGTTGGCCATATTTGTTTGAAGATCCAGATAGAATTATTTAATAGGTCATCTGAGCTATCCACAACTTGACAGAACTCACGACTCACTCTAATCATGCCGTTACTGTCAGTTGGCATACGATCTACTCCGATTTTTAGAAGAGTACGTACGTTTGCGTTTGCGTTAGCTCCCGTTTTCGCAACATTTTTTGTTACTGCCCTGCTCCTATTGGTTATAGCGGGATGTTATATAGCCTAAAGCCTTCCTGGATCAATAAACCAACGCAAAAAGATTTTTTCTAATCGGACCAGTAGTTCCTGAGATTAGCGCGCACAAACAAACAAACAAACTCTTCAGCTTTATATATTAGTATAGATAGATAAAGGTGAAAATAAACATAAGAAGGTAGGTCGGGCGGCATTTTTCAGTTTTGCCCCGCCTAAAAAAAATTAAAGATTCGAGCCTGGGCAGACCTAATGATATGACACCGTATATGGAAGAGATATTAACACAACATTTGGTGAATTTAAGTCTTTTTTCTTCAGATTAACTGCCACTACGTTCAGGAAACTTCCTTTCGAGCCTTCTGAAAATTTTCAACTACCTCATCGTTTTAACAAGGAGAAGAAAATAGCTGGCAAATCCTACATAGTCTTTACGTGTTCCAGAACCAACCTCTACAAGAAGTAAAGGATTTAATGAATATTGTGTCAATGAATTTTTTTTAATAGAAAATTAAAAAATATATGTATAATAATATACTTATTAATATTTATAACTATTAGGTTGAGACCTGTGTCATAGACTGCAGTATTCTTAGTCGGCAATATACATGAAGAACAAAGGAAAGCTTGATAAAAATCCAATATTCTCACTTGTCCTAAACACATAGTTACATTCCATTTGTTCAGTATCGGTTTCATGTGCTTGACCGCAGTCCCGCCTGATGGTAAGCAGTGATGCGATCGCTGATGGTAAAGCGCGCTAGTTTATTAAGAGCCTATTCACTCTAGCGTTGAAAACACTCGAATTGTAGTGTGACGGAAACACCGCCGCCGGCAAATTGTTCCAGTTCCTCGATGTAGGTACGCGGTATAAAAGAGGAAGGAACGCGCGTCTATAAATTGCAGCTTCCCGGCGAGAGGCTGCAGACTGTACGAAACGGAGAAACATCCTATGAGAGACAAGAGACCTTTCAAAGACACGACCTTCAGTAATGAAGTGGACCAAGAGAGAGATAGATGTAATAGGGAACTACTTATTGCCATCAAACGGACAGATGTCCAGATAGCGGACTACTCACTAAGAACTTGTGAATGTACGGTGGCCGGGAAGTCGATGTTGTCTCACCACCAGGGCGTCTCCTCTGGCAGCTAGAGGTGTTTTTTTTTTTATAAATTATAAACTAGCGCTAGACCGCAATCCCGCCTGATGGTAAGCAGTGACGCAATCGTTGATGATAAAGCGCACCAGTTTATTAAAAGCCTATTCACTCTAACCTTGAAGGCACTCAAATTGTAGTCCGAAGGAAACACCGCCGCTGGCAGATTGTTGCAGTCCCTCGATATATGCGGTATAAAGGAGGAGGAGATACACTTCGTCTGGATCATAGGTGTGTTTACAACGTAAGGGTGGAAACTCGCCGTACAACGCTCACACACGCTCCGTACCATGGTCCATTGCATAGACCAAGGCGGGACACGAGAGATCGCCGCCGACAGCGCGGCGGTGCTACGCTCTAGCCGGGCAGAACTCCACCGTATAGTGCGGTTTATGCTTATATGAATCCCGCACCCCCAGCCATAGGTGAAGCTCGTACGTTTTAGCCGGTAAGATACCCCTTTTTGTCTTCCCCATAATGGAGAAAGCCCATGAGGTTTTCTACCAAGAAACAAAAAAAAGACATGTCCTGACACTATCTACCCCAAGAACTTATTCTCAGCAGTAGCGATTACGACCACCAATGTTGTTTCAAGACGCAATAAAAATTTAAGTAACAATAAAAGCGCAATAATCTTGAAACCAACTATGTACATATGTGTGCTTACGACTGTTCAACAAATAAAGAACAGGCATAACTTTTCAATCAAATCCACATTAAAGAAAATTCATCAAACGGCACCGTACAGGGACTCCTTTTGTTTGAAACGAAACACACTGTCTTCTATTGTTCTGATAAAATCAAAGAGTAGTGCAGTCGTAAAAGCATTACCATAAATTAAAAATTAGGTGTCTACACATTAAGTAGTGATAATATAAGTACCTACTGAAAGCAGTTTGATGAGTCACACTTTGTGTTTTAGGCACAATTTTTCCTGAAAAAGTAACATCTACTGTAAATCCTGGTTTGTGAGCTGTATATAAATTAACCTTTTCATGATTACACACCAAGTCTAGCAAATAAAATTTGTTATTTTCATTAAAGAGCGTCGCGTCTCTGGGCCTAAACCCACTCGAAAATATTTCAACAAATTCTTCTACGTAGAAAAATATGGCCACGCAAACTGAAAAGGAACTAGAGTAGAATATATTATATGGTAATTAATGAGTATGGAAGTCGTCTCGGCAAACGTAGCGTGTCACACCCTTGGGCGAGATGGAGCGACGACATCAAAAAGGTGGCTGGTAGTGGCTGGCGGAGAACTGCTCAGGATCGAGCTTGTTGGCATGCCATGAAGGAGGCCTATGTCCAGCAGTGGACGAGTAGGGGCTGATGATGATAATGATGAATGACTATGGACGCAACCAATTTAACAGCAAAATATGCATTATGAGACTATATAAACTATGTATAACCGGCAAAAATTACTTGAGCGAGGAGCTAACCTCTTACCAGAACTCGAGCTAAATCGACTCCTATCTTTTACAGTCAACACTACTCTTGAGCATCGTAAACTGCAATTAAAAGCTGTCACCTAGGAATACGTAAAGTAAATACCTTATATACATATCACCATACAGATTTATATAACTCGCATTTAGTAATAATATAACCAAATCAATATGTTATTTAAAAAAAATATGTTTAAAAGTTGAGTCCGCCTTTCTACCTTTTTGTGTAAAATATTTAAATAACTAAAAAATGAAGCCGTTGGTAAACAAAACTGATTGTTGTTGTTTATAGAAAAAGAGCATTAATGTAAGTAAATCAAGTGTTTTAACTCATGGAAAGTTTCAATCCACCGTCCTGCAATGACCTTGAAGTTATGATGAGCACTCAATCAAGACGAATTTCAACACAAGAAGCTTTGAAAATATAATTGTTTTTGCGCTATCTAAACTTACAAAAATAATGTCGAAATTCAAAGAATTCTCTCGATATAAATTTTACTTAGCAACATCCAAATTCCTGTTATTAATTTTATCACAATTTCTAAATAATGATAAAACACTCCAATTGACATTCTTGAGCAAATTTTAAAAGTCGCCTGAATAAAAAATGGTTAGTAATAAAAATTCTGTTGATGCTTGAGAGACCACAAAATAATGAGGCTCTAAGAACCATAAAATGTCAAGGAGTCCAGGGAGTCCAAGGAGTCCAAGGAATCCAATGAGTCCAAGAACTCCAAGGAGTCCAGGGAATCCAAGGAGTCCAGGGAGTCCAAGGAGTCCAGGGACTCCAAGGAGTCCAGGGAGTCCAAGGAGTCCAAGGAGTCCCGGGAGTCCAAGGAGTCCAGGGAGTCCAAGGAGTCTAAGAAAGCCAAGTAGTCTATGGACTCCAAGGAGTCCAGGGCGTCCAAGGAGTTCAGGGAGTCCAAGGAGTCCAAGTAGTCCAAAACACTCCAAGGATTCCAAGGAATCCAAAGAGTCCAAGGTGTCCAGGGAGTCCAAGGAGTCCAAGGAATACAAGGAGTCCATGAAAGCCAAGTAGTCCAAGAAGTCCAAGGAGTCCAGGGAGTCCAAGGAGTCCAGGGAGTCCAAGGAGTCCAGGGAGTCCAACGAGTCCAGGGAGTCCAAGGAGTCCAGGGAGTCCAAGGAGTCCAGGAAGTCCAAGGAGTCCAGGGAGTCCAGGGAGTCCAAGGAGTCCAGGGAGTCCAAGGAGTCCAGGAAGTCCACGGAGTCCAGGGAGTCCAAGGAATCCAGGTAGTCCAAGGAGTCCAAGGAGTCCAAGGAGTCCAGGGAGTCCAGGGAGTCCAAGGAGTCCAAGAAAGCCAAGCCTTCCAAGGAGTTCAAGGAGTCTAGGGAGTCTAGGGAGTCCAGGGAGTCCAAGGAGTCCAGGGAGTCAAGGGTCAAGAAACCAATTAGACTCCAAGGAGTCCAGGGAGTCCAAGGAGTTCAGGGGTCCAAGGGTCAAGGTCAATGAGTCCAAGAACTCGAAGGAGTCCAGGGAGTCAAGAGGTCAGGGGGTCCAAAGGTCAGGGGAGTCAAGAGGTCAGGGGTCAAGGGTCAGGGGAGGTCAAGGAGTCAAGGGTCGAAGTCAAGGAGTCCAGGGAGTCAAGTAGTCTAAGGAGTCCAAGGAGTCCAGGGAGTCCAAGGAGTCCAGGGAGTCCAGGGAGTTCAGGGAGTCCAAGGAGTCCAAGTAGTCCAAAAACTCCAAGGATTCCAAGGAATCCAAAGAGTCCAAGGAGTCCAGGTCCATGAAAGCCAAGTAGTCCAAGAAGTCCAAGGAGTCCAGGGAGTCCAAGGAGTCCAGGAGTCCAAGTCCAAGGAGTCCAAGGGAGTCCAAGGAGTCCAGGGAGGCCAAGGAGTCCAGGGAGTCCAAGGAGTCCAAGGAATCCAATCCAAGGTCCAAGAACTCCAAGGAGTCCAAGGAATCCAAGGAGTCCATCCAGGAGTCCAGTCCAAGGAGTAGTCCAAGGAGTCCAAGGGAGTCCAGGGAGTCCAAGGAGTCAGTCCAAACCAGGGTCCAAGGAGTCCAGGGAGTCCAAGGAGTCCAGGTCCAGGGAGTCCAAGGAGTCCAGGGAGTCCAAGGAGTCCAGGGAGTCCAAGGAGTCCAAGGAATCCAATGAGTCCAAGAACTCCAACGAGTCCAAGGAATCCAAGGAGTCCATGAAAGCCAAGTAGTCCAAGAAGTCCAAAGTCCAGTCCAGGGAAGTCCAGGGAGTCCAAGGAGTCCAAGGAGTTCCGGAGAGTCCAAGGAGTCCAGGGAGTCTAAGGAGTCTAAGAAAGCCAAGTAGTCTATGGACTCCAAGGAGTCCAGGGCGTCCAAGGAGTTCAGGGAGTCCAAGGAGTCCAAGTAGTCCAAAAACTCCAAGGATTCCAAGGAATCCAAAGAGTCCAAGGTGTCCAGGGAGTCCAAGGAGTCCAAGGAATACAAGGAGTCCATGAAAGCCAAGTAGTCCAAGAAGTCCAAGGAGTCCAGGGAGTCCAAGGAGTCCAGGGAGTCCAAGGAGTCCAGGGAGTCCAAGGAGTCCAGGGAGGCCAAGGAGTCCAGGGAGTCCAAGGAGTCCAAGGAGTTCAGAGAGTCCAAGGAGTCCAAGGAATCCAATGAGTCCAAGAACTCCAACGAGTCCAAGGAATCCAAGGAGTCCATGAAAGCCAAGTAGTCGACAGGGTCGTTCAACTACGGATGCGGGCGTGGCGTTGCTAAAGAACATATTTGGGACCTGGGAGGAATCGCAAGATGCTCTTGGTATTTTTTGTGATTTGTCCAAGGCCTTTGATTGCGTACATCATGATACTCTTATCAGGAAATTGTACCATTATGGTTTGAGGACAGAGCTCTCGACCTTCTGACTTCTTATCTGAATAATCGAATTCAGAGGGTTGATGTTAATGGCAAGAGATCTGCAGGATCTGTGGTCACCATGGGCGTTCCGCAGGGCTCAATTCTAGGTCCATTCTTGTTTTTAATTTATATTAATGACTTACCTCATCACGTGAGGGATAATCACAACATAGTATTGTTCGCGGATGACACCTCTCTTATTTTTAAAGTCAAGCGTCAGCTAACAAATTTTGACGAAGTTAACAATGCACTCTCTAAAGTTGTCCATTGGTTTAATGTAAATAACCTCCTTTTAAATGAAAAAAAAACTAAAGTCATTAAATTTTCTACGCCAAATGTTAGGCAGCTAAGTACCAATGTTCAACTGAATGGAGTAGAGTTGATCCCTGTCGAGTCGACAGTTTTTCTTGGATTAACTATTGATGCCAAGTTACAATGGGGTCCTCACATTGAGAAGCTGTCGGGTAGACTCAGTTCTGCCGCCTTTGCTGTTAAGAAAATTAGACAGATAACTGATGTGGATACAGCCAGAATTGTTTATTTTAGTTATTTTCATAGTCTTATGACTTATGGGATTCTTCTCTGGGGAACTTGTGCGGACATCAATACCATCTTTGTTTTTACAGAAGAGGGCTGTTCGAGCCATTTATAACCTTGGTCCTAGAGAATCTCTTAGAGAAAAGTTCAAAGAGGTGAACATTCTGACTGTAGCTTCACAATATATATTTGAAAATCTTATGTATGTTCATAAAAATATCTCGAATTTTAAGAAGATAAGCGATATTCATAATGTAAATACCAGGAACAAACACAATCTTGCTTTACATCACACTCGTCTCCACAGAGTAGGCAACTCGTTCATGGGTCAATGTATACACTTTTACAACAAGCTTCCCATGGACGTTCGAAACTTACCCATTAAACGATTTAAGAACCATATAAAGGCCAAACTTTGCAAAAAGGGGTATTATAAAATCACAGATTATTTAGAAGACAAAAAAGCTTAGGAATGAGCTGCTCGCTCTGTTAAGCATTGTTAATTTTTACTAAGCAATATGCGTAATTATAAGGTAAATTATTGTAAACATTTTCATTTTTAATGTCTGGACTTGAAAAAAGACGATGATCCCTGAGTTTGTTTCGGCTATTTCTTCTCAGAGGTAGTCAGTTAGGAAATGCCGGCTTCATCTAGTTAAAAAAATAAAATAAAAAATAAACATGACGTGTAAAAGTGATCAGTGATCCTACTTGCTTAATAAACGATTTCATTTCATTTCATTTCATTTCAGTCTATGGACTCCAAGGAGTCCAGGGCGTCCAAGGAGTTCAGGGAGTCCAAGGAGTCCAAGTAGTCCAAAAACTCCAAGGATTCCAAGGAATCCAAAGAGTCCAAGGTGTCCAGGGAGTCCAAGGAGTCCAAGGAATACAAGGAGTCCATGAAAGCCAAGTAGTCCAAGAAGTCCAAGGAGTCCAGGGAGTCCAAGGAGTCCAGGGAGCCCAGGGAGTCCAAGGAGTCCAGGGAGTCCAAGGAGTCCAGGGAGGCCAAGGAGTCCAGGGAGTCCAAGGAGTCCAAGGAGTTCAGAGAGTCCAAGGAGTCCAAGGAATCCAATGAGTCCAAGAACTCCAACGAGTCCAAGGAATCCAAGGAGTCCATGAAAGCCAAGTAGTCCAAGAAGTCCAAGGAGTCCAGGGAGTCCAAGGAGTCCAGGGTGTCCAAGGAGTCCAGGGAGTCCAAGGAGTCCAAGGAGTCCTGGGAGTCCAGGGAGTCAAGGGAGTCCAAGGAGTCCAAGGAGTCCAAGGAGTCCAGGGAGTCCAACGAGTCCAGGGAGTCCCAGAACTCCAAGGAGTCCAAGGAATCCAACGAGTCCATGAAAGCCAAGTAGTCCAAGGAGTCCAGGGAGTCCGGGGAGCCCAAGGAGTCCCAAGAGTCCAAGTAGTCCAAGAACTCCAAGGAGTCCAAGGAGTCCAGGGAGTCCAACGAGTCCAGGGAGTCCAAGGAGTCCAACGAGTCCAAGGAGTCCAGGGAGTCCAAGGAGTCCAGGGAGTCCAATGAGTCCAGGGAGTCCAAGGAGTCCAGGGAGTCCAAGGAGTCCAGGGAGTCCAACGAGTCCAGGGAGTCCAAGGAGTCCAATGAGTGCAGGGAGTCCAAGGAGTCCAACGAGTCCAGGGAGTCCAAGGAGTCCAGGGAGTCCAAGGAGTCCAAGGAGTCCAGGGAGTCCAAGGAGTCCAGGGAGTCCAAGGAGTGCAGGGAGTCCAGGGAGTCCAAGGAGTCCAAGAAAACCAAGCCGTCCAAGGAGTTCAAGGAGTCCAGGGAGTCCAGGGAGTCCAAGGAGTCCAAGGAATCCAAGGAGTCCAAGAAAGCCAAGTAGTCCAAGTAGTCCAAAAACTCCAAGGATTCCAAAGAATCCAAAGAGTCCAAGGAGTCCAGGGAGTCCAAGGAGTCCAGGGAGTCCAAGGAGTCCAAGGAATACAAGAAGTCCATGAAAGCAAAGTAGTCCAAGAAGTCCAAGGAGTCCAGGGGGTCCAAAGAGTCCACGGAGTCCAAGGAGTCCAAGGAGTCCAGGGAGTCCAAGGAGTCCAAGGAGTCCAGGGAGTCCAAGGAGTCCAGGGAGTCCAAGGAGTCCAAGGAGTCCATGAAAGCCAAGTAGTCCAAAAAGTCCAAGGAGTCCAGGGAGTCCAAGGAGTCCAGGGATTCCAAGGAGTCCAGGGAGTCCAAGGAGTCCAAGGAGTCCCGGGAGTCCAAGGAGTCCAGGGAGTCCAAGGAGTCTAAGAAAGCCAAGTAGTCTATGGACTTCAAGGAGTCCAGGGCGTCCAAGGAGTTCAGGGAGTCCAAGGAGTCCAAGTAGTCCAAAAACTCCAAGGATTCCAAGGAATTCAAAGAGTCCAAGGTGTCCAGGGAGTCCAAGCAGTCCAAGGAATACAAGGAGTCCATGAAAGCCAAGTAGTCCAAGAAGTCCAAGGAGTCCAGGGAGTCCAAGGAGTCCAGGGAGTCCAAGGAGTCCAGGGAGTCCAACGAGTCCAGGGAGTCCAAGGAGTCCAGGGAGTCCAAGGAGTCCAGGAAGTCCAAGGAGTCCAGGGAGTCCAGGGAGTCCAAGGAGTCCAGGGAGTCCAAGGAGTCCAGGGAGTCCAAGAAGTCCAGGGAGTCCAAGGAATCCAGGTAGTCCAAGGAGTCCAAGGAGTCCAAGGAGTCCAGGGAGTCCAGGGAGTCCAAGGAGTCCAAGAAAGCCAAGCCTTCCAAGGAGTTCAAGGAGTCCAGGGAGTCTAGGGAGTCCAGGGAGTCCAAGGAGTCCAGGGAGTCCAAGGAGTCCAGGGAGTCCAAGGAGTCTAAGAAAGCCAAGTAGTCTATGGACCCCAAGGAGTCCAGGGAGTCCAAGGAGTTCAGGGAGTCCAAGGAGTCCAAATAGTCCAAAAACTCCAAGGATTCCAAGGAATCCAAAGAGTCCAAGGAGTCCAGGGAGTCCAAGGAGTCCAGGGAGTCCAAGGAGTCCAGGGAATCCAAGTAGTCCAAGAAGTCCAAGGAGTCCAGGGAGTCCAAGGAGTCCAGGGAGTCCAAGGAGTCCAGGGAGTCCAAGGAGTCCAGGGAGTCCAAGGAGTCCAAGGAGTCCAGGGAGGCCAAGGAGTCCAGGGAGTCCAAGGAGTCCAGGGAGTCCAAGGAGTTCAGAAAGTCCAAGGAGTCCAAGGAATCCAATGAGTCCAAGAACTCCAACGAGTCCAAGGAATCCAAGGAGTCCATGAAAGCCAAGTAGTCCAAGAAGTCCAAGGAGTCCAGGGAGTCCAGGGAGTCCAACGAGTCCAGGGAGTCCAAGGAGTCCAACAAGTCCAAGGAGTCCAGGGAGTCCAAGGAGTCCAGGGAGTCCAAGGAGTCCAGGGAGTCCAAGGAGTCCAGGGAGCCCAAGAAAGCCAAGCCGTCCAAGGAGCCCAAGAATTCCAGGGAGTCCAAAAAGTCCAGGGAGTCCAAGGAGTCCAGGGAGTCCAAGGAGTCCAGGGAGTCCAACGAGTCCAGGGAGTCCAAGGAGTCCAAGGAGTCCAGGGAGTCCAAGGAGTCCAGGGAGTCCAAGGAGTGCAGGGAGTCCAGGGAGTCCAAGGAGTCCAAGAAAACCAAGCCGTCCAAGGAGTTCAAGGAGTCCAGGGAGTCCAGGGAGTCTAATGAGTCCAGGGAGTCCAAGGAGTCCAAGGAATCCAAGGAGTCCAAGAAAGCCAAGTAGTCCAAGTAGTCCAAAAACTCCAAGGATTCCAAGGAATCCAAAGAGTCCAAGGAGTCCAGGGAGTCCAAGGAGTCCAGGGAGTCCAAGGAGTCCAAGGAATACAAGGAGTCCATGAAAGCCAAGTAGTCCAAGAAGTCCAAGGAGTCCAGGGAGTCCAAGGAGTCCAAGGAGTCCAGGGAGTCCAAGGAGTCCAAGGAGTTCAGAGAGTCCAAGGAGTCCAAGGAATCCAATGAGTCCAAGAACTCCAACGAGTCCAAGGAATCCAAGGAGTCCATGAAAGCCAAGTAGTCCAAAAAGTCCAAGGAGTCCAGGGAGTCCAAGGAGTCCAGGGAGTCCAAGGAGTCCAGGGAGTCCAAGGAGTCCAAGGAGTCCCGGGAGTCCAAGGAGTCCAGGGAGTCCAAGGAGTCTAAGAAAGCCAAGTAGTCTATGGACTTCAAGGAGTCCAGGGCGTCCAAGGAGTTCAGGGAGTCCAAGGAGTCCAAGTAGTCCAAAAACTCCAAGGATTCCAAGGAATTCAAAGAGTCCAAGGTGTCCAGGGAGTCCAAGCAGTCCAAGGAATACAAGGAGTCCATGAAAGCCAAGTAGTCCAAGAAGTCCAAGGAGTCCAGGGAGTCCAAGGAGTCCAGGGAGTCCAAGGAGTCCAGGGAGTCCAACGAGTCCAGGGAGTCCAAGGAGTCCAGGGAGTCCAAGGAGTCCAGGAAGTCCAAGGAGTCCAGGGAGTCCAGGGAGTCCAAGGAGTCCAGGGAGTCCAAGGAGTCCAGGGAGTCCAAGAAGTCCAGGGAGTCCAAGGAATCCAGGTAGTCCAAGGAGTCCAAGGAGTCCAAGGAGTCCAGGGAGTCCAGGGAGTCCAAGGAGTCCAAGAAAGCCAAGCCTTCCAAGGAGTTCAAGGAGTCCAGGGAGTCTAGGGAGTCCAGGGAGTCCAAGGAGTCCAGGGAGTCCAAGGAGTCCAGGGAGTCCAAGGAGTCTAAGAAAGCCAAGTAGTCTATGGACCCCAAGGAGTCCAGGGAGTCCAAGGAGTTCAGGGAGTCCAAGGAGTCCAAATAGTCCAAAAACTCCAAGGATTCCAAGGAATCCAAAGAGTCCAAGGAGTCCAGGGAGTCCAAGGAGTCCAGGGAGTCCAAGGAGTCCAGGGAATCCAAGTAGTCCAAGAAGTCCAAGGAGTCCAGGGAGTCCAAGGAGTCCAGGGAGTCCAAGGAGTCCAGGGAGTCCAAGGAGTCCAGGGAGTCCAAGGAGTCCAAGGAGTCCAGGGAGGCCAAGGAGTCCAGGGAGTCCAAGGAGTCCAGGGAGTCCAAGGAGTTCAGAAAGTCCAAGGAGTCCAAGGAATCCAATGAGTCCAAGAACTCCAACGAGTCCAAGGAATCCAAGGAGTCCATGAAAGCCAAGTAGTCCAAGAAGTCCAAGGAGTCCAGGGAGTCCAGGGAGTCCAACGAGTCCAGGGAGTCCAAGGAGTCCAACAAGTCCAAGGAGTCCAGGGAGTCCAAGGAGTCCAGGGAGTCCAAGGAGTCCAGGGAGTCCAAGGAGTCCAGGGAGCCCAAGAAAGCCAAGCCGTCCAAGGAGCCCAAGAATTCCAGGGAGTCCAAAAAGTCCAGGGAGTCCAAGGAGTCCAGGGAGTCCAAGGAGTCCAGGGAGTCCAACGAGTCCAGGGAGTCCAAGGAGTCCAAGGAGTCCAGGGAGTCCAAGGAGTCCAGGGAGTCCAAGGAGTGCAGGGAGTCCAGGGAGTCCAAGGAGTCCAGGGAGTCCAAGGAGTGCAGGGAGTCCAAGGAGTGCAGGGAGTTAAGGCAGTCCAAGGAATCCAGGGAGTCCAAGGAGTCCAGGGAGTCCAAGGAGTCCAGGGAGTCCAGGGAGTCCAGGGAGTCCAAGGAGTCCAAGAAAAACAAGCCGTCCAAGGAGTCCAAGGAGTCCAGGGAGTCCAGGGAGTCTAATGAGTCCAGGGAGTCCAAGGAGTCCAAGGAATCCAAGGAGTCCGAGAAAGCCAAGTAGTCCAAGTAGTCCAAAAACTCCAAGGATTCCAAGGAATCCAAAGAGTCCAAGGAGTCCAGGGAGTCCAAGGAGTCCAAGGAATACAAGGAGTCCATGAAAGCCAAGTAGTCCAAGAAGTCCAAGGAGTCCAGGGAGTCCAAGGAGTCCAAGGAGTCCAAGGAGTCCAGGGAGTCCAAGGAGTCCAGGGAGTCCAAGGAGTCCAAGGAGTTCAGAGAGTCCAAGGAGTCCAAGGAATCCAATGAGTCCAAGAACTCCAACGAGTCCAAGGAATCCAAGGAGTCCATGAAAGCCAAGTAGTCCAAGAAGTCTAAGGAGTCCAGGGAGTCCAAGGAGTCCAGGGAGTCCAAGGAGTCCAAGGAGTCCAAGGAGTCCAGGGAGTCCAGGGAGTCCAGGGAGTCTAATGAGTCCAGGGAGCCCAAGGAATCCAAGGAGTCCAAGAAAGCCAAGTAGTCCAAGGAGTCCAAGGAGTCCAGTGAGTCCAAGGAGTCCAAGTAGTCCAAAAATTCCAAGGATTCCAAGTTATCCAAGGAGTCCAAGGAGTCCAAGGAGTCGAAGGAGTCCAGGGAGTTCAAGGAGTCCAGGGAGTCCGAGGACTCCAAGAAGTTCAAGTAGTCCAAGGAGTCCAAGAAATCGTAGTAGTCCAAGGAGTCCAAGGAGTCCAGGGAGTCCAAGGTGTCCAAGGAGTCCAGGGAGTCCAAGGAGTCCAGGGAGTCCAAGGAGTCCAAGGAATCCAGGGAGTCCAAGAACTCCAACGAGTCCAAGGAATCCAAGGAGTCCATGAAAGCCAAGTAGTCCAAGAAGTCTAAAGAGTCCAGGGAGTCCAAGGAGTCCAGGGAGTCCAAGGAGTCCAGGGAGTCCAAGGAGTCCATGGAGTCCAGGGAGTCCAGGGAGTCTAATGAGTCCAGGGAGCCCAAGGAATCCAAGGAGTCCAAGAAAGCCAAGTAGTCCAAGGAGTCCAAGGAGTCCAGTGAGTCCAAGGAGTCCAAGTAGTCCAAAAATTCCAAGGATTCCAAGTTATCCAAGGAGTCCAAGGAGTCCAAGGAGTTCAAGGAGTCCAGGGAGTCCAAGGAGTCCAGGGAGTCCAAGGAGTCCAAGGAGTTCAGAGAGTCCAAGGAGTCCAAGGAATCCAATGAGTCCAAGAACTCCAACGAGTCCAAGGAATCCAAGGAGTCCATGAAAGCCAAGTAGTCCAAGAAGTCCAAGGAGTCCAGGGAGTCCAAGGAGTCCAAGGAGTCCAGGGAGTCCAAGGAGTCCAGGGAGTCCAAGGAGTCCAAGGAGTCCAGGGAGTACAAGTGGTCCAAGAACTCCAAGGAGTCCAAGGAGTGCAAGGAAGCTAAGTAGTCCAAGGAGTCGAAGGAGTCCAGGGAGTTCAAGGAGTCCAGGGAGTCCGAGGACTCCAAGAAGTTCAAGTAGTCCAAGGAGTCCAAGGAGTCCAGGGAGTCCAAGGAGTCCAGGGAGTCCAAGGAGTCCAAGGAATCCAGGGAGTCCAACGAGTCCAGGGAATCCAAGGTGTCCAAGAAAGCCAAGTAGTCTAAGGACTCCAAGGAGTCCAGGGAGTCCAAGAAGCTCAGGGAGTCCAAGGAGTCCAAGTAGTCCAAAAACTCCAAGGATTCCAAGGAAGCCAAAGAGTCCAAGGAGTCCAAGGAGTCCAGGGAGTCCAAGGCGTCCAAGGAATCCAATGAGTCCAAGAACTCCAAGGAGTCCAAAGAATCCAAGGAGTCCATGAAAGCCAAGTAGTCCAAGGAGTCCAAGGAGTCCAGGGAGTTCAAGCAGTCCAAGGAGTCCAAGAAATCGTAGTAGTCCAAGGAGTCCAAGAACTCCAAGGATTCCAAGGAATCCAAGGACTCCAAGGAGTCCAAGGACTCTAAGGAGTCCAGGGAGTCATAGGAGTCCAGGGAGTTCAAGTAGTCCAAGAACTCCAACGAGTCCAAGGAATCCAAGGAGTCCATGAAAGCCAAGTAGTCCAAGAAGTCCAAGGAGTCCAGGGAGTCCAAGGAGTCCAGGGAGTCCAAGGAGTCCAGGGAGTCCAAGGAGTCCAAGGAGTCCAGGGAGTACAAGTAGTCCAAGAACTCCAAGGAGTCCAAGGAGTGCAAGGAAGTTAAGTAGTCCAAGGAGTCGAAGGAGTCCAGGGAGTTCAAGGAGTCCAGGGAGTCCGAGGACTCCAAGAAGTTCAAGTAGTCCAAGGAGTCCAAGGAGTCCAGGGAGTCCAAGGAGTCCAGGGAGTCCAAGGAGTCTAGGGAGTCCAAGGAGTCCAGGGAGTCCAAGGAGTCCAGGGAGTCCAAGGAGTCCAGGGAGTCCTACGAATCCAGGGAGCCCAAGGAGTCCAGGGAGTCCAGGGAGTCCAAGGAGTCCAAGAACTCCAAGGAGTCCAAGGAGTCCAGGGAGTCCAACGAGTCCAGGGAGTCCCAGAACTCCAAGGAGTCCAAGGAATCCAAGGAGTCCATGAAAGCCAAGTAGTCCAAGGAGTCCAGGGAGTCCGGGGAGCCCATGGAGTCCCAAGAGTCCAAGTGGTCCAAGAACTCCAAGGAGTCCAAGGAGTGCAAGGAAGCTAAGTAGTCCAAGGAGTCGAAGGAGTCCAGGGAGTTCAAGGAGTCCAAGGAATCCAAGGAGTCCATGAAAGCCAAGTAGTCCAAGGAGTCCAAGGAGTCCAGGGAGTCCAAGTAGTCCAAGAACTCCAAGGAGTCCAAGGAGTCCAGGGTGTCCAACGAATCCAGGGAGTCCAAGGAGTCCAACGAGTCCAAGGAGTCCAGGGAGTCCAAGAAGTCCAGGGAGTCCAATGAGTCCAGGGAGTCCAAGGAGTCCAGGGAGTCCAAGGAGTCCAGGGAGTCCAAGGAGTCCAGGGAGTCCAAGGAGTCCAAGGAGTCCAGGGAGTACAGGGAGTCAAGGGAGTCCAAGGAGTCCAAGAACTCCAAGGAGTCCAAGGAGTCCAGGGAGTCCAACGAATCCAGGGAGTCCCAGAACTCCAAGGAGTCCAAGGAGTCCAAGGAGTCCAGGGAGTACAGGGAGTCAAGGGAGTCCAAGGAGTCCAAGAACTCCAAGGAGTCCAAGGAGTCCAGGGAGTCCAACGAATCCAGGGAGTCCCAGAACTCCAAGGAGTCCAAGGAATCCAAGGAGTCCATGAAAGCCAAGTAGTCCAAGGAGTCCAGGGAGTCCGGGGATCCCAAGGAGTCCCAAGAGTCCAAGTAGTCCAAGAACTCCAAGGAGTCCAAGGAGTCCAGGGAGTCCAACGAGTCCAGGGAGTCCAACGAGTCCAAGGAGTCCAGGGAGTCCAAGGAGTCCAGGCAGTCCAAGAAGTCCAAGAAAGCCAAGCCGTCCAAGGAGCCCAAGAACTCCAGGGAGCCCAAGGAATCCAAGGAGTCCAAGAAAGCCAAGTAGTCCAAGGAGTCCAAGGAGTCCAGTGAGTCCAAGGAGTCCAGGGAGTCCGAGGACTCCAAGAAGTTCAAGTAGTCCAAGGAGTCCAAGAAATCGTAGTAGTGCAAGGAGTCCAAGGAGTCCAGGGAGTCCAAGGAGTCCAAGGAGTCCAAGGAGTCCAGGGAGTCCAAGGAGTCCAGGGAGTCCAAGGAGTGCAGGGAGTCCAAGGAGTGCAGGGAGTTAAGGCAGTCCAAGGAATCCAGGGAGTCCAAGGAGTCCAGGGAGTCCAAGGAGTCCAGGGAGTCCAGGGAGTCCAGGGAGTCCAAGGAGTCCAAGAAAAACAAGCCGTCCAAGGAGTCCAAGGAGTCCAGGGAGTCCAGGGAGTCTAATGAGTCCAGGGAGTCCAAGGAGTCCAAGGAATCCAAGGAGTCCGAGAAAGCCAAGTAGTCCAAGTAGTCCAAAAACTCCAAGGATTCCAAGGAATCCAAAGAGTCCAAGGAGTCCAGGGAGTCCAAGGAGTCCAAGGAATACAAGGAGTCCATGAAAGCCAAGTAGTCCAAGAAGTCCAAGGAGTCCAGGGAGTCCAAGGAGTCCAAGGAGTCCAAGGAGTCCAGGGAGTCCAAGGAGTCCAGGGAGTCCAAGGAGTCCAAGGAGTTCAGAGAGTCCAAGGAGTCCAAGGAATCCAATGAGTCCAAGAACTCCAACGAGTCAAAGGAATCCAAGGAGTCCAACGAGTCCAGGGAGTCCAAGGAGTCCAACGAGTCCAAGGAGTCCAGGGAGTCCAAGGAGTCCAGGGAGTCCAAGAAGTCCAAGAAAGCCAAGCCGTCCAAGGAGCCCAAGAACTCCAGGGAGCCCAAGGAATCCAAGGAGTCCAAGAAAGCCAAGTAGTCCAAGGAGTCCAAGGAGTCCAGTGAGTCCAAGGAGTCCAGGGAGTCCGAGGACTCCAAGAAGTTCAAGTAGTCCAAGGAGTCCAAGAAATCGTAGTAGTGCAAGGAGTCCAAGGAGTCCAGGGAGTCCAAGGAGTCCAAGGAGTCCAAGGAGTCCAGGGAGTCCAAGGAGTCCAGGGAGTCCAAGGAGTGCAGGGAGTCCAAGGAGTGCAGGGAGTTAAGGCAGTCCAAGGAATCCAGGGAGTCCAAGGAGTCCAGGGAGTCCAAGGAGTCCAGGGAGTCCAGGGAGTCCAGGGAGTCCAAGGAGTCCAAGAAAAACAAGCCGTCCAAGGAGTCCAAGGAGTCCAGGGAGTCCAGGGAGTCTAATGAGTCCAGGGAGTCCAAGGAGTCCAAGGAATCCAAGGAGTCCGAGAAAGCCAAGTAGTCCAAGTAGTCCAAAAACTCCAAGGATTCCAAGGAATCCAAAGAGTCCAAGGAGTCCAGGGAGTCCAAGGAGTCCAAGGAATACAAGGAGTCCATGAAAGCCAAGTAGTCCAAGAAGTCCAAGGAGTCCAGGGAGTCCAAGGAGTCCAAGGAGTCCAAGGAGTCCAGGGAGTCCAAGGAGTCCAGGGAGTCCAAGGAGTCCAAGGAGTTCAGAGAGTCCAAGGAGTCCAAGGAATCCAATGAGTCCAAGAACTCCAACGAGTCAAAGGAATCCAAGGAGTCCATGAAAGCCAAGTAGTCCAAGAAGTCCAAGGAGTCCAGGGAGTCCAAGGAGTCCAGGAAGTCCAAGGAGTCCAGGGAGTCCAAGGAGTCCAGGGAGTCCAAGGAGTCCAAGGAGTCCAAGGAGTGCAAGGAAGCTAAATAGTCCAAGGAGTCGAAGAAGTCCAGGGAGTTCAAGGAGTCCAGGGAGTCCGAGGACTCCAAGAAGTTCAAGTAGTCCAAGGAGTCCAAGGAGTCCAGGGAGTCCAAGGAGTCCAGGGAGTCCAAGGAGTCTAGGGAGTCCAAGGAGTCCAGGGAGTCCAAGGAGTCCAGGGAGTCCAAGGAGTCCAGGGAGTCCTACGAGTCCAGGGAGCCCAAGGAGTTCAGGGAGTCCAAGGAGTCCAGGGGTCCAAGGAGTCCAGGGAGTCCAGGGAGTCCAAGGAGTCCAAGGAATCCTGGGAGTCCAACGAGTCCAGGGAGTCCAAGGAGTCCAAGAAAGCCAAGTAGTCTAAGGACTCCAAGGAGTCCAGGGAGTCCAAGAAGTTCAGGGAGTCCAAGGAGTCCAAGTAGTCCAAAAACTCCAAGGATTCCAAGGAATCCAAAGAGTCCAAGGAGTCCAGGGAGTCCAAGGAGTCCAGGGAGTCCAAGGCGTCCAAGGAATCCAATGAGTCCAAGAACTCCAAGGAGTCCAAGGAATCCAAGGATTCCATGAAAGCCAAGTAGTCCAAGGAGTCCAATTAGTCCAGGGAGTCCAAGGAGTCCAGGGAGTTCAAGTAGTCCAAGGAGTCCAAGAAATCGTAGTAGTCCAAGGAGTCCAAGAACTCCAAGGAGTCCAAGGAATCCAAGGACTCCAAGGAGTCCAAGGACTCTAAGGAGTCCAGGGAGTCCAAGGAGTCCAGGGAGTTCAAGTAGTCCAAGGAGTCCAAGAAATCGTAGTAGTCCAAGGAGTCCAAGGAGTCCAGGGAGTCCAAGTAGTCCAAGAACTCCAACGAGTCCAAGGAATCCAAGGAGTCCATGAAAGCCAAGTAGTCCAAGAAGTCCAAGGAGTCCAGGGAGTCCAAGGAGTCCAGGGAGTCCAAGGAGTCCAGGGAGTCCAAGGAGTCCAAGGAGTCCAGGGAGTACAAGTAGTCCAAGAACTCCAAGGAGTCCAAGGAGTGCAAGGAAGTTAAGTAGTCCAAGGAGTCGAAGGAGTCCAGGGAGTTCAAGGAGTCCAGGGAGTCCGAGGACTCCAAGAAGTTCAAGTAGTCCAAGGAGTCCAAGGAGTCCAGGGAGTCCAAGGAGTCCAGGGAGTCCAAGGAGTCTAGGGAGTCCAAGGAGTCCAGGGAGTCCAAGGAGTCCAGGGAGTCCTACGAGTCCAGGGAGCCCAAGGAGTCCAGGGAGTCCAAGGAGTCCAAGAAAGCCAAGTAGTCTAAGGACTCCAAGGAGTCCAGGGAGTCCAAGAAGTTCAGGGAGTCCAAGGAGTCCAAGTAGTCCAAAAACTCCAAGGATTCCAAGGAATCCAAAGAGTCCAAGGAGTCCAGGGAGTCCAAGGAGTCCAGGGAGTCCAAGGCGTCCAAGGAATCCAATGAGTCCAAGAACTCCAAGGAGTCCAAGGAATCCAAGGAGTCCATGAAAGCCAAGTAGTCCAAGGAGTCCAAGGAGTCCAGGGAGTCCAAGGAGTCCAGGGAGTCCAAGGAGTCCAGGGAGTTCAAGTAGTCCAAGGAGTCCAAGAAATCGTAGTAGTCCAAGGAGTCCAAGAACTCCAAGGAGTCCAAGGAATCCAAGGACTCCAAGGAGTCCAAGGCCTCCAAGGAGTCCAGGGAGTCCAAGGAGTCCAGGGAGTTCAAGTAGTCCAAGGAGTCCAAGAAATCGTAGTAGTCCAAGGAGTCCAAGGAGTCCAGGGAGTCCAAGTAGTCCAAGAACTCCAAGGAGTCCAAGGAAGCCAAGTAGTCCAAGGAGTCCAGAGAGTCCATGCTCACAGCCTGCAGGCCCGCGCCTACGGCAGCTGGAAGTTTTTTGTCATCTCCCGACCAGGGCTCTGCTGCGGCGGCTAGTGGCCTGAGGTCGCTGGGATTCCCGTTGCCTCACTGCTTCGCAGATGGAGGTGTCGGCCTGCCATGCACTCTCGCTCCGGACCATGGCCTGGACCAGGGTCGGACGCGAGAGATCGCCGCCGATCGCTGCTACGAGGACACGGCGGTGTCCTATGCCAGTGTCGTATGCTCCACCGTGTCCTCAGGGCGATCCACACAATGGTGACACTTTGGCGTTTTCTCCCGCCTTATAAGGAACAGGAACCTCCCGAAACAACCGTTTCCGGTGAGGACCTGAGTCAGGCGGAAGGTGAGGGCGCCGTGGCCCCTCTCTAGCCACTCTTCAAAGAGGGGACTTACCGCCGCTATTGTGGCGTGCCCAACACTGGGTTGCGACAATCGCACTCTCCATGTCGCCATGAGATCCCGCCGGAGCTCTGTCCACCGTACCGCGATTTCTCGCGACAGCGGAGTTATGCCCCGGCGTTTTGCTTCCTCTCGTCACTTCCACATGTGGGCGAGGATTTTGGCCTCCAGATCCCATGGCGGCAATTCGGCAAGGAGGCTCGCCGCTGATCTAATCTGGGCTGTACCTGTGCACCCAAAGAGCCCATGCGCGAGAGTTTCATCAGCCGCCATGCAAGCCCTACACAAATGCACAGAGGGCTGTCCGTGATGCCTATTGTGTGGAAGTGTTTGTATTAGCGAGTTGTGTCTTGTGGTAGTGTCCCCGTCAGTAGTCGCAGGCCTTTCCTCTTTATGGTTCGAGCTTGTTAGCAATATTTCCTCACTCAGGAAACTTTTACATATTTTGAATATAAATCAGGCTTGATTTGAAATTAAATAGTTCATTCTTTAACATGCCGCTTGCGTGTTCTTTCTACCATATCTTATTTTTGTGTTTTTGTTATTTTCGCGTCATGTTTACTGACAGATAAATGTTTTTCTTTCTTTCTTCAACAGACTCAAAGATCAAAGTCTTTTTTTTATTTATGACTCGGATTATATGAGTAATACGACTTAATTATAAGAATTAGCTTTTTATGATTTAGTTTTTAAGCCAGTCCTTAAAGTACACCTAAGCGTAATCAAAGGGACTTATAGCCAAATAATAACAGCCGTGCGTGTTGATCGATCAGGTTAAGCTGGGCATGCCGCGGATAATCTCTGGATGGGTGACCAGCTTTACATAGCATGACAGCTTAACCTGATCGACCAACCCTTGTGGCTGATATAACTTAGCCAACCGATACATTTAACAGATTACAAACTTTAATAGCTGTTGTCCCCTGACCTTAAAGAGAAAAACTCTCAAAATACGTGAAACTAATCGCGTATGGTCTAAGTCAACCACATCTATTCTAACTCTCTGTCCTCAAAACACACATGGCGAACCCTACCATTTTCTGAAATAGATGTTTGCCGTTCCACCAATATCTATTTCAGTGTGTACATTGTACGTATGCGTAAGCAATATTACGCCAAGCTGTACGACTGAACAAACAGTTTATATTCTGGGATTTGTACTCTGCAAATGATGTGGCATCAAGTACTCGTAAACTCCGGTTTATTGCTGTAACTGAATAAGAAATAAAAAATGTTTTTATAAAATTTTTGGACGTAGTGGTTATGTAAATAAGACAGTGGCCCGGATTCCCTTGTTCACAAACTAATAGTAGATTAGTAGCCAAGGGCTGTAAGGCATCAATTGCAACCCGAGATATTTAGACGTGCGAGCGCAGCTAGAGCGCCTATAGTCTAAAGGTGTAATTGATAAAGATTTAAGCTGCACTCCCGATTCAATGAAAATCGAAGCTGAAGCAGCAATTAACAATATTTCGCCTAAAAGTTCTAAAGAGAGATAGATATATTCTTGTAAGGCCGGTTTTTTTCTACTTTGTGTAAACCATTTGTAATGAAAAGCCTGTCACTTTTAAAGATATTGTCACTTTTTCTTTTCAAAAAACTTCGTGAATTAAACTAAATTGTAATGGCGTTAGGTCCAACAAAAGCTTCTGAACAAATTAGTTTTTTGACTTTGGTATGTATAATGACTTCAGACAGACTTTGGTTGTAAAAGGTAAACTTACAATAAATTATATAAGATGGAAATCGTCTTCGACGGACTTCTCTGTGTTCATAGTTTTGTGAATAAATTAGAGTATTTATTCTAATTTCTTAATCCCGGGTTTTTATTCAGGAAAAAGAAATAAGAACTTCAAAATAGATCAATTTTTTGTCCGTCCGTCTGTTTGTCAGTCAAGACTATTTTTCTCAGGGACGTGTGCAGTTGTAGAGCTGGAATTTAAATCAAATTTTCAGATCTACTGTCCCTTGGAGCTGTGAAAAAAATCAAACTTCGGAGCCAACGCAACCAAATATGCAACCGTTTATGCCGCAAGTTTTCGACACACAGCGGGTTTTTTTTTTATATATATTATAAACTAACGCTTGACCGCAATCCTGCCTGATGGTAAGCAGTGACGCAATCGTTGATGGTAAAGCGCACTAGTTTATTAAGAGCCTATTCACTCTAGCCTTGAAGACACTCAAATTGTAGTCCGACGGAAACACCGCCGCTGGCAAATTGTTCCAGTCCCTCGATGTACGCGGTATAAAGGAGCACGCAGTTCAGTGGTGTTAACAACGTAAGGGTGGAAACCAGCCGTACGACGGGTCGTCCGCTGGTGGAACGGAGATGGGGGAATTAAATCATGCAATTCCCTCGCACACTCCCCGAAATGCATCCTATAGAACACCGAAAGGCTGGCTACTCTACGCCTGTGCTCTAGGCTTTGGAGACCAACTCGAGTTAGATCAGGGTCACCAATCAGCCTCTTTGCACGTCTCTCCACTGAATCCAAAGTGGCCAGGTGACACTTGGCAGCACCAGCCCAAATGTGGCTGCAGTACTCCATACACGAACGGACCTGTGCTTTGTATAACATTAGAAGCTGCCCAGGTGTGAAGTACTGCCGGACCTTTGCGATAACGCCAAGTTTCCTGGCAGCCACCTTGGCCTTGGACTCAATGAACCGCCCAAAGTTAAGGTTCGAGGAAATCTCAACTCCCAAAAGCTGAAGGCGGTCGGAACACTCCAAGGACACATTCCGAAAAGTAGGAGCCAAGGTGAACGGGCTCCTTTTGGCGGTGAAAAGACACGCCTGTGTTTTGGCGGCATTGAATGTTACAAGATTGGCATTGCCCCATTCGGAGACTGCCTGCAGCACAACACTCGTTCGCTCAACCATGGCCTCTCTTTCGGACCGGATTGATTCCCTACTAGCCCGAGCACCCGGCAGGTATCTCTCTACAACTGTGCTGTCATCTGCATACCCATAAATACCAGGCATCAGCAGATCGTTAATATGCAGCAGGAAGAGAGTTGCAGAGAGAACAGACCCCTGAGGAACACCGGCATTAGTTGACATGGGCTCAGAAGAGCATCCATCGACAACAACTCGGAGGGACCGTTCAGTCAGGAAGTCTTTTGCCCAGCCAGTCAGGCTAGGGGAAATGCCGAACGCTGGAAGCTTACTCAAAAGGCCAGCGTGCCATACCCGGTCGAAGGCCTTCGAGACATCAAGGGAGACAGCAATCGCTTCCCCATTCTTCTCGAGGGCCTCGCCCCACAAGTGAGTGGCATACACTAGTACGTCCCCAGTTGACCGATTGCGGCGAAACCCGTACTGTCGGTCACTGAGGAGATCTTTACCTTCCAGGTATGCCAAGAGGCGCGAGTTCAATACACGCTCCATAATTTTGCAAAGTATGGAGGTGATCGAAATCGGCCGATAGTTGGCAGGATCGGCACGACTACCCTTCTTGGGCACAGGCTGCGTTAGCAAGCTTCCAGGACTTGGGCACTATACCAGTCCTAAATGAGAGGCGATACAAGCGCGTCAATACAGGAGACAACTCGGGCGCACATGCTTTAAGAACAATCGCTGGTATACCATCCGGACCACTAGCCTTATTCACGTCCGGACGACACAGTACTCTCAGAACCTCCTTGTTTCTAATGCGAACCTCAGGCATTGAAGCTCCGCAATGAGGTAAATTAGGTGGAGTAGCACTGCCAGTATCAAGACGCGAATTATGGGCAAAGAGAGATGCAAAGAGACCTGCTTTCTCTCTCGCCGTATGAGCCAGTGTTCCATCAGGCCTAACCAGCGGAGGCAGTGAGGGCCGACAGAAGTTCGCCTCAACCGATTTGGCAAGGGACCAAAAAGATCTGCTACCGGATGGCTGCGCAGATAACTTGTTGCCAATATGGGTAATGCGGTCGAAGCGAGCCTTCTTGAGCGCCTTGTAGGACTTGGCAGCACGGTTAAAGGCTCTCTTCTTTGAGCTTAGATCCGGAGCTCCGCGGTCACGAGCGTCAACCCAGGCGAGAAATGCCGTGTGCTTACGCTGTTCAGCTTGGACACAATCGGCATTGAACCATGGGAGAGCCGAGCCACCGACGGGCACGTCATTGAATGGGATAAAATACTCCATAGCTTGACGCACCACATCGGTTATAGCGTCCGCACAGCTCGACGGATTGTCAGAAGAGAAACAGACCTGCTGCCAAGGATAAGACGCAAAGAAGTGGCACATCTCATCCCAATGCGCTAACCTGTATCGCCACAATCGCCGTTCACCACGAGAGTCGTGTTCTGGTGGGGAGAAGGACGACACAGACTTCACCAGACAGTGGTCTGAAGTTCCCAACGGTGAGGAAACTGTTACAACACATCTGTCCGGATCAGTGGTCAGCAGAAGGTCCAAACAGTTGGCAGTATGGCCAACTACATCAGGCACCCCAGTCGCTTGCTCTACCAGCTGGGAAAGGCCCATAGAAAGCGCGAAGTTTCGCGCTTCTCTCCCAGCGTGGTCGGTCCTCTGGTATGGGAAGAGCCAGTCCTGGTGGCAGGCGTTGAAGTCCCCCAGAGCGACGAACTGAGCGTCAGGGTGCCGATGTAGCGCATTGTCAGCAGCCTCACTGAGATGGTCAAATAACCGAGTTGTCTCCTGATCACCGCTGTGCGATCGGTAGACACAGGTGTAGACAATTTTGTCCACACCGGTGTCAACCAACAGCCATAAGGACGAAAACAGAGGGTCCTCGAGGTGACGGAGACAACAACAACTGATGTCATTGCGAACATACACACAGACCCCGGCACGCTGCAGGAAATGATGCTCCAAAGAGTATCCCGGGTAGCCGAGGTATGCCGCATCAGGCGGACATCTGATCTGGGTCTCCGTCAAGAAAAGTAGATGCGGCTTCTCAGTCTTAAGGTGATAGTGTACTGCTAAGAGATTGGAGTGCAGACCTCTAATATTAGAGAGGTGCACTTTGAAAGAGAGGACGTGCGCCCGCTGTGCACACCTACTTTTCTTATTTGTACCTTTCATTTTGTTTTAAATTGAGTGAATAGGAAGGAAGACGGCAGTTGAGCGAGGTGAAGCAATGTTAAACCCAACAACACTACCAATGATGCCGTGCCAGAGGGAGATTGATCTGGAGACTGCGGGGACGCCCGAACCCCCCCAGGGATCGCCATCGGGTCCTCTCGTCCGGTCGCCAACCGGCACGATGGGGCCACCCTGGGATTTATCGCAGTTGGCGGGGCAGCCTTTCGTGTGTGGCTGGCACACTACTTGGGCCCCCAACTACCTGCGGTCGGCCAGCGGAGCACCGTGCTTCGGATCCCGCTACCATCCAGGACCAACCACCCGACACAACAACATTTGGCGCATCGTACCCGGCACACATCGCAACACAACTGCTCAGACCCGTCCTCCGTACGGCTTCACCAGACATCATGCCGGAACACGACGAATCGCTTGGCGGCACGACTTTGTCTGTGGGTGGTAACTTACGCCGGCGGCTGATGTTGAGGCCTACCACCGAGAATAATCAAAACCTATCGGGTAGTTCCGCTATCGGGTACTTCAAGTGAACCCAGAGTCTTGAAATAGTGGTACGAAGCAACGTCTTACTGCACAGATAAAGAAAATATTACGAAAATAATCTATCTATACTAATATATAAAGCTGAAGAGTTTGTTTGAACGCGCTAGTGTCAGGAACTACTGGTCCGATTTGGAAAATTCTTTTTGCGTTAGATAGCGCATTAATCCAGGAAGGCTTTAGGCTATATAACATCACCCTGTGACCAATAGGAGCGGGGCATATAAAAAAAAAACTCGGGTGAAACCGTGTGGCGCACTTAGTATTTAAGTCTATACCCTGACCAAATGACCTTGAGCATTTGTTCCCTCTTCACGGCGCCCCACCTCTACAATACTTCGTAAAATTTTACTAGCGCCGTCTGGCGGACGAAGTACTTACAAATACAAGTTAAATTCATAAACCACAGAAGTAACAGACATGGCACTTTTATTTATGTTTATTATTATTATAAACTCAAACAAATGTTGACGATACTTCATAATAAAAATTCTGCGGTGTTTTTTTTTTAACCGACTGCCCAAAAAGGTGGTTCTCAATTCGATTTATGTGTGTTCGCTGATAACTTTATCGTTTATGAACCGATTTTGAACTATTTTTTTATATGAAAGGGTATGCGCGGAGGTAATCCATTGCTACCACGTCAGTATCGATGATGGAAATTCTGAGAAATATAGGGCAATTCTCGAAAATTTTTGGCACGCTTCGGGTGAAAACTTGATACTCGTGTGTATATCGGGTGATACTATAAAACCGTGAAGGTTTGGAGCTAACCTGACGACGGAGAATCAAGGAAACTCCACATCGAAAGCAACTGCCACGTGTTTGGGCTTCTTTAATTTGTATTGATTAGACCTTTACAACTAAATATGTAATGACTGTAACTTCTGGGTTGTAAGTTAGTTTTGTAGATTTAAAGTTAGGTAAGTCGGGTGGTCAAAGGGATAGAAAAATAATATAATAAAGTTTAATTTATCATTATTTATTATTTTAAGGTAAAACGTAATCAGGGTACTGGACCCTATACTAAATTACTCAAGAACTGATGCCTACATAAAAAAAGATTTGATGTTTTTTTTTTTAGCTCAAGTAAGACTGAGAAATTATATTATTATTCTCGTTTAATAAAACAAATACGTAAACTTTATATCAGTTACAAAAATTCTGATAAAGTTGTTTCTTACTTTGTAAAAACAATAGCGTCCTTTCGCAGAAATATATCTAACTTATCCAAAAAACTATCTAATATCAAAATAAATATTAATAACAAAAATCACATACATACCATATAATTTTGGTAACAAATACACATACTGTAATTTTGGTTTAAAAACCAAACTACTGACCCGATTTCTATAAAATTCCTATGAGACCATAATGAAAGTATGCGCAGTGCAAGAAATAACGCAATGAAATAACACAATTCAGTCTCTTGATTTTAACTGATTGTTGCATAAGCATGACGAGTAGGTAGTGTTGGTCCTATGTAAAGTGTTTGTTCAGTGTTGTAAATTGTTGAGGAATGGCCTCGACTGTCTATGGTCTTCATCATCAGATCGAATTATAATATTCGCATTATGATAGCTTGAAACAAAAAATTAGGAAGCAGAATAATTATGGGTAATTTCAAGTTCACAAGTTTCTTATTTATATAATTCTTTTAATATAATAGGCGTTAAAGTTTAAAATTGCCGATTAGTACTGAAAATCTAAATAATTGCTTATTTTTTAATTTTTAAATAATTCATTTATAATCAATATATAGGAAGGTCGTTTATGCCTTTGTGATAGAACTCTGAGGATCTAGACTGCACAAACTGTGTGAAAGCAGAACTGCCTCCTGGGAAGAAAACTTCTTGTCACGTAGATAATTGTCCAAATCACGACAAAAATGGTAGTCTGCTGGAGCAAGACCTGTACAAGATTCGTACGCCATTATCTTTAAAAACGGCAGAAAAATCACTGTTATTGTATGGGAGCCCGCCTTCAGTATTTATTTTATTTTAATTATTTATTTGTAATTTGAATATATAACCAAATATTCTGTGAACATTTTAAGCGTCTATCTGTTTCCGTTATTAATATGGAGCAAAAAACGGCAAAAATTCACGTTTGTTGTATGGGAGCCCCCTTAAATATTTTATTATTTTTATTCTTAGTACTTGTTGTTATAGCGGCAACAGAAATACTAACACAATCTCTGGAAATTACAACTATCTCGCTATTACGGTTTATGAGATACAGCCTGGTGACAGACGGACAGACGAACAGAGAAGTCTCATGAATAGGGTTCGTTTTACCTTTTAGGTACGGAATCCTCAAAATCACAAAGTAGCTCGCAATCATTGTACTACATATACGTACCTACATATTTTATGAATATATTTCATTATAAATAAGTTATGTAATCTATGTACTTATCCACTTAACCGTAAATTTTATTCCAATTTTTACGGTTAAGTAGAAAAGTACTGAAATTAATAACTTACTATTTCATTTCTAATACAAGGTACCGATTCTTTTTTTTTTTTTAATTTGATCGACAAGTCTTTCCAAAGTAGATAACTTCTCTTTTAAAATGCATTGAGCATAATTTCGACGAATGAGACGGAAGCCAATTTTCTTCTCTACGGTCTATCTGGACAAATCGTATCCACTTTTTCCCTACGACATTATTTTTATTCGGAAACCAAAAATAACAAAAACCTAGATAAATGAATAGTAATTGTTCATTCAATTTTGTTTATTAATATGATATGATTATGTTTAAATAGAGTTAATAATAAATAAACTTGAAATAAAGTAATATTTTAAGTTTATTTAGCTATATTTTAAATGTCAATGAAATACAACAAAATGTATTCATCTTAATAAGTATTATCGATAACTAAATCGATAAACAACATTACTACATCTCTACAAGAAAATAGTAAAACTACACAACAATAGAGGGCGCTTATTACAATAATGGAAAATTTTCTAGAACTAAGATTTTTTTTAAATTTGAATTGCAGACGAAATATAAATAATTCATAGAAAAACATTCCGAAGTTAGGTCCAGTCGTACTTAAAGGGACAATAGACCTAGGTATTTGGTATAAATTTCAATTTGATACCTTTATTAGTTCGTGAGAAATAAGGTAGTAAGTTTCATTTTATTAAAATATGTTTATTATATTATATAACTAAAAAAATGTGATTTTCGCAATTTTTCCTATATTTGCATTATATGTCAATCCTTCATGCCAAATTTCAAGATTCTGAGTTTACGGGAAGTATCCTGTAGGTTTTGATTCCTTTGCGAGTGTCGAAAATTTGTTGAAAATATCGACATATCGGCTGTATCTTTTGATTGGCTTGGCTTAGAAGTTTGATATTTTCACAGCTTAAAGGGACAATAGACCTAGGTATTTGGTATAAATTCCAATTTGATAACTTTATTCGATCGTGAGAAATAAGGTAGTAAGTTCCATTTTATTTAAATATGTTTATTATATTATATAACTGAAAAAATTTGATTTTCGCAATTTTTCCTATATTTGCATTATATGACAATCCTTCATGCCAAATTTCAAGATTCTGAGTTTACGGGAAGTATCCTGTAGGTTTTGATTCCTTTGCGAGTGTCGAAAATTTGTTGAAAATATCGACATATCGGCTGTATCTTTTGATTGGCTTAGCTTGGAAGTTTGTTATTTTCACAGCTTAGAGGGACAATAGACCTAGGTATTTGGTATAAATTTCAATTTGATAACTTTATTCGTTCGTGAGAAATAAGGTAGTAAGTTCCATTTTATTAAAATATGTTTATTATATTATGTAACTAAAAAATGTGATTTTCGCAATTTTTCCTATATTTTCATTATATGACATTGCTTCATGCCAATTTTCAAGATTCTGAGTTTACGGGAAGTATCCTGTAGGTTTTGATTCCTTTGCGAGTGTCGAAAATTTGTTGAAAATATCGACATAATCGGCTGTATCTTTTGATTGGCTTGGCTTAGAAGTTTGATATTTTCACAGCTTAAAGGGACAATAGACCCGAGTATTTCATGTGAATTTCAGCTTGATACGTCCACGCGTTCTTGAGATAAAGGGTGGTGACAGACAGACAGACAGACAGACAGACAGACAGACAGACAGACAACAAAGTGATCCTATAAGGGTTCCGTTTTTTCCTTTTGAGGTACGGAACCCTAAAAATGACGTGATTTTCGTGATCTGCACTCCCGAAAACCGCTATCACGACACTCATGTCAAAATACCCAAAATTCATCGAAGTCCCAAATTTTAGGCAAAGTTATCCGCAAACAAACAAAAAAAATTAAACATAGTATATAATTGAGCAACCTCCTCCTTTTTGAGATCGGTTAAAAAAACAAACGCCAAAATAAGCATCAATAACAGAGACACTTTATAATAGTACTTATCTAGTATCTAGTAGCTCTATTCGACATGCGGTGCATGAGCGAGCAAGCAGATGCTTTCTCGCTCACGCGCCGCCCGCTATGCCAGCGGACCGCGTGTTGACGAACGACACGGGTTCCACCGTCAAGAGCTTGTGGCATCTGTGACATGGCATGAATCTCAATAGCCCAAGCAAGAGAAATGATGACGAATACGCTCAGATTGTTGAATAAAATTTTGATTTTGGTCGTTTTAAAAAATATTTCTACAATAATGTTCGTCATGGAATTGCCTATCCATTAGTGTAAGAACGCAATCTAAATAATGCTTACTTTTCAAGGAGATGCACGTTTATGATAATTATTTTTCTTGTCAGTGGTTTCGTTGTGAAGGAATTATTTAAACATTATACTTAGTAAAAAAATAAAAATCTACAATTTTGGAGCCAAGATTATGGAGAAAATTTATGTATTTTTAATAAGTTGATATTTCTTTTGGATAAAGAGTATATAGCTCCGAAAAACTACATAAAAACGGCTTGCGCTGTGTTTTGCCCATGGAAGCGCCTTAATAATTTTCGTCATATTTGTACCTATACAGGTTTGTACGGAACCCTCGATACGCAAGTCTGACTCGCAGATTGCCGGTTTTTTGTTTTTTCTTTGTCTTATTATACAACCCATCACACTCTACAAGATACCACACAACAATATTTGATAACATATTCACTAAGCTTAAAAATCAGAGAAGAGTAGATACCTAATCGAAACCTACCTAAACAGCTTACAAATATTTCCACTGGAGTGTGAGTTGATCGAGATCTATGTCTTAAATTTTTTTGGTTATGGTAAGTACATCTCATTCCTCACATTGTTTTTCTCTACCGTGTTGAGAGCAGTTGTTATTAAAAAATTTTCACAAAATTAAGCACGTTACCACGGCCATTTACACTGGTAAAGTAAAAGTAATTGAAAAGCTCTGATTTATATTCATGGGAAGCGTAAATATTAAAATACTTCATAGTATTATGCCTTCCCACAAGTCACCACAAATGAAATATTAAGGAACGAAGGAAATATTAAACAACATTTATTTTTATTAAGTATTTAAATTTCTAAGAAATAAAAATTTGCTCAATAAATCTTTTATTTTATTTCCTGTATTGAAATAATTCAGATAGTTCCGTAATGTTGTTCAAATTAGGGTGGGTTTCTCCCTCTTATCTAAATAACCTGTAATACAAGACACACAGCTAAGTAACAGAACTTGCTGAGACAAGTAAGGAAGGTTAATTACTTCCTACATAGTTATTCCCAACTATTCGATACGCTTTCGCACCCAATCAAATATCAAACACTGTTATCAAAGGAGTTCTCTAAGAGCTGTTCGAAATTCAAAAACCTGGTAATATGTAAATACAATAAGAGTCAGTTTTAAGGCTGATTTTTCCACTGCCAAAGAACTATGATATAATTCGAGGAATAAAATTTATCAATAATTTATTATTATTAATTTATTGGTTATAGTAGGAAATAACTGTCAAAATCTCAAAATGATTCCTCGAATAAAGTTATCAGTAGATTAAAAAAAATCAGTCACAAGTAGGTATTGATTATTATGTCGACAAGACTGATGTATAATTTTCATTCACAGAATAATTTTGAGGTTTAAATTATAATTATTTCATACTATAACTGTCAAACGTCAATTTTCTTCCTTGAATTCATAAAAGTTCTAGAAAAATCAGCCTTAAAACTGACTACGCTGACTGCTAACGCCATATCTTTATGGGAAGAACAAGTTTTAATTTATTAAAGTTCCATACAAAAACTATTTTAGACGTAGTTTATCATCTACAAATAAAAATTATCGGTTGATTTAAAAATCATCCCTTAGCCAAATAAAAGACTGCAATTCTTTCGATAGCTACCACTTAATTTACATAACCACTATTAACATCAATCTGAATCATTTTAAACGACATTGCTAACCCATTAATTCATACGTTCGATAAATGTGAACAACGTAAATAATGCAATGAATGTTGCAGAACTAACATAATGACACCCATTGCTACTAATAATGTGTTTCTTTCTTTCGTTTTTTTTGGCTTCGCACGGTTTGTGCATTTAGCCAATGTCACGTAATGAATTATTCATGTCGAAAAAGACGGCCGCGTGAACCTTCTTTCGAAGGAGGTTTGAGGCAAAGCCATGATGTGGCCACTATGCTGCGTACAGTTACAAAGCTAGGTCAATGTTTTTTGATAATAATCGAAGAATATCGACTTTTCGTCTGTAAAGAAACATTTGCTAAAAATCTAAACGTCCTAGAGTAAATTCTCTAGGAGCCTAGGACGTCCGGAACGTGTTCTGAATTCATATTCACAGTTTTGTAACACATAATACTAGCAATAATCTGAATCACTCTCTTTACGATAAATTATTATAGGCCCAAGACAGATAGACCCCGAACATAAAATGGTTTAATGGTCCTTTTGAGAGGCTAAATAAAAAGGGCGTCAATTTGCGTTTTATGATACAATGCTACTAAACGTCATGTTATTTGATACAGACTATAAAAATATTTGAAAAGTGATAATAACCTTAACCTACTTACTTACAATCTGTAATATATCTAACTGGTGAAGGTATTAGTAGGCTTACGAGTGCCCCGTATGACGACGGTTTACTACCATCATAATTCCTGTGTAAGAGAGGGACAGAGCTGTATATTATGATCAATAGCACCATCCCTTTTAACGCTGAAATCATGATGGCATTAATACTTCGTAATGCCGCCTCTGTTACATTGAGGACCCACCTATAAATTTTATGTTTTTATTTAAGTGCATAATTTAATTCATAAGCCGGTTTTAGGGCTGATTTACCTTGCACATACTTTTATCTACCAACTTTGTATAATATGCTGTAATAAATATCGCAACTCACCTACGCTGTCTCGCCTACGTCTTACCTACGCTGTATTTCATTTCGTATACCTAATACGTCTGGCTAATAACTCCTTTACTAGGTATCAGTTTTAAGAAAATTCGTAGCCTTAAACCAAAATAAAAAGTTACAAAGTCGAATATAAAATGAATAGAGTTCAGATAGAAAGTGTTTTTCATCAAAACTGAAAAGCATTTCATTTTGCACTACGACGTTTTCCCTGTGAGTCGTCTCACTAAGCGATTTTCATAATAATATCATCTGATAGAAGCAAGCTCTGATGCAAATAATAAGCAAAGCAGAATTTCATGAAGTTTCACGTATCACTACAAAACTTGAGAACACACGTCTGGGACAATACAAATAGCCATAGTCGATTGGCATTACCATTTCCAATCCGATTATTTTTTTGTGTGGATGGGAAATCATCAAATGGCCTCTCCAGCTCTGGGTGGAGAGGAAGGGCGTGTCAGACTTTTACTGACAAAAACCTACCCGTGTTCCTTTATTTGCCTATGCACCAGGGCCACGGATTCTCTTTTGACCAACCCGCAACCCCAACCCAGGCATCGGTCTTCGTGGATCCCGTCACGATTTGCTGTCAACGAAATACAACGTGCCGTCGACCTGCGCCTGGTCCTTACCGACTGGCGATCTGCCCATTGCTCGCCGCCCGCTAGCCCGCGCCTACGGTGGCCGGGAGTTTGGTGCTGTCTCCGACCAGGGCGTCTTCTGCGGCGGCTACAGGCGTGAGGGCGCTAAGATTCCCGCTCCCTCACGCTCTCCGCCTACTCCTTCAGCAACATCACTGTTTCGCAAAAAAGAGGTGACGGCCTGCCATGCACTTTCGCTCTGGACCGTGACCTGGATCAGGGCCGGACGCGAGAGATCGTCGCCGATCGCCGCCACGAGGGCACGGTGGTGCTCCGCCCAAGCCGGGAAATTCTCCACCGTATGCTCCACCGTGTCCTCAAGGCGATCCAAAAAGTGATGAGACCTTAGCGTTTCCTCCCGCCTTATACGGAACAGGAACCTCCCAAAGCAGCCGTATCCGGCTGCTTGGTGCCACGGCGTACTCACCTTCCACCTGATGTGGTCAGGAGAGGTGAGGACAGCTTGGCACCTCTCTAGCCACTCCTCAAAGAGGCGACTTACCGCCGCCGCTATTGTGGCGTGCCCAATTCGATTTTATTTACAGTTTTAGCTCACAAATTACAAAACTGAAGTATTAATCAATTGTTATCGCCGGCTGTATCTGTCTATTTTACCATTAATAGGTCCATCCATTCTAAATCGATAGTAAAAACTTTTTAGCTGGAAATAAACTCAAATTGCTTATTCTGTAAATAAGTTATTGGAAACACTATTACTCGCCATAGGACTTAAAAAAGGCAAGCTTCTTGGTTGTTTTTTCCTAAGAAAAAATTACAGTGGGTTAAACAATGTTACGTTTGTATATTTCGAATCAGTTATCTATTTCTATTCTATTATAGTTATTCATTTCTTCTTTCCTATCTTTGTTAATGTAATTATATGCAGGGGCGTGCACAGAGATTTTGGATAGGGTAGGCATACATACACTATCGAAATGTCTGTGCTTATATTATAATTGTGTGACTTTTCCGCATGTCAACATTTAACTGATGTTTGTGCGTGGCTACTATGAACATCCAAATATGTGATTACTGATAAGAACAAGTCATATAAATGACCGAATGATCGTGAGATATTAAGTAATTTTTTTTTTTTTGCGCTAATGAATAAAATGAAATGACATTACTAACTCAACTGTAAATAAGTAATAATTTATTTCACAAAAAAGAAAAAAAAAAATTCTGCTTATAAGTAAAATCAAGGCGCCTATCTTTTTTTAAATAGTTAGGTACTCTGTAAAACGTCGTCGTTAAAATTGGAAGATCGTTTTAAAATCCCTAAAAGTTTTTTTTTTCAATGAAAATCATAAACAAATTCATAAATGATCACTCTCACTGATTCACTCCTAGATACTCATTGGAATAGTAACTATTAATTTTGCTAATTTGTAAACTTCAAGGTAAAATAAGTTACCTAATAAGTTAAGATTTTGAATTCGTCTGATTTTAAAGACATCGGAGCCTGTTCATTATTTTCTTACATTATCAATGACGTTATCATTTAAAACATGCGCCTGTAATATTCTTGAACAATGTCAATACCGCGTTTTAAAATAATACATATTGCATATAAATTATATAATTATATATATTAAATAACACATATAGTTCAATTCGCTTGCGCTTAAAACAATCAACAGATTTATGTAACAAAATACACCAATAATCAAACAACAGAAGCCGACAAAATAAAAAGGTATTTTAACAAACAACAATGGTGCTGGCTGACAGCAGCTTCTTAACTCGGCCAGCGTATAATGTAGGCACTGCTTATTTGGGATTATAATACAAATGAAATTGCAAGACTACGTGCGAAAAGTTTACACACACAATCAAATAATTTTATTCCCACACACGCAAATATCCAAGCAAATTTAGTACCTGCTTACGTCGTGAAGTGGCGCGGACGTAGCGAAGAAGCCGCTGCGCGGGCATTGTAATTTGTGTTAGTAGTTTGCACTAACCTCAATAGATGGAACTATTACCAATAATTAAAGAGGTTTTTATATAAATTTTATTAATACGATTCGGGTATTCCGAATTAGAAAATTATTAGGGTATGCAGTGCTTATGTGCAAAGAGTATAATAATAATAGGGTAAAAGAGAGCCCTCTCGACGGAATTTTGTGCATATCGTTTGAAAGCGCCCCCTGGTTTTCTGAACGTACATTAACGTCAATATATATATATATACCTACGCATACCATAGCTATAGACAGGTATATTGTAATAATCCTATTGATTAGAGGTTATTAATGTTACTTCCATAAAAGCTATTTTGTTTCAGCAAGTTACAGAGATCATCATTGAAACAAAATAGCTTTTAGCGGAAGTAACATTAATCTAATGAATATAATAGAAATAAAACCACTTAATAAAATATAATAACAAAATATTTATTTATTACTTTTAAACTTATGTTCTTACATCCAAGAGCACAGTGATACGGCATTTTCTCTCTTTTAAAAGACACACACACATAACACAAGCGTCTTTTCGCAATTTTAAGACTGTATTTCACAATTTCTTATGGAATCACAATTCACAGCGCACAGGTACAATACTGCGAAGACTGAACTGGTTTCTGGGTAAGAATGATTATCAGGACGGAGGAGGTCCCAAGAGATCTCAACTCGACGTCAATAACACAGAAATCCTCTCAAAAACCAATAAACATGCGCAAAATGAATACGAAACAAACAAACACGTGCAAGCCGTGACCACAAACTAAAGTGCACTGCTTTATCGACAGTCTAGTTAAAAAAGTTAAATTTTATTATAGCGGCACCTATCGACATGCCATGGGTACCAATGTTTAGGTTCACGTTCAAAGATGTCATTAGTCACTTTGCTTCAGTTGCTGATGTTCTAAGCGAACCCCCCTTGCTTATGTGCCTCTATGGAGCGCACGCGCCTGATTATATGTTTAGGGCCAGACATCCACATACACGGCCATAAATTTAACGTGTCATCGTTAAATTTTAGAAATAAATCGGCTGTATAGCGCCCTGTCCGACCGTCATTAGTTATACCTGTGTCAGTCTCTTTCTCGTTTGCGGTTGAAAGTACCATTATTATCTTCCCATATTGCATCGCTTCGTGTGCACACAACATACAACTGCAACTCTAGATCAAATTAGAATTCAGCATGGGCAACACATAAAACCACTTGTATTCCGAGTTGAAAAATTAAAAATTAAGAAACTTTTTGGAAAATACGTCTGCTATTACCTAGAGAAGTGGACGCTGCCAGACACTTCCCACAGTATCATGAAGGTGTTTGACTTTAAAGGATTAAAAACCTTCTTTAAGAAAACCCCCATCGGCTAATCCGCATTTAGACAATAAACGTTCAAAATATCGACAAACAATTGCGATAAAGCACGTTGAAATTTGTTTACACGTTTATGATTTCCATAAAAGGGCATACAATAGTTGAATACAAGTTTTTCCAATAAATTTTTAATTGCACGTGTTAGGATAGCAGAGTGTGGGGGTAATTAAATAATATTAAAGCAAACATTACAGGAGAAACATTATGTACATAGTTACTTATAACATTACACACTGGACATATTTAGAATCATCAGCAATATAAATTACATAAGACCAGGCACATAAGAATTATGTGCCTATAACGAATATTCAGAATACTTAACTGGTAGTGTGCTCGGTCCGACGGCTCGATGGAGACTGTCTACTAAGGGACGAGTCACCGTATTTATAGGAAATGCCACTCTTAGAGTACCATCGAGCCGTTTTTATAATTTTATAAAAGTTTTCTACCCTCGGAATCAATTAAACTTAAGCAATCCACAATACAATACTTTTATTAGAATTATGACTCGTTATATATATAACACACGCGACTTCGTGTTACATAATAAAAACCCAGATGGCCGAATGTACTGTATTGAACGTGAATGTGTACAAGAATGTCATGGGTACATGAATGTGAACAAGAATGTCTGGTTACAAGCTATGCACTTACTTAATTAATAAACTTAGCTTAATCTTAATAATGGCTCAATGGGCCTCATACGAAGGCTCAGAGTCACACAAAGGGCAATGGAAAGAGCTATGCTCGGAGTTTCTCTGCGTGATCGAATCAGAAATGAGGAGATCCGCAGAAGAACCAAAGTCACCGACATAGCTCTGCGAGTCGCTAAACATAAGTGGCAGTGGGCAGGGCACATTGTTCGTAGAACCGATGGCCGATGGGGCAGTAAGGTTATGGAGTGGCGGCCACGTACTGGAAGACGCTGCGTAGGGAGGCCCCCAACAAGATGGGCCGATGACCCGGTGAAGGTCGCGGGAAACCGATGGATGCGGGCAGCACCAGACCGGTCAGCGTGGAAAGCCTTGGGGAAGGCCTTTGTCCAGCAGTGAACATCCATAGGCTGAAGAAGAATCTTAATAATAGTGGGGTAACCAATAAGAATACAGTTTGCTGTGCTGCAGAAATCCACGAGGTGGCGCGAGCATTCTCGATGTGTGATTCGTCGATCGAGGTTCTACCTCGATGGTCGGCGCGGCGTGTGATTGGTCGGTGTGGAGAGCGCGCCAATTCACATTAGGAACGTGCAGATCGGCGCTTAGCGTTTTTCCCGCGTGCATCGACGGTGGGCAACAGATTTGCTCGAGTGCCAAGTGTTTGCAGGCGCCCGCCATCACGGCGGCAGATTCTAATGTGTTGCAGCTGCTACAGTACTCCCCCCTTAGCGAAGCGTACGTAGCGTGCAGGCGTCTTGACGATCCTGCCAGATCTGGTACGTTGTTCCCTCGTCTGTGGTAGCTGCAGGTGCTTGATTAGTCTCACTGTTCGTATGCTTGGGATCATCTTCTATGCTGAGTGTGTACGCAGGTTTGAGGCGATCGATCGATATGTTGCTAGATTGTCCTGGTACTTGTATGGTAAAGTATTTTTCCTTTCGTTCGATGACCTTGTATGACCTTGCCTTTGTATGGATGCTGCAGAGGTTTGCGGATGGTGTCACCACGTACAAACACCTGGCTATATGTTTGTAAGTAGTTGTGCACAAACATACATCGCTTGTTTGAATGCGATTTGTATGTGGGTGTGAGCTTCGTGAGTCGTGCAGGTGATCGACATAATCGTGGTTCATTTTCGGTGTAGCTGGTGAAGGTGATAAAAAGTCCCCGGGTTAGGCCGCACGCCCCAGGCTGATTGCAAGGCAATGGTTCCATACAAGTGTTACGTCATCTAAGATGCTTTTACACAGCGCATATATGTTTCAATTATTAAAAAAATACATGCCGAAATAGAATACTGTTTTGTTATACATGCAAATTATTGCACAATGCCATGCTGTTCACACTTACATAGATACCTGTTTTGAATAGCAACAAACTTGCTTGTATTGTGCAACAGTTAGATGGTTGATTAGACGGTGCCCAGTCAGTTGTTACTTCAAATTTATGATCAGCCACAGGCCGCAAACTTACGCCTTGTAAATGGAGCTTTACTTTCATAATTGACATTTCAGTGGCAGTCACAGCTAGAAAATCATAGCATGTATCTAAAGTTTGTAGGGAGTTAAATGAAATGAAACCAATTATGATTAATACCCATTTACCCAAGAACCATAACATAATGTGTTTAATAGTAAAAACAGATAAACTGTCCAAAACTGAATACCACGAGTTGATGCCGAACAACAATAACAATTTTTGATAACTGTGTCGTCATATGATTTTAATAAATCGTTGAAAATATTGGTTGCTAAGTCGTCGTAGCTATCCCGACACTCGTGACGATTTGGTTCGGGTTTCGATTGTTTGTTTTCTTTTATGTCATACTCTACATTAATGATGAGGTCACCTTTATGTTTCTTTTTCTTTGAATCTTCGTCATAGACACAAACCTTTTCATCATCATCATCATCGTCTTCATCATCATAGTATAAGTCACCATCTGATTCCCACTCATGTGGTTTCTTAGTTTTTGGCACGTCTTCGTGGATATTTTGTTGGTAATAACATGGTGAACCTGGACCGCAAGCCACTGCGCCCGCTGTATAATCGGCCGGATACGCCACAGAATAAGCCGCTGGATACCCAACTGGCATTCCCATTGGAACGCCCATTGGAACACCCATTTGAACACCCATTGGAACACCCATTGGAACACCGACGGGAAAACCTATTGGAAATTTCTCAAAGTCTATGGGGTCTGGCGGTCGCGAAGTTGTAGCCTTTGGGTTTGTGGTTGTAATCAAGACTGGGCCTGTTGGATTGTTAACTATTTCATAAGGCAAGTACAAGTTCATCACTGTTGTAGCTCTTGTACATTTCTTAGTAGTAATAGATTTTGATGATGTCTTACCCATCTTGATTGGAAGCCTGCACACACATTTGGCACCATCTTCACAACTTATGCCTGGATAAATTTGCTGAGATAAACTTCTTAAGCCAACAGGTTTATCCTTTGTTTGATTATTTTTCTGGTCTGAATAACTAATAATAAATTTAAGGGGATTTTTTGTAACTTTAGATTCATTTTCAATATCATGGATCATAAAAGGAAATTCTTTTTTTTCAAATTCGTCGAAATATTGCGAATTCTCTTTAAAATCATCTGAATCAGGAAGAAGTTCTACTAATGGCCATTTTCGTTTTGATTCTAGTGTCGAATTTGTAATACTACTTTTGAATATTGATAGACTATCTTCTTCGTCATTTTCTTCAATATGTCGCTTTATAGGAATGATATCTGATAGTTTTTTGTTGAACTTGTTCAATTTCGGATGCGAACTTTGCGTTTTTGTAAAGTTGCGTATTACATGAAGTACTGATTTGCGTGTTGTAAAATCTGATGAAATATTCAGTATATCTGGAAAATAAATTTCATTTGTATTATTAAAACGCAAGCAATATTTTTCTTCATCAAAGTGAAATTTTCTGATAAATCAATTTCACTTTATCATTACCTTGAAAGATTAGATCCTGGTCAGCTTGTTGGCCATCATCTTGCCCGTTTTTATTCAAAACGTAATTATGTGTCTGGGAAAAATAAATTGGAAATAATAAAAATTGAAACACAAAAAACATAACCAGATATTACATATGAATAGGTACATTTTAAATGTCACTACAGTAGTCTACAAGCTCCACAATGTCTAGGTGGCCACGATGGTCTTGATTAAACGTTGGAAAAATATATTTATATATTGTTGTTATTAATTTATTATGATAATTGTTAAATTAATCGTATTGTTTTGTTGTATCAATGGTTTTAATACGAATCCCACTGATTTCTGTGAAATATGTCTCAACCACACTCTTTGCAAATACAAGGTACTACGGCTTTGACATTTTCCTAAATATCTGTATATGTGATTATTGTAATTTATTGTTATTGTGTTGGTAGGTACAAGGGCCCAGTGCTTCCTGCACATCATACTCCAGTTCAGCTAAACTCACGAGTCAAGATATCAAAAAACTCGTTAACAGAATAAATGATAGGAGAAACATTGTTGCTATGGGTTACTCAAAAATTCTTCCACACGCCGCTAATATGAAAAAAATAGTAAGTAAAAGTTCACCTTGAATCTGAAAAAATATTTCTAGTACAATAAGACTCAAAATATAAAATATCCCCTTTTATCATATGTTCTACTCGAAACATGAACTGAAATCACCAATATTTATGTTTTCAGCACTGGTCAACTGAGTTGGCTACTATTGCCCAACGGTGGGCCGACCAATGCGATCCAGCTCTGCACCCAGATAGAGAAGATCAATGCCGAGATTTAGGTTAGCTTTACGAATATGATTTTTAAATAGCCTTCATCTGTATTTTGCAAAGATACAGAGGCTTAAGTAATACAGCATAGTAAGTAAGACCACATTTCACCTGTTATGAATCCCTTGTGATAGGGGATCTTGTTTCTATCACAATGAACTTAACCCGGCGAATTCATAGAATCCAATATCTGTATGATTTAGATTAATAAATCTAGATCATAGAGAAAATCTATGGCGGTTCGCATTCGGAACAAAGAGGTCCTGAGAGCACTGTGTCATCTGGACGTGAATAAGGCTAGTGGTCCAAATGGTATACCAGCGATTGTTCTTAAGGCATGTGCGCCCGAGTTGTCTCCTGTATTGACGCGCCTATATCGCCTCTCATTTGGGACTGTTATAGTGCCCAAGTCCTGGAAGCTTGCCAACGTGCAGCCCGTGCCCAAAAAAGGTAGTCGTGCCGATCCTACCAACTATCGGCCGATTTCGGTAACCTCCATACTCTGCAAGATTATGGAGCGTGTATTGAACTCGCGCCTCTTGGCTTACCTGGAAGGTAACGATCTCCTCAGTGACCGACAGTACGGTTTTCGGCGCAATCGGTCAACTGGGGACCTACTACTGTATGCCACTCACTTGTGGGGCGAGGCCCTCGAGAAAAATGGGGAAGCGATTGCCGTCTCCCATGATGTCTCGTAGGCCTTCGACCGGGTATGGCACGCTGGCCGTTTGAGTAAGCTTCCAGCGTACGGCGTTTCCGCTGGCCTGACTGGCTGGGTAAAAGACTTCCTGACCAAAGACCATTGCCGGTGTTCCTCAGGGGTCTGTTCTCTCTACAACTCTGTTTCTGCTGCATATTAACGATCTGCTGATGCCCGGTATCTATGGGTATGCAGATGACAGCACAGTTGTGGAAAGATACCTGCCGGAAGCTCGGGCTAGTAAGGAAACAATCCGGTCCGAAGGAGAGGCTATGGTAGAGCGTACGAGTGCTGCACTACAGGCAGTCTCCGAATGGGGCAAAGCCAATCTTGTAGCATTCAATGCCGCCAAAACACAGGCGTGTCTTTTCACCGCCAAAAGGAGCCCGTTCACCTTGGCTCCTACTTTTCAGAATGTATCCTTGTAGTGCACCAACCGCCTTCAGCTTTTGGGAGTAGAGATTTCCTCGAACCTTAACTTTGGGAGGTTCATTGAGTCCAAGGCCAATGTGGCTGCCAGAAAACTTGGCGTTATCGCAAAGGTCCGGCGGTACTTCACACCGGGGCAGCTTCTAATGTTGTACAAAGCGCAGGTCCGCTCGTGTGTGGAGTACTGCAGCCACATTTGGGCTGGTGCTGCGAAATGTCACCTAGTTACTTTGGATTCAGTGGAGAGGCGTGCGAAGAGGCTGATTGGCGACCCAGACTTAACTCGAAACGGTCTCCAAAGCCTGGAGCACAGGCGTAGAGTAGCCAGCCTTTCGGTCTTCTATAGGATGCATTCTGGTGAGTGTGCAAGGGAATTGCATGATTTAATTCCCCCATCTCCGTTCCACCATCGGACGACCCGTCATACGGCGAGTTTCCACCCTTACGTTGTTGACACCACTGCGACCCGGACGAAGCGTTTCGCTTCCTCTTTTATACCGCGTACATCGAGGGACTGGAACAATTTGCCAGCGACGGCGTTTCCGTCACATTACAATTTAAGTGTCTTCAAGGCTAGAGTGAATAGGCTCTTAATAAATTAGCGGGCTTTACCATCAATGATCGCATCACTGCTTACCATCAGGCGGGATTGCGGTAAAGCGCTAGTTTATAACTTATAAAAAAATGGATTTTTAGGAAAATAAAAACAAAATAATAACTAGATAATGTATCTAGTCGCCGACATAGTCCAGCGGATTAGCTCTCTAAAGTGGCAGTAGGCGGGGCACATAGGTCGTAAAGCCGATGGCCCTTGGGGCAGAATGGCTCTTGAATGGTGACCACGTACCGGCAAGCGCAGCGTCGGACGCCCACCGACTAGGTGGTCGGATGATCTAACCAAAATCGCAGCGAAGCGCTGGATGCAGGCCGCGTCCAACCGTTCTTTTTGGAAATCCTTGGGGGAGGCCTATATCCAGCAGAGGACTTCATGTGACTGAGATGATGATGATGATGAATGTATATAGTTATTATCTAGTGTCTTTTTTCGGGGTAAACTTTAAATGGTAGGTACCCGACCTCTGGGAAGCGGGGTCAGGCGTGTAGGATTTTTCATCATCAGCATCAACATCGTCCTTTTTTATCGTCCACTGCTGGGCACAGGTCCTCTCATACAGAGAATGATTGAGCGTAATCACCACGCTTGCTCAATGCGGGTTGGCGTTCAGACTTAAAGTCCAGGTTTCCTCAAGATGTTTTCCTTCAACTTTTAATCAGTCATTGGTGTTCAAGATATACTTACAAAGTATATATAACTTAGAAAAGTTACATTGGTACATGCCTGAACCGCATCAGGAACTCCCGCATCCGTGGCAGTCTTCGTGTCCGTGACGTTGCAGACAAACTGCAGGAGGAACGCCTACGCTGGTACGGCCACGTCTTACGCAAACGTCATTTGTTACGTGAGTAACAAATGTCTTGCCATGGCGCCTCCACCGCGCCGGAAAAAGCGGGGTAGACCAAAGAAATGCTGGCTTGACGTTGTAAGAGATGACATGCGTGCCAACAAGCTTTTACCACACGATGCTAAAGATCGCGCGAAATGGAGGAGAATGTGCAAGAAAGCGGACCCCGGGCACCAACGCGAATGCCGCGGATGCAACCGGGATAAACGCTGAGATGATGATGATGATGATACTTGCCTGAACTGGAATCGAATCCGCACACTCATAATTGAGAGGCTGGTGTTTTAACTACTAGTCCATCACGACTGTTATTAGGTTGTAGCTGTTGTTTTGTTGTAGGATTTTTACTTCACTTAAACCACCCTAGTGATCAGCATCCGGACAAAGTACTATAAAAAATCTATCAGGATGCTAATTGCGTAATAGTACATTACGATATTAGTGCGTAATGATGGTTATAACATGCGAGGCGGAATTTCAGCCCGAGCCGAAGGTGAGGGTGTAATTGAGCCGAGCATGTTATAACCAATACTCACGTATATCGTACGACGTTTTTTAACACACTTGCGAGGAAACAGAAAAAAAAGTATTTTATATTTTGTTCATTTTAAATAAACTCAATCTGTGAATGCACACTATTGCTTTCCCGCCATTAGTATTATTATTTGCCATTTCAAATATGGAACAGCGCGCAGTGCGAGTCGTGCGGCGGCGATCAGTTCCATATTTACTTGAAATGGAAAATAATGCTGTTATGGAATTTGTATGGACTAACTTAACTATTTGCTTTGATAACACACGCGTTTGTTATGGCCCGCTTTACATATTTAAAACCGGTGGAATTACATCAGCTTTACGAGCAAGGGTGTTAAAAAACTATTTTCAGTCACAATCTGCATCAATTTGAACAAGACTGTTAATCCATTGCCTCGTATTATGTTCAAAAACTGTATCTGTTGAACAACTTACCTAAATAAAGCAATGAATGTTGTTGAACTGTGAAAGTGAAAGCCTGAACTGAAAGTTTGAACTATCAAAATGAAAACTGTTCGTGTGTTGTGCAATTATATATCAGCTGACGTCTAGAACAGCTACTTCGTCGATTAAGTTAACCAATATACAATATGTAAAGAAAGCCCCGTCCGATCCATAAGGATATTAAAGGTTAGGTAAACACATGACCAAATAAAATATGAAATTTTACATAATCATCATAGTAACAATACTAATGAATTTTGAAATAATCCTTTTTTTCCGCGAATTAATTCCAACTTTCCCAAGTGACAACACCAGTTTTGACGGTATTATTATGAGGGAATAGCAATGCGACCGCGTGCCGCGTGCCCTGACCCTTTTCGCCCGCGCATGTATTGCCTACGACACATGTATTAATTTACCTTCTTTTGCGAAATAATATTTTTAAGGAATTTCATTTTTAAACTCGATATGGATACCTAACAATACCTTCACGAATCGGAGAGGGTTTTCTTTACATATTCCTATAGATTTATAAGTTACAAAAAAATTTCAGAAAATGTAAAAGTGGGACAAAACATTGCTAGCGTTGTGGGTCCTTCGCCGGGCCTAAGCGTCAAAGGATTTGTGGAGACGTGGTTCATACAGGTTCTGGATTACACTGGAAGTGTAACTTATTACAATAAGTAAGTACTTGGATACACTTTAAAAACTGTAATTTTAAAATTGGCTTTAGTCACTTTATTTTATTTCGGCAGAATAAATATTTATTTTTCTTTTTACTTTTTAACTGGAACATAATATGTATTTTGGCAAATTTTAAATAAATCTCTTATTTAAATAAACACTAATGATACTTTTACTTGTGCCGTGAGACTTGTTTTTGGCACATTTAGTTTATTGTAAACCTTAAGAGTGGACGCTAGTACCGAGGAATTTGAGAAATAGGTATTTGAAGAAACTATTGCCCTCGCGCCGCTTTCAACCTTTCCCCGAAAAGTGCGAAAGGGACAGTTGCAACTCAGGCTGATTTTACCTACAAGAACGTTGACCAATAGATGTGTTGTATTCCGGTGTTTTCTTTTTCAAAACACGACAGATCTCAATTATTTTTATAACAAAATTTAGAGGATGAGTGTACCTATGCCTCTATTATTTTTTTTTGTTTGTCTAAAACTTATCACATTTGTGTAATAGTCGTCTGAACATCGCGGTAAAAATGGGTTAATTTCGGGATTTTCAAACATCATATTTCTTTTATTAAAATTTTCGAAAAAATAAAATAATAGGGGCGCGTATAATCAAGGTATGAAATTGTAGAATAAATCATTGCTCTAAAAGCGTTATCCACGAAGAAAACAGCGAAATACGTTTGTATGGAGAAAACGCCACTAGAGTCCCCTCTTAAGAAGCTGGATAATTTTTAGAGCTTCATGGGACTGCAGAGCGTGTTGGATAATAATTTGACACGCATTCCTAAGAACGCATAGTAGAGCGTAAAGGTATGCGTTCTTTATGGCAAAGGAGATAGATTACATTAAATTAGCCACAATCATCTGTCACCTGTCTCTGTGTCTATTGGTCTATAGGTCTACAATTATTTGTTGGGGCGTGGCTAAAATCTGAACTAATGCTGCCTTCTTAATTTCAAGGAAACTTAAATTTTGAAAGTAAAATGAAAGTCACGTATTACTTTCATTTCACTTTCTGCCGTCTGTCTTCACTTTTTACTTAATATGAAGAACACAAATGTTTACGAAAGGTCTAAGTTAAGCCTATGCCCAGGTTACGCTACGCCGTAGCCGGGGCTCTACGGCGTAGCGCGACGCAATTGCAAAATGGCTCGACAGAGGTCGTAAACGTACTCGCAGTTCTTCAATACTGTTCCATTATAGCCTTTATGATCTCGATATCGGGTGCCTTGTTGAGCTGATGTCGGTATAGGAATTTCAGTGTGTAAGCCTTACAGAATGAAATTAGTGCCTATATCAGTTCGTAGTAGAAGTCCATATCAACGCTGTTTTGCAGTTAAAAAATGAATATGAGTGTAACATATGTATGTATGTACATACGTGGTTGCTTTTTCCTATTTTCAGTCATTATTATGAAATATATGTTCCATTTTACTATTTCAGATCACGGGATAACAAGACTGCTTATTTAACACAACTAATATGGGCTAATACAGAATTTGTCGGATGTGGCAAAGTGAAATTCTACGTAAATACTTCTTAGTCATACTATCTTACTTCCTACGTCTTAAAATTTATGAGGATGAAATATTTTTGCTACTCTATCATGCAAAACTGCTGGTCTGGTCGTGCCTCGGAAAGCTCGTTAAGCCGTTGGTCCCGGTTGCCATACGAACATCTAGTGGCAGTCATTAAAGAGTTGTTGGAGCCCTCAAAAATTCCAACAAATGGTCAGCTGCAATGCTTCGATGTCGCCTTCGGGTTGTGGAGATCAGACGGCAGTCGCTTCACGGAATATGTCGAAGTTTTGCCATATCAGCAGTTAGACTGGTAAAAGCGGACCTCAGACTCCAAAGCTGAAAAAAAAAGCTTCGGATGCGACTGGGATAAACGCTGAGATCATGATGGCTCTATCATGCAAAACCACTGAACAGATTTTAGTATAATTCCGCACACAGGAACCATATAACCAGTACCCTAATTGCGTAACACACTATTATTATCAATTGGAATCATTTTGAAGCATATTTCTAATCCATTGCTCCTGATGTTTGAAAAATGTGTCTGATCAACAACGTAAACAATACAATGAATATTGCAAACTGTCAAATGGTACCCATTACTACTGATAGTGTGTTACGCTATTAGCCTGCAGGATTGTATAGAATAAGTTTGAAAACCTTGAAATTAGTGTCCTTGTAGGAATACTCCCAGTTGCAATAATGTCCCTTTGTGCCGATTGGCCTAGTTCTGTTCTGTCTCCTGCTTATAGAATAAGTTTGCGTTCATAATGAAAAAAACGATGTCGCCTAACTGTGTGGAGTGTGGAGTAGTTTAATACTTACATCACTTATTGATGGATTGTCTCCGATACGAGTCTGGTAGAAATGATTTGTTCAGGGTCTTGAGGCTGAACAGACTTGAAATAGGCACATAGTCCATAAAATCTTGGCCCAACCAAATGGCGATGATGCGAAGAGTTTAGGTTCATGGCTCAAATATGATAAATGTGTATTCAGGGTACGATGGGACTGACATACGCATTGCGATTATAAATATCCCTAAACAAAGGTGGAATAAAAAAAGGATTCTATAGGATACTTTTTATATCAATATTCTTTCAAGATCGAGATTTTAGCGAGGCGCTGCTTGTTAACAATAGAATCGGGAACAAAGGGGAATACTGACTCACTGAAATGTTTCAGGTAGTTGAACGAAATGTAATGCTAGAAAGGCTAGTATGTAACTTTGCGCCCAAGGGTAATGCCCACGTAAAGCCAGTATATTCTATTGGATATCCCGCAACGCAGTGTAAAGCTGGAATGGTACCAGATGATCAATACAAAGGACTGTGCGTTTATGAAGATGATGCAAACTGTAATATTATAATGATTATGAAATCATCATTTTATTAACTACCTACAATAGATAATAAAAGACAGAGGACTAAGCCGCAGGGCACCCTAATAGCATAGAATAAAGTTAATCTATGCTAATAGGGTAGTTAACTAAAAAAACTAATTAGTCCGTCAGTCAGATTTCCAAAACAGAAGAAAAAAGACACGTATTTTTTCTTTCTTCATATAAACAGAAAAACTCGTGTTACGTCACTACTTGCTACACTTTTTAGCAACGAGTGACGTCACCAGCCCCCACAGCTGCTCTTTGCCTTGCCTTTTATATGTATTTTATATTTGTCAATTTTTATTGATTTGATAAAACAAAGTATACGTATCCAATATTATTCTATAATCTGAATGGCGGACTAAATAGAAACATTTTTTTTACCCGGGAAACAACACACTATTACTATCAATTTAAATAATTTCAAAGCATATTGCTTATCCACTGCTTCGTATATGAGAAACGTGTGTCTGCTCAATCACGTAAATAACGTAATGAATGTTGTTGAATTATCAAACCGAAACCAATTGCTACTGATAATGTGTTTTGCAATTCTTGCCGTGGTTGGTACGTGGAGGCATCTTAACACACAGACCCCCTTATTCATAAATGATGTTTAAAGTTAACTAGTGATTAGCGATTCTTTAACCATACATTTTTGACTTTTTAACGTCACTTAACTTTAATCATCATAAGAATAAATATTGGAGTTTAAAGGAAATTTTTAAAAGTAACCTTTCCATCTCCCTTAAAACAAAAGTGATGAATTCCAACCTCCTACCAAGTTTGACGTACGGATGCCAGACGTGGAAGTTTACTTCAAAAATAAAAAACCTAATAACTACTTGTCAAAGAGGACTCGAACGCAGCATGCTTAAAATAAAAAAAACTAGACAAAATTCGACACACAAAAATAAGAGCAATAACTAAAGCAACAAATGCACTAACTTACGCTCAAAAACTGAAGTGAAAGACCAAAAAGGTAACGTTTTGGAAAGGACCTCTTGGTAAAAGAAGCAGAGGAAGACCACTGACACACTGGGACGGTGAGATTATTAAGCTAGCCGGCCCACACTGGAAGCAGACTGCACAGAAGAGACATCTGGTCAGCTTTGGAGGAGGCCTTTACCCAATAATGGGGTTCCTGCGAATTAGGTTAAGTTAATAATTAGGCACATTTAAATAAATTTAAGAAATAAACTATTTAGAAATTTAAGTTATAAATTAGTTTTTTAAATAAATAAATTAGGTAAACTAAAATAAATAAATAAATTTAGTTTTTAAATACATAAATATACAATAATCATGTAAGGTCATAAAAATTAGTAAACTTAAGAAAACAATGTAAAACTAATTAGTAGGAAATAAAAGGCTTTTTATTTTATTTATTTTATTAACTTTAATCATCGTTTATGAATAAACACAATAGTGTTTAAGGGGTTTTTTCATAAACAATGTGTACTACGGGGTTGTGTGACCAGAAACACGAAATGACAATATCTACGGGTTGTGTGACCACGATACATGAATGTCAATGTTGAGATGATATGATGTCAGGTAGTAGGAGGTGGTGGATGTTGTCAAGATAAAACGACCTTTACTAGCGAGTGTCTTCAATTCACTGATCATACACAGTTTAAATGAATAAGGAAATATTAAATGTAGGTCGCGCATGATCAATGCTATGCTATGTCATCAAATTAATTATGTATATAAAACTAATGTACGTTTGTCCTTACATAATGATTAAAGTTAAGTGTGTACAAACGTCTAAAATGTATGGTAAAAAAATCGCTAGTCACTAGTTAACTTTAAACATCGTTTGTGAATAAGGGGGTAACACCACGTTACGCTAAACTCGGAAACCACGTTAAGTTGTTGGTTGCCAGCTGCCATTCGTAGATTTTTGACTATCATTACGTATCGTCACAATCTTGAATCTTACCAGCCTTACCAAGGGGTTACATATAAGAAGGTTTTTTTTATATATTTGGCAGGAGTGGGAAATCCTCATGAACGCCCAGACTGCCTCACTTGTGGGCCAGTCTGGGCAGTGCCGGACTCTTACATAGTCAGAGACCTTTTCTGTGATGTATCTATTTTGTTTGCGTTGTAATTCTATTGACTTTACTGATTTCAATATAAGTAGAAAGGTTATAGATAGACAGTCACTCCAACTAAAATCATGATCCAGGTCTTCAGCTGCATCTGCCCCCTAATCGGCGAACACATTTTTGTCAAATGATTGCGACCGGTTGGGATCGTCCGGACCGCCCATTGGTCCGTTCGGTCCAAACGATCCCAAATAGTCGCAATCATTTGACAAAAATGTGTTCGCCGATTAGGGGGCTGGTTTGATTGGAAGCCGACCCCAATTATTCAGAAAAAGCTAATCATATTACGGCATTATTTTTTTTATCAAATCTTTGTGTTTGTAAGTCTTGGCATTGCAAAAGAGCCCTGGTACTTAAGTTCGTTTCTGAAGCAGCAAGATAATTAATTCCAAAATAATGGCCATAGTGGAATGAATACTCTTGCAGCTTATTGAGGTCTACTTCCATTAGTAGGTACCTACTTACATCAGAACAGTTAATGATTGTCTGCACTGCAGCTTTCACCATGACTAAATGAAAATAAATCGTTGTTCTATACAGGGTGTATCTGACATTGTAACGCAAACTTCGCGAAAAGGCTACACCGCATGTTACTAATAAAATTATGATAATCATTTATGTCGTTAATGTACGGTTCCAGAATTCACAGTGTTTAAAAAAAAGTGTCGGCTCGGCCTTTGAACGTTGCAAGCGTGCCGCCGTGCGGGTTTGTAGGTATGACGATGACCCGTGATGTGAACTCTATTAAATCAGCTGATAAGATAGTTTTTCGAGTTTTGTTCACATTGCGCTTTTTTGTGTAATTAGCGATATAATTAATTATTACTTTAAAATCCTATTGGATTATGAAAGTATAGCAATTATAAACGCTCTAAAGTGAAAAAAACTGCATATGTTTTTTTTTTAATCATGAAAAAGCCGACGAAAAATTCCACCACTGGGTGGTTCAGAATCACGTACTGGATCCGTGTAATCGTTTGTGCGTCGATGTCAGATACACCCTTTGTAAAAGGGCTTTTAGTAGTCACTTGGAAGTGTGAAATATTTTTTGTATGAGCTGTACATACGTGATCTGTATCGATATCTAAACTCATACAAGTAATTACCTAAACCGCTTGCGGCCATTTCGCTAACTGATTTGGTTTTGGCCTGTATGACAATGAAATCGGCCCACGCTCTAGTAAATCGATAAGAAGCCAGTGAGAAACTTTTTAGGCTATAGTTCATCGTCTTCATTATTTCATTAATCATCTAAAACACACTAACAAGAAAAGTTTATTAGCATCTTGATTACAGATACAAAACTATCTAGTCAAGGACGTCCAGTGAACAGTTTACTCAGGATCCTCAATTTATCAAACGATTCGGCGAAGCATGAAATTGATCCTATTCGGAACAATTTAAAACAAACTTATGTAAATAACAATTTTAACATTGAACAGCGAAATCAGAAAACGAGGCATATATTTACTAACAATACTTACGGTAAGCACCTTATTTCTTTTTTCTTCTTAACGCTTAATAATAATACAAGACAAAGTCTTGTCGCCAAGCGATTCGTCGTGTTCCGGCATGATGTCTGGTGAAGCCGTACGGAGGACGGGTCTGAGCAGTTGTGTTGCGTTGTGTGGCGGGTCCGATGCGCCAAATGTTGTTGTGTCGGGAGTTTGGTCGTGGAGAGTCACCAGATCAATCTCCCTCTAGCGCAGCATCGTTGGTCGTGATGGTCTTGGGTTTAACATTACATCACCTCGCTCATCTGCCGTCATCCTTCCTATTCCTAAGTTTTGTTTTAAGAAGTAAAAGGCTTAATAAACTAGTGCGCTTTACCATCAACGATTGCATCACTGCTTACCATCAGGCGGGATTGCAGTCAAGCACTAGTTTATAACTATTAAAAAAAATGCTTGATTGATCAAGATTTCAGGTCGGGAAATACCTGAAGGACGAGCCTACCGAATCAGTAGGGACGGCAGTTAAAAGTTCTCCGTCGTCAACGTGAGGAATGCATTTACGCACCGTACCCCAAAGGGCGTGTGTGGGACTCGCCCAGCCGAAGCTGGGAATACCCACTAAAAACCACAGCGGCACTCCGGCATCGCCATGAGCGATGTAAGGCGGGGGTCGGCACCTTTCCCGTGCCTCACGCCCGCCGCTCACCTCAGGGAGGGAGAAAGCGGGCGAAATCCCGCCTTCTCCTGCATCACGACCTCGCAGAAGGAGGCCATCGCCGCCCAGGCCTCCTCGCTCCCCACCATCGCTCTGACGATGGCAGGCAGCGAGAGGTCCCCTCCAATCGCCGTGACAAGATCGCGGCGCGGCACGGCCCACGACGGGCACACCGCGAGGGTGTGTTCCGCCGTGTCCTCCGCCGTGCCACAACCGTGGCACGACGGTGTCTCCTCTCGTCCTATCCGGTGCAGGTACCTGTCGAAGCAGCCGTGACCGGAGAGTGCCTGCACCAGACGGAAGGAGAGGAACCCGTGACGCCTGTCGAGCCAGTCCTCCAGGGCCGGCCCGATGGCGTCGAGGGTACGGCGGCCGAAGACGGCGGAGGCGAGATCCTGCGTACAATGCTGGACAAGAGCGACCCTCGCCTCCCGCCGGACGGCCTCCCTCACCTCTGCGCCCCGCCGTCCACTCGTACACTCTGGCGAGCACCCACGCCTCGAGCTCCCAAGGCGGGGTGCCCGCCAGAGCGCACGCCGCTGCGAAGCCCACCGTGCGGTAAGCCCGCGATGCCCGCTGGGCAACATTGCATCACCTCGCTCAACTGCCGTCATCCTTCATATTCCTAAGTATTTTAAATGAATAGGCTTAATAAACTAGTGCGTTTTACCATCAACGATTGCATCACTGCTTACCATCAGGCAGGATTGCAGTCAAGCACTATTTTATAATTATTAAAAAAAAAAAGTAACGAAGCCGAGAGCCACTTGTCCTACTCGTCATAGCATTTTTTTTTTTTTTACTGAACCGTACCTTTGTCTGATATTGAAGGTTCAAATTCCAACTCTGTGCTTCCTGAGCCAAACCCCCCGCCCCCAACCATTGACACTTGTTCTTCCCTTGAATTGACCGAGACTATTCAATATCTTCGAGTTACTATTGACCAATATCTCTCCTTAGCTTAGCTTAGCTTCTTCTCCAATAGCCTGGAGCACAGGCGTAGAGTAGCCAGCCTTTCGGTCTTCTATAGGATGCATTCTGGTGAGTGTGCAAGGGAATTGCAGAGTTGCATGATTTAATTCCCCCATCTCCGTCCCACGGCGACTTTCGACCCTCACGTTGTTAACACCATTACGATTCGGACGAAGCGTCTTGCTTCCTCTTTTTCCATTCCGCGTACATAGAGGGACTGGAACGACTGGAACGACAGCCTCCGTGGCGTAGCGGTAGCGGACTCGGCCGCTGTGCATAAAAGGCATAACAAAAATCTAAATTAAGGTAGAGCTAACAATAAATTTTTTTTTTTTTCATTTTCATTTAGATTTTTGTTATGCCTTTTATATGTATCTGTGTAAAAGCTAGTATTAGCAGTGCAAGGGGAGCCTGGTGACCTGTAACACAGGTTTTTCCCAAATGCCTATATCAGGCGCCAGTCTCTCACAAAGTTGGAATTCAGGTGAGACATTTTCTGTATACAGTAATTTTAAACCAGCTTTGTGAAAAGAGAATAAATGGTAAATTATTATTATTATAATCTTATTGGTTTTTTTTTTACAATCGTAACTTTTTTAAACGCTAGTTTGATTTTTATACTCGGCTTTAAAGGGTCCAAGATCCCTGTATCGTTGCATGCACCCATGACGACAATATTTTACATGCGCTACATTGCACACTACCGCCAACAGCAAAGTTTCACATCAAAAATAAAAGCTGGTTCCAGCAATTCATTTTTGTGCAATGTTACTTAGCGTGATGTACAGAATACATATGTAGTTAAAGGGTGTGTCTTTGTACTACCTGCATACCCTTAGTTGTGTGGCCCCTAGTCAATGTTCCTAGTCAGTGTTGTTGTGTCTTTCTCTTTCACACATCAAATAACCTTGTATGTTGGTCAGTAGGTACGTACAAAACGAAGTATTCGCTTAATCTTAACTAATAATTTCAGCTGCAGTTAAACGAATTCCACAATTACGCAAGCAGATGAATGGAAATAGTTTCATGAATACTTCAAGAAATTATATTGAGCACCATTACCAACATGATCGCGGACACTCACACCTGTATCATGGACACGAACCGTCGCGATATAACTACGACACGACTTTAATCAATACCAATCAAGATTTTAGAAGATATGATTACACAACCGAACCTATAACATCATATTCTACAACAAATTTGAGAAAATTTAATCAATATGCACAATGCACCCGCAGCATAAGACCGATTCAAGATAACTGTGCCCAAAATCAATGCACTACGACGGCACGAGATTGTTGCCTACAACAAACCATGTATCCATTTAGATGTACTGATATATTATGTACTCAACCGGTGGAAGATCACACCTGCTTTACCCCCTATATCCCCCCACTGCCAGATCCATGCGCATATACGCAACCAACATGTCCGCCAATAAGTACAAACTGCAACTACAACACAAATTGTCCCTGTAGTGTCCCTTGTTCTACAAGTACATGTTGTTTTACAACAATATGTCCAGGACCACGTAGGCAAAACAATGATTTCAATGATTACAGAAGGGCGGGTACGCTTCAGTATTACGATATGTTTCCTAATGTTGTAGTGCGAAGTGGCGACATAAAATTATCACAAGATAATTCAAATCAGAAGGATATGGCGATCGTTACTAACATGGACTTTAATAAATCGTATAAGGCAATATACAATGAAAAGGATTCTGATCAAATACATAAAGGTGTGTCCGATTACCCAAAATTTAAATCACAAGAACACGACTATATATACCGTTCCTATAATCCTGGCCTTAGAAAAAAACGTCAACTAGAAGATCAAATGCCCGTAAAGCCATTTTGGCAAATTGAAAATTTTAACCATCCCAACTCACCTGAGCTGAAAAGTATGAAATTTACCACGCTTAAACATTTAAAAAATAAGAATCAAAGAAAAAATTCGGCGAAATGGTTAACAAGTACAGAACCAATAACACTTAAATTGGCAGATTACGCTGACTATCAGCCGGAACACATCACAGAAAAATACTTATCTTTTGATGAATTAATGCATCTAAGAAAAATAAACGACGGATTTGCACGTTATGATTTAAGACGGCAAGGCAAAACAACAAAAACTACTACCACAAAAAAAGCAGCTACCACAAAAGCTGCTACCACAAAAGGAGCTACCACAAAAGCAACTACCACAAAAGCAACAATGAAGACGACGGCGACAACCAAAAAAACTACTGTTACAACTAAGAACACTCAAACTACAAAAACTACTACAACCACTAAGGCTACTGTAGCAACAACAGAATATACTGCAAACACACCGTTTGAAAGGCAAAAATATTGTACTCGAAAAATAACATGTACATGGACGATTTTCACGGGCAACGGTGAAGATGGAGTACCGGGAGGTGAAGGGGGAGGTGGATTTACACTGGATGTCGGTTCCCGAACCCCACCCGGGTATGTGGACGGATGTACCCGAACTTCCACTTGCACCCGTGACAACATGGATCGCAACAAAATATTTTCTACAGTACCGCCCCCCGTTACTCCAGATACCGGTGAGTCCGGTGAACCTCCTCCAGAAGATGAAGATTACTGTGAGCGTCGATCTCTTAACGTTCAAAGACGAAATTCTGATACGAAAACAGGAACTATTCTTCTACTTAGGTACCTAGATCATACAAATGTTCCCATTTTAACTTCTAAAGTCAATACTGATTCTGATGTTAACTCATTTAATATAGAAAGCTTGACTGAAAGTCTTTCAAATGCTTGTAATTGTAATGAAAAATATGCAAGACAAAAGAGAGGAGGAAGCGATTGCTCAAGAGTTTGTGAAGATATGTATGACAACACTAGGAGCTCAATCTCATATAGTCATCTTTACTACTTAATACTGAGTAAAATTCTCAAGTCAAACCAAGAAAATAAATATAATAGACAGTGTCCATGCAACACTTCAGTAAGCTCAAGCCCAATTATGCATTTATTTTTGTTAGTATTTTTAAATACATTTCATTTATAAATAATAATGCGCCTTTTATCGTCTTGAATCTCAGTATATTCTAACCCATCGTAATATAATTAAATAGACATATTTTTAACTGTAGCAAATAATAAGTAAGTTGAAAAGAAAAAAATGCTGATCGATTTGCTGAACAACTAAATCTATCATTCAACTTTAGTTTTTTTAAATCAGCCGCTATCTTTCGCACTAGTGCCTTGTAACTTCCATTGTTGCATGTATGAGAAATAGATTTCTTTTTAATGTTTTTCTTATAGTGGTGACTGGATTCATAAGTGCAAACAATATTCTTATAGAATTCAGATCTGCTAAGATTTACACTTCTCCGATTTCGCTTTGATTGGTCAAAATATTCTCCTTTCTTATTTTTGGCATAAACATTAATGTTCAATAAGGTGTTATTTTTTTCTGAAATATCACAAAAAGCTATGTCTTTAATCGGATTATTACCAGCTAATATGAGAGCCTATTCATTACTTTGAGATGTATAAGACATATCGGCGATATTTTGTAAAAACTTTTTCATAACACCTTGTCCAGTCTTGTATAAATTCATATTATCCGGAGACAATATAACAAGTGCAGTCGTACTTTCGATCGAGGTATCAGATTCAAAAATGTCATCCAAAAAGTCTTTTGTTACTGTGCTCATTTTCAAATCATCCAAAACCAAGTCTGACACAGGTAAATTTATATCATCATAGTATGATTCCGTGCTTTCAGTGCTAGTTTCCTCGTTTTCTTCCGGGAAAAAATAGTGACCAGTAAAATCGTCATTTGGCTGGGTTTTAGGTAATTCGGCCTGGACTATGATAGGTTTAACTGAAGATAAAAGTTGAGGATATGCACTGTAACCCTCAGATACTTGCATTTTATCTAAAAATAAGGAAATAATTATTAATAAATACACTCTCTTAAATTATGTAATTAAATCAAAATATACAGTACCACCATTTCTGAAAATAACTGCTTCAATCAAATCAACTAAAAATGTAGAATTGACATAGTCACTTGTTACTGTTTTTCTTGTTGTAGAAGTCACTTTTTTACTATAAAGTCTATCAACAAATGCCGCCACACCAACATCATGAAACGAACTTTCCGAATGAGAATTTATGGATTTATTAGTCGATATTAAGTCCTTGATCATTGGATCATTGCTTAATTTTTTCTTTAATAATTCAACAAAGTCATTCACTGCCATAATATCTTTACAAGAATGTGGTTTGGTGCGTGGAGTAATAGTTTGCTTATTATAGTCATATAAATGAGAAAAGTAATCGAATTGTGTGTATGTTTCATTTTCCAATGCGATGTCAGGCATACTCTCATCCAAAATTTCAGTAAAATAACTGCTTTCTTCGGTTATCGTACTTTGAGTGGTATGTTCAATCAACACCTCTTTTTGAATTGGGGATGTGATATCGTCTTTTTCAGTTTCGATATGTTTTGATTTATGAACTGCAAAATTATTGAAACGTTTAAATATTGTTTGTAGCTACTACCTACTATTTTAAAAAGGTGTGGGATTTTAGTGTCTATAAATGCGGTAGCTGACGATTCTACTGTAATGGTATTTGAAACTGGGAAACATCGTGTACTATCATGATGATGTGATGTGTACCTATACAACGTGTAACATAAAGGGTATATACATACATAACAAAGGCATGGCATCTTTACATGATATTAAACGATATTGGAAGGGTTTTTTAATCCTATCTCTTTATGTTAGGAAGTTATGAGGAAAAACACCGCCTGTGATAGGCTACTATCATACTAGTCGCACAGAGATATTGAAGACATTTATCGGATTTTGGCAAGTAACGTGACGGATAACGAGTAGTTATTAACGTATGTAGTGTGCTGCCACGTTTGTTATGATTTGATTTTAAGAAACACACGAAATCGAACATTTGGTACCAATTTTTTGAGTATTTTATTTTGAGTTAAAACCCTTCCGATATCGTTTCATATCATCTAAAGATGCCATGAACTTGTATGTATATACCCTTTTTGTTACACGTTGTACATCGTTCGTTAAAATAAATACTCACAGCACAACGCTTTATATACCGAATCACAAGAGGCATCAAAAGGACATCTGGAACATGGCAGGCCGCTCGAATAAACAGATCTATTCCGAATATTACCGGCAGGTGCAAAATTGCATACCAGTCTATAAATTGTTCTGTATTTAAGATTTATATCCTCTAGGCGTTCCTGTTACACAAAAGTATACAATGATGTAAAGGAGATGTTTCATTTTGGGCCACCACTATGTACAGTATATAAAAAAGGGAAAAAAATATAGATTTGCATAAAAATACTACTAAATTAATTTGAATAAAAATACAAGTACAATAACTAGCTTTCCGCCCGCGGCTTCGCCCGCGTGGAGTTCGGTTATATCGCGCTTTTTAGATTTCCCTCGGGAACATCAAATTTTTCCGTGATAAAAGGTAGCCTATGTTCTTTCTCAGAGTCTAAAGATTGTCTGTGCCAAATTTCATCAAAATCGGTTGAGAGGTTTAAGCGGGAAAGCGTAACAGACAGACAGACAGACAGAGTTACTTTCGCAATTATAATATTAGTATGGATTAATTATTTGAAACGTTTTTAGCGTGATAACCCTTTTTAAAGGTAACCATGACACTTTTTATGACGTTTGATTGGCGACTTTGACAGTTCTATTTTCCCGTTGTGTTCGTGTCGAGTGTTGATTTGAGTTGATTGTGTTTATTTAATTCATGTTTTGTTTTTTTCTCAGTCATAAAATATGGTAGATAATACAATATGTTAAGAAAACCCTGTCCGACCCGTAAGGATAATAAAGGTTAGGTAAACACATGACCAAATAACATATGAAATTTTACATAATCATCATAGTAACAATACTAGTGAATTTTGAAATAATCTTTTTTTCCCGCGAATTAATACCAACTTCCCCAAAATATGGTAACTTTTAAAAAGTGACAACATTATTTTTGACGGTATAATTCTGAGCGAATAACGATGCGACCGCGTGCCGCGTGCCCTGCCCCTCTTAGCCCGCGCCTGTATAGCCTACCGCACATGTTTTAAGTTACCTCATTTTGCGAAATAATATTTATTTTCTAGGGGGATTTTTTTTAAGTTTAGCCCGGCTTTGTAGGCTTTAGTAGAATCAGTTATCGATACCTAACAATACCTTCACGGATCGGACAGGGTTTTCTTTACTTATTGTATAGATACGATAGCCTAAGAAACATCACACGTCAATCAAATGTCACTGTCAAAACATTATTTCGCTTATTGCTGACCACCATATTTATTAGTAGTTGTGTTGCACTCCTTGGCCGAGTTAAATTGAATCTCTATAAAAACTAAGCCAAAATATAGGAAATTAACATTAAAAACAGTTAACTATTGCGGAACTATACCTAGCATTAAGTGTACAATGTGCTGGCCCAGGCTCCATACATTTCTGAAACATCGCCTTTACTTGGCAAAGCCTTGCTAGGCGAGGACATCAGCCGAATTAGATGTACTTTACGTTTAAAAAACGATGTAAACTGAAAGTCACCTTTCAGAATCAACTAATACGAGAGGGTATTGTATAAGCGGTATATAATGCCAGCAATATACTTAGAACAATAATACATTATGCACAATTAAATAAATAAACATCAAATAATGTTGCCATACTTTAAATTTCACTCCACCGCAGCCGACTTGATTTGTCTCTTCCCATACTAGTTGCGTAAAATAATCGTAATGTGAGCTGCTAGTCTCTGATGATCTGTAATTATAAATCTTTCATAAAATCGTAATTATTAAATACATCTTCATTGTGATTTAAAGAGTTATCGAACAAGACGGCCTCATTGGTCAATATCGTGAGGTCCTGGACTTTAATTCCCCGAGGTTCCAATTCTCCCCACTCTAGGAATTACTCCTGTATCGTGATTGGGTTACAAACATTTAAAAATACATACACAAACAGCCAGACCCGGAACACCTGTACCCGTAAGCCACCTGGAGGCCATACAAATATTTGTTCCGTGTGGGAATCGAAGCCGCGACACGCAACGCAGCAGTCGATCGCTCAGCCACCGCACGAACCATGTCGTCATTGGAAAATTAAATTGGAAATTTCTCAGTGACAGCTTGGAATCCGGATTTATGGCTGGTTTATAGCAAGGCTCACCCTACTTCATTATATGGGTCTCCAACGGCAGAATGCAGGGGTTAGGTTACCTATTATACGCGTCTGCCTTACCTCGGGTAACAAGGTATACCTACCTTGAGACGTGATGTTATGGTAATTAAAACTTACGGCACATATCGTGACAGTGTCGTTGCATTAATATTCAGTAGTTCCATGTACCATACATCAACGAGGGCCAAAGGCGTTAGACCGGGAGCATCACCGTGTACTGTAGCAATATTTTGTGCCACGGGCATTTTACCTGCAACGAACCCATAATAAAGTAACAAATATTTTTTTAATAAGAACTTCATGTAATCGATGTAGAGATGTAAACAAAAGTGATATTCTTATACCTATAATTTTAGCTTCAATTTATATTGATAGAGCTAGATGTGAGAACAGGCGTGCGTGCTTATATTGATGCATAATAGTATGTACATTATAAGTGCGGTAAGTTGAAAATTTACAGCCTCTGCTTTCACAAAAAAATCAAAATAATATTTTTTTTTTAAATGTAACAATTTCTAATTTTTTTTTTTTTTGTAAATGTACAAAAATCAAGCGCCCCGTGTCGAGGGTATACAGCAAATGGGCAGCTTAGCCGCTCGGTTGCTTCTGGGAACGATCGTTTCCAAACAAAAAATCCGAACCTTGCTCGTGGAAACAATTGTTGCAGAGTCTTCATTTTTGTTAAACGACTTAAAACTCTAATAATATTACGTTAGAGACCTTTCGAAACCTCTTAAAATCGTAGACTAGTAACACATGTGCTGAATGAGCGCAAATTCACAACAGCCATAGACTAAATTTTATTTAATATTTTGAAGTGAAGTTGAAGTCACCATTTTGTAACTTTCTGTCATCAAAGTTAGTGAGTGCTCCAATCAAAAATGCCACAAGTATCCAAATTTATTGTTTATTATTTAATTTAAGGTACCAAATTATTGTAGAAGATATATTCTCTGATATTTTAAACTTTTATTTATACATACTTTATGTGAAATGTGATAAAATCCAAAGAATCGAACGTGCCTTTTTTGTTGTTTGTTTACAATATTTTAAAGTGTTAATTTATAGTGAAATTACTTAAAACTCCGGAGAATTATGAATAAAATAGTAAAGGTAAGACTCAATTTTAATCATAAATACTATAATATCTTGTAAAACAACAGGATTACATAAATTTTGGCGCCAAGTACGTACGTAGTAACGAATTCTTGCACTGGCCACAATCGTTTCCTAGAAGCAAAGTAAGTTTTAGTGCCAGGGTTGACGCACGCGGTATCTTTCACGCATATTTTTTTTTGGTTGAAATGAAATGTATGGATTTGAGTGGTTTTTCAGTTTGGTTGATAATTTAATAATTTAATACTTGATAATTTTAAACTGTGCCATACGGTCGTCATTATTAAAAAACATGCATAATGTTATTATAAAATGTATTTTTTTATTAGAACGATTTTTGGGCAATACTTATTATTTGATTAATTAATTAATTAATAATTACACGGTACATTTTATTATATATTGTAGTTTATTGGTGTGTGTTGGTTCTGTAAGTGGTGGTGGCGCTATTGCGCTAGTAGACGAAGAGGGCAACGGGGAGAAAGTGGAAGAGGGGGAAAGGGAAGTAAAAGGGGAGGTAGGGGAAAAGGAAGTGAAAGACGAGGAAGGGGCCAAGGACGAGGGCAAGCGATGAGACCAGAAACGGAAAACCTGGATCCTATCGCATCGCAAACTTATTTATGTATTTGTATTATATTTTATTTAAACAATGTTATATAAATATATGTATCATGTTTATTTTAGTTTATTTTTTTACAAACATATGTACTCATAATTTATGTACAAAATAAACTAAATAAAAAAGGTATTTGATTAAATAACCCGACAGTAAAATTAGTACGACGCAACCCTAGCGCTAGCGCTACATGTGATAGGCGGCCATCTTGCTTTTTTTTGCATTTCAAATGGTTCGCTAGCAAAAATGTGCATTGTTAGGAACTCATTTTGCGTAAGTATTTTGTTTCGTAGTAATTATAACATTCTTATTTAATAATAGTGTCGTATATTTTTAGAAACTACGTGATTTACCGATTCTATCTATACCTTTATCCAAATAAAGTTAATATTAAAGTCTTCTGTAATCTTGACCTAAATATGATATGTAATTTATCCCAAATTTGCGCACTAGCTCTCTTTATTTAAAGATTATGATTAAAAATCTGTGTATTTGTGTATATATTTTTATTCAAAATTAAAGATCGGTAATGAACCTACAAGAAAATACTAATATTTTTGTCCTATGACTTATGGTTATGGTATAAAATTTACTTTGATTACATATTGCAATTTGACAGTGAATTACACAGCCCGCAAAGTTATTGCTCGGTTTCACATTTTTTTTTACCAAATTATTAAGTCTTTTCTGGATTTATTTTTGATTAAAACGACAAAGTAACTATAATACTTTAGGAAAATTAAAAAAAAAATTAGACTTATCGATCTTATTTCGCTATAAAACCGTATTTTTTATTAGAAGTAGACAATATGCTTGTTCTCAAATTTTCTAGTTATATATAAATATAATTATATTAAAAACTCGAGAAAGAATTGACTAATATTTATTGTATAACTCATTGGCTACATAATACAGTTTTTTTTTTTATTATAAAACCTATCCAGTCGGTAGTAAATTAAGTTTTTGTTATGACATGTCACAGCGCATTATGCGACGGAGTGTGCCGAGCAAAGTTCGGCAACTTTTTCATATTTGCAAGCAAGCGAGCGGCAGATATAATTGCTTTGCAAGAGACATGGTTGCTTCCGGATGAGATGTCATACTTGGCTGAGGTGTGAGTACACAGTGAGTTTGGAAGAACTGGCCGGTATTTTCGGCCTTTCAGTAGAGTTGCACTGCTGTGGCATAAGGCGTTTTTATCGTAACATAAAACTTAACTTTCTCCTTGGAACAAGACTGGACATTTGTGGACACTAGTAGGAATGCGGCTCAATGTCTGGATTAAGAAAGCTTAAATAACTCTGAACTTAGGCTCATTGATTTACATACTGGTTTACAACAGCGCTATAGAAAATATTTTAATTCTAGCTGTGCCCCGCAGTTTCACCCGCGTAAGCTTCGAACCGAAAGAGCTCAGTTGATATAAATTAAGCGCCTGTTAAAATAATGGAAGCATTATGTAAGACCGCGTTTGCTCCCGTTTTCGCAACATTTTTTGTTCCTGCTCTGCTCCTATTAGTCCCAGCGGAATGTTTTATAGCCTATGTCCTTTCTCAGGCGCTAGACTATCTGTGTACCAAATTTGATTACAATCGGTTCAGTAGTTTTGGCGTGAAAGCCGAACAGACAGACAGACAGAGATACTTTCGCATTTATAATATTAGTATGGATTAGAATGGAAGTATGGATTACTTCACATAGAGTGGTCAAAGGTAATGTTTTTAAAGAGGTAGTAAATATAAAAGACTTGTGAAAATCTTTGGCGGGGTCAACCAGGTACATACCCGTTTCGCCCCTGTTTGAGCGCGGCTTATAAAAATGCATGGGTGGGTTGAAACCCGATGTACTGAATGATACACCATGTACTGAAGTACATGGTGTATCATTCAGTACATCGGGTCTCATTAATGACTCAATAGTGAAAACGAGGATTTTTTGTAAAGAGTGTTTAAATGCTGCCAAAACTCCCAGGAACAGTTGAAAATGGATTTACTAAGCAAGCACCATGCCAATTCAAATTTTAAAAAAGTTTATGGAAAGGTACTAGTAATGGTTTCCTGTGAATATCGATGGGGTCACCAACCCAAAATATATTGCTGAGTTGTTCAAAACTCAGTTTTCCAGACAGTCTACCTTGGGATCATCGCGCGGGGTGCTCGATAGTCTTCGCATAGATTAGGAAGTCCCAACGGTGGTCTCGGCGAAAGAGTTCAGGGCTATAAGTAGGAATATGGTTGGAGCGAAGTCCCCAGGGCACGAGCACCGAGAACCTGAAGCAGGCTGGTGTGCATTACTCGCTAACTTACTCGCAACCACTATGATATTTGACTTGGGTCTGTCTCATTCGCACTTGCCCTCAGATATGATGAGGTCTCTGGCGGTTCCAGAAATCAAGAACAAGACTAGAGACTACCCGTCCAATACAGGCCAATATTACTTGCCACCATCATAGCCAAGGTACTTGACAGCGTGCTCAACTCGTATCTAAATAGGCATCTCAAGATTCATGACGGCCATACTTAGTCTGAAGCACATTTAAATGAGTCATGCTGCTGAGTTGAGCGACTTAGCAGCATCCGTGTCGGCTGCTATATGGAGGTACTTTGAATAGTTATGTATATATAAATAAATGATTTACTTAAAGAAGACTTGCCTTTTACATTGCAATATCGGACAAGTGCGTAATGAGATACAATAGGATATTGAAATTGGTGCATCAGCAAATTACAAAAGTATTTTACATGGAGCGGCAACCTGTCTGACCTCTACAATGTGAGTAAAACAATACTCTTTTTTGAGCCCGAATTCCGATGTATACAATATGTAAAGAAAACCCTGTCCGACCCATAAGGATAACAAAGGTTAGGCAATCACATGACCAAATAAAATTTAAAATTTTGCATAATCATCATAGTAACAATACTAATCAATTTTAAAACTATCTTTTTTCCCCGCGAATTTACGCTAACTTCCCCAAAATTTGGTGTTTTTAAAAAAATGACAACACCATTTTAGGCGGTATAATTGTCGGCTTTCCTTTTATTGTTCTGTTAGATTATTTATTTCTTTGGCGGCGTCGCGCGTGAGCTTTGTCGGCGACGTAAAAGAAATAACTAGTGATGCACTAATTTTTGCGTAATAACGTTTTTTTATCGCTATTAATCGAAACTTGTATCTGGTTGAATGATTTGTTAAAAACACAGATTACCCAATGGTAAAAGTACTTTTGTTTGTTTATCGATTAATTACCTACTAATAACATTATTATAACACAAGTATTAGTAAACAGAAACGAGAAGGACTTATGAAACACAATTTTAGTAAAATTTTACAAATATTTTAACGGTCAATATCAGCGATTTTGAGACAGAAACTGAAATTAAAAATTTGGCATGATTTTCATTTACAGCAGTGTATCTAACTAATTTAAGTTTTGTAAAAGTTCTAAACAATTCCATGCGATGTTGAATCTAGAATGAGAATGAGAAACTACAATACTAAATCGATAACAAAAATAGACGAGTAAATTGTTTCCATCGAAAATCAATATTTTGATTACTTACACATCCTTACTCAAAGGATGCCGCGAGGCCCAGCCGCGTAGGTACAATTTTAAAAATAAAAATCATTTTTACTTTAAATTATCAGTTACGCGTAAACATCGCTCTAGTGAAGACTATTCGTGTATTGTGTGATCATGTCGTTTCCTAATGTAGTGTAATGTAATATGCTGATGGAAGGTAGCAGCAACTGCTGTGTTGTGATCAGGTGATTGTGGTCAATGTGGTTCCAGTATGACGGTGCGTCACCATATCTTTGTCCTGTACGTGAGAATCTCCATTATCAGTTCGGCGAGCAGTGGATTGGTAAGGGCGGACCAACTGTGGTCAGCGCGGATTTGACACCACTTGATTTTTATTTGTGTGCATGTCCGTGCTAATCTCGTGCGACGGTACCAGCTGGACCTGTATCGTTATTAGTGAACGAAATTTATAAATTAATTTTTTAAATTAATATGGAACAACATCTCCGCCTCAGCGATTATGCTCATCGAATGAAATGATACATTTGGAGAGTCAGAAGACCTTCCTACTTAAAAAAAAAAAGTTCTTTTCACGAGCTGCCTAAGTATCATCATTTGTTTCGAGACTCGATAAACGTGGATAAATTACCTATACCTACATGCATGAGGTCAACTGAGGTTATGAACTGTGCCTGTGTTGCCATGAAATTACCTATTTATTTTATTTAAGTTATTAATTTTTTAGGGGGATTTTTTTTTTAAGTTTAGCCAGGTTTTGTAGGCATTAGTAGAATCAGTTATCGATACCTAATAATACCTTCACGGGTCGGACAGGGTTTTCTTAACATATTGTATAATTACGCCACCTCATTGATGTACGTTGTACATCAATGCGCTACCTATATAAAGAGCACGTGGTAGTGGAAGACACCTACGTATGTACCAGTACGTAGGTGTCTCCTTAGGTACTTACGTACACACCTACAGGTTCTAGTCAATGTCGATAAGTACCCTATATATATAATGTACTCTGTGATAAGTACGATCACTCTCTTAGACAACAAGCAACGGAAAGTGTACACTTATACGTATCAAGTGTACGACTTCCTTGGGTGTTAACAAATTATACGGCAATGGTTTTGAAATCTTATATCATCTTCATGTTAGGAACATATGAGACATCTCAAAACCTACATGAAAGAAACCAACCGTTCGCGTTACCCTACATTGTCGGCTCGTTTGATCCCGTCGTTAAACAAAGATAAAGAAGACGGGTATGGTGAAGTTGTTTAGTATAGTTCAACTCAGGAGTTCAGGACACATTAGCAGTTAAAAGTGGTATACCAGTATTACACTATATAATTTAGTTTATATATCCACATCCACATCATGTACAACCAGTGACGGATTAACCCGTAATCAAATTAAGCAATTGCCTAGGGCATCACGTCTAGGGGGGCACCAGAACAAGCACAAAAAAATCCATCCTGAGGGCATCACGAATCACGTCCTCACTCTCACGTCACCAAAAACCACACCAAAAAAGTTCCTAGGACTAATTTGAAAATTCGCGCGTTTTAAGTTGACATAGAGTCCGACCTAGAGTCATAACCCCGCACCCGCTTGCCCACTCGCTGCCCGCTAGTGCATTCGGCAATTCGAATGTACCGGAATATGCGGTGCGACTTTGATTCTTTGGGCCGTGGAAGAATTTAGACTCCCGCGGCCCCACGCGCGCTCGTGATAGAAGAGACACCGGGGTGGTTTTAGTCAGTAAGAGTCTGACAGACCCCGTCGCCTACCCCAGGGCGGCGGACATCCATTGAGGATTTCCACACCGGAAAAAAAATAAAATAAAGGTACACGTAACTGTCAACAACTTCGAGAACAGAGTCTCCAATCTTTATAGGAGTCGGTACAACATGGGCGTTAGACATGACTGGTCTTGTCCATGTTCATTTTAAGACCGACTCGCTCGAAGGCTCTACTGAGGTCTTCGAGCATTGTACTCAGGTCCTCCGTGGTCTCAGCCATGGCTACGATATCATCAGCAAACCGAAGGTATGTCATATACTCGCTATTGACGTTGATGCCAAGTCCTTTCCAGTCCAGAACCTTGAAGACATCCTCCAATGCAGCGGTGAACAGTTTCGGGGAGATAACATCTCCCTGTCTGACACCACGCTGCAGAGGTATTGGTTTCGAGGTCTGGTCCTGTATTCGGACTGACATGGTGGCGTTTTCGTACAAACCCTTCAGCGCTTAATATACCGATAGTCTATTTGGCACCGCTGGAGAGACTGCAGTACAGCCCAGGTCTCGATCAGGTGTATAAAATAATACATGATAATAAAATTGAATCAGCTTTCCCTAATATGGAAACAGATCCCTGCGTATATTTTTATCGCTTATGATTTCAAATTGCTCAGCGGAGCGTTCTTTTACAAAATTAAAATTATTAAAAAAGGACAAAGATGATACAAGAAAGGCTCGATTGTTTATCGATATTATACATAGAGTCCGATATGATAAAAACATTACACGTTAATACTATCTTGCGTGAATCCAATGCCCGAAAAAGCCGCAAGGCGCATTTCAATAAATAAATAAATTATGCTTCAATTGGTTTTTATTGTTGTCGCGCCTACTCTACTTCTAAGGTACGTTACATCTGGGTACGCCACAATAGCGGCGGTAAGTCCCCTCTTTGAGGAGTGGCTAGAGAGACGCCACGGTGCCCTAACCTTCCGCCTGACGCAGGTCCTCACCGGACACGGTTGTTTCAGGAGGTTCCTGTTCCGTATTAGGCGGGAGGAAACGCCAGGGTGTCACCATTGTGTGGATCGCCATGAGGACACGGTGGAGCATACGGTGGAGGTCTGCCCGGCTTGGGTGGAGCACCGCCGTGTTCTCGTAGCGGCGATCGGTGGCGATCTCTCGCATCCGACCCTGGTCCAAGCCATGATCCGGAGCGAGAGTACATGGCAGGCCGTCACCTCCTTCTGCGAAGCAGTGATGCTGGCAAAGGAGGAGGCGGAGCGCGTGAGACAGCGGGAATCCCAGCGCCCTCACGCCACTAGCCGCCGCAGTAGACGCCCTGGTCGGGAGACCACACCGAACTCCCAGCCACCGTAGGCGCGGGCCTGCGGGCGGTGAGCAGTGGGCAGCTCGCCGTCCAGTAAGGACCAGGCCCGAGTCGACGGCGCGTCGTGTTTCACGTGCGCCTCAAAGAGATGTCAGCACATCGTGACGGGGTCTACGAAGACCGATACCTCCTGGGTCAGGGTTGCGGGTTGGTTAAACAAGAAACCGTGGCCGTGGCCATCGCACAGGCAAAAGAAGAAACACGGGTGGGTTTTAGTCAGTAAAAATCTGACACGCCCTTCCGTTCCGCCCAAAGCGGGAGAAGTCATTTGATGATTTCCCATCCCAACAAAAAAAAAAGAAAGAAAAACATCTCATCATCTTATTTTACAAAAAACTAATGTTTTTAGGCGGTAAAGGTTTAAAGACAGATTCTAGTTGACCTTGACATACGGATAGGGGGGCCCACAGGCGTGGATTGCTTAGGGCATCAAGTAGTCTTAATCCGTCACTGTGTACAACAGTACATGAAGTTTATTTTATAGGTATTATATCCACAAATATGCTTACCCAAATCTCGACAAGCATCTTGAATGTCCGGTACGCGATGTTTAACACACTGATCCGCCCATCTTTGTGCTGAAATTTCCAACTCTTTGTTCCATTCCTATAATATAGGTATTTATAAGACAACGGTTTATGATAACGGCTATACCAACCACGTATGAACACCTAATTCACGAAAAAAATATCTACTATAATCGTACATAAGTATGCAGCGGTATCAACACCCGCCACATGCGAACAACGCGTCATATTGACCTCACCAGAATTCTACATCTCGCAAGCAAAGTTTACCGTGCAATTAACATACATACATACAACTTCCCAACTTCAACCGATGGGCAAGTGCCCGCCAGACATAACACCCGTCTGGTCGGAGGATCCTCCCTTTTCTATAGAGGATGAGTGAACTTTACACCCTGTTCATCATACCTTCACAATTATTTACGGACTTCGGAAGTCCAAACCAAAGCAACCAACTCCGATAGAAGATATTAAAGCGTTCTAATTTATTTATTTATTTATAATCAATTACAACGGCTTACGCCAATGACAGTAATTAAGGTATACCTAGGTACACACACAAAAATAAACAAAACTAATAAAGATAAAATTATAAAATTAAACGTATTACATGCAAACATTATTCAAGAAAAATAACAAATTAGAGATCAGACATAATATTTAACTTAGGAAATTAAAATAAAATACCTCAAATAAAATCTAAAAAGTTATTATAACATATAAATTATTAACAAACAAACATAAATCTTTCGCAGAACATTACACAATCAGACATGATCGCCCTGAGTGTGTCTTTAAAAATGTCACACTCCGGGACTGCCTCCATATGGAGTTTAGGGCACCAAGCATGCGACACAGCGGGGATTGCGCACGAGACACAGTGCGGCAACGGGATGTGGCAAACAGTCGACGTCGTCGAGAAGGCCTGTGACGCAGGTAGTTGTCAGGCACATAAAGTCTACCCAAAGTCTTATGTAGCTCTGGAGAATCCACCATGCCCCTCAAGACTTTGATTGCTATTCGGATCTGATCAGTACGAAACAAAACGCACGATTTCTGATCTACGCACTGAAAGGGAATTATATCCCAATATTCCCAGCAGGAAATGAGTAGGATACATAAGTGGATATTATCCGTATATCTTCTTATATAAAAAACGCAGGAAAGCTTTCTGAACCTTCTCAATCTAATCTACAAACTATTCCGCTTTTATTCAGTTGACATATCGTTGTTTTCCAGCTTTATTATTAGTATTATATTATGTAAATGAAACGAATCATAGCATAGGAAAATAGGTTAATCAGATGCATTACCAATTTAAGCATGCTCCCAGCTGACGGCAATGATCGGATTTCACCGGTAGCTACTTTATTACGTCGACTGTTAATTTTATCCAGAATCCGTTGTCTCTCATTATCATTCAATATTGTTTTTTCATAAGATACACAGTGGCTGGCTGGTTTCGGTGACTGAAAAATCCCAGATGAATTGATACTAAAACTATTTTTCAGAAAATCCTGTGGTTATACACATACATAGTGGTCCCAACCCGCATTGAGCAAGCGTGGTGGTTATGCGCAATCCTTCTTTGTATGAGAGGAGAGCTATGCCCAGCAGTGGGACCATAAAAAGGTTGATGATGATGTGGACGAATATATGTATATGCTTGTCGTACGTATGCATGCTTGACTATATGAAATGGTTCGTTGCAATATCATCTTCATTTTCACCATCTGCCTCACGGCCGGCAGATGAGTCGGTGGGGTCGGCAGTCTAGCTTCATGCGGCTGAATACCAATATTTTTTTTAATTACATGGAGTTCCTGCCTATCTGACCTCCACAACTCAGTTACAGGGTAATGCGATGAGATGCCCCTTGATAAGATTGCCCCGTTGCATAATTTGGGTTAAAATTAAATCCGTACCAGCCATATTCTTTGTACGATTATTACATTAAAGCGCATAATCTCGCTTCTTTCGTTTTAAATGTAATCATTGACTTTTTACCGACTTTCAGATATGTAGGTATACATATACCTACTAATGCTAAGCACGTAATACACAATATAAAATCACATCTTTTCGCCATTGGGGGCCTATTGTGACAAAAAGTAAAACCCTGAAAGAAAATTTATCCTGGGCAACCTGATAATCTAAACAAGGACGTCACGTTCGACAACCGCGCTTCTAGACCAATGATAGACAGACAATTTCTAAAATCATTCAGAAATGACCTTGGTAAATAAGTCCACATAACTTACTTTATATTTACACAATGTATGCTGACTACTATTTCTGCAATATTCAGCGCTACAGTAATCTTTTGTTATGCATTTTGGAACAAATAATGCAATCGAAACAATAATAAATAATATATTGGTTAACATCATCATAATTTAAATAAAAAAATATTAATAATCATGTCCTTTTACTCCAGATGGCCTAGAACGCATCATGGATATAATGACATTTGTACAATAGGGCTGTAGGTAGATAATTACGTATTTATTGTAGGTACTTGTTGCTTAATGAATGCGATTATGTAGGCTTTTTTTATATAAATTAGAAACTAGTGCTCGACCTAATCGTGGCTGCGAAACATCAAGGAGTGGACAAGACCGAGTACAAGAAGCTGACGCCCAACCTTTAGGATTGAAGAGCCACTGGAAAAGATGAAGTGCTTTCATGGTAAAGCGCATGGTAAATCGTTGATGGTAAAGCGCGCTAAATTGTTAAGCCTATTCACTTATAAAACTTAGTGAATAGGAAGTAAGACGGCAGTTGAGCGAAGTGATGCAATGTTAAACCCAATAACACGACCAACGATACTGCGCCAGAGGGAGATTGATCTGGAGACCCTTCACGACCATACTCTCGACATGACAACATTTGGTGCATCATACCCGGCACACATCGCAAGACACAAGACATCATGCCGAAACACGACGAATCGCTTGGCGGCAAGAGTTTGTCTGGTGGGTGGTAACTTCTGTCGACAGCGGATATTATGGCCTACCACCGAGAAATATCTATACCTCTATGTATCTAGGTATACATATATTACCTATCACTGAAGAGAGTCCAAAAAATTTCGAGCTCGTTACGCTAACTCTTGCATACTGGAATATCCCTGCACTCTAATTGCGTAACCCACTATTAGTACTAACAATTGGTATGATTTTGAAGTACATAGGTATATTGCTTATCCATTGCTCCAAATATTCAAAAAAATTGTCTGCCCACTGACGTAAATAACGTAATGAATGTTGTTGAACTGTCAAAGTGAAACCCATTGCTACTAATAGTATGTACAGACGTTACGCAATTACCCTGCTGGTCTGTTTAGTATGGAGGAAATCGACAAAGCGTCTCCTGTTAAACGGTAAATAAATAGGGAAAGCAAAACTTTCCAAGGCTGGGTGCCTACTCATGGGCGTAGCCACACTGAGGCAAGCTGGGGCGCTTGTCCCACCCTGGCTCTGATCTATCATCATCATCATCAACCTTTTTATCGTTCCACTGCTGGGCACAGGTCTCCTCTCATACAGAGAAGGATTGAGCGTAATCACCACGCTTGCTCAATGCGAGTTGGCGATTTCAGACTTAAAAGTCTAGGTTTCCTCAAGATGTTTTCCTTTACCTTGTAATCAGTCATTGGTGTCCAAGATATACTTAGAAAGATGAATAACTGTACTCTGTTCTATAAGGTGCCTAATTACCAAAAAAATACCGGGAGAGGGCGGGGGCGTAGGCTGACTACTGCCCCATCCTGAGCCCAAGGCTGGCTATGGCCATGTACCTACTATACACCCCCCTGCTCTACTCTCCGTGAGTTTTGTTGCAAAAATGTTATCTACCCAGTGTATGTTAAAAAGGTCAGGTTACTTTTTTTTATTGTTGTTATTTACTGCAGAGCAGAGCAATTAGAAAAATGTGATCCTATTTTTTGGATAATTAGTTTAGTATGCAATGCAATTTTTAATAAAACACTAAGTATTATTAGTATAATTACTTTTACGCTCCAATAAAACTTACCTTAAACAACGTTTCGTTTCTTCGAAGTTTTTAAATACAGCCGGCGCGGCGGGTATTCTTGAGTTAAGATAACCTCTAAATGTCAAGTGTCATCTTTACTTTGGATATTTATTATTTTTTTATCACAAGTTTGTTGAGATAGTTGGTGTCCACGAATTTTCAATCAGTGATTATTTAAAAGAAACCAAAATGAGTCGGAACTTAAAAGCATTGATCGGCCCTTCAATTTTGAACTCGGATTTGTCAAGACTTTACGAAGAATCACAAAAACTGCTGGATAATGGTGCTGATTATTTGCATTTAGATGTTATGGATGGCCACTTTGTTCCTAATTTAACTTTGGGCCATCCTGTCGTGAAATGCTTACGCAACAAAATCAAAGATGTATTTTTTGAAACTCACATGATGGTTTCAATGCCGGAACAGGTTAGTCTAATCGTCCCAGGAGTTTCTACTTATTTATTAAATATAAACTTAGTCTAAAACAATAGACAATTATTGATAAAACATGTTACTGCTTAGAACATTCATGGAAAAAATTGATAAGTTGAATGTCATCATCATCAACCTTTTATTGTACCACTGCTGGGCACAGGTCTCCGCTCATACAGAGAAAGATTGAGCGTAATCACCGTGCTTGCTCATTGCGGGTTGGCGATTTCAGATTTATAAAGTCCAGGTTTCTCCAAGATGTTTTCCTTCACCTTCAAGCATTGGTATCCAAGATATACTTAGAAAGTACATATAACTTTAGAAAAGTTACATTGGTACTTGCCTGACCTGGAATCGAACCCGCACACTCATACTTGAGAGGCAGGTGTCTTAACCACTTGGCCACCACAACTAACAAGCACCATGACCACCACAACTTCAAAGTTGAATGTGTTTTCTATTTTTTTTTTCTTTATTTTCTGATGCACAATAAATAAATAAATAAATAGTGGCTGACTACCTATTTATAGTGTTATCTTAAATTCATCAAACATAATGGCTAAATTGCCCTTTTTTATATTACAGTGGATTGTACCAATGGCAGATGCGGGTGTCAACCAATATACATTCCATATTGAACCGGTTGATAATGTTGCAGAAGTATGCAGAAAAATAAGGGAAAATGGCATGAAGGTACCTATATAACCTATTCTTCTCACTGATGATCCACCTCCTAACCTGCCACCTGTTTCCAAAACATTCAAAGTGACCTCTGCTGCTGCCATCAATAATGCCAAGGATGTGTTCAATTGTGATTAGTGGAAATCCTAACTACAGTTGTGTTAATGATATGAAGAACCATTCAACTAAGCAAAATTTACTATGCCTAGTTTTGTCTGTAGAACTTAGTTACTACAATTGTGTGTAAATTTGCTAATAGTAAAAGCTACTGTAACCAATGCATGGATCAGAATAAAGTACCTGTTAGTTCATATAAATACTGTTAGTAGATGTTTAAAATTTTTACTACTTAAAAAAAATTACCAAGGTGCTGTAATCTGTGCATGGATCAGAAAAGAATACCCATTATTAACCCATTTTTTATGTCTTATACATTTACTATTTACACTAGAAATTATGTAACTATTATATTATTTAAATATTTACACTCTTGCCAAAGTGCATAATTTTACCTAGCAACAAGTAATAACTTGGATGAGAAGTCAGATTCACAATTGTTCTATATAAAAAATCAGTATTCAACTGCACAGGTTAGACTGGAAGCTAACCCCACAGTTGGGAAAAGACTAGGCAGATGATGATTATTACAATATTGACATGAGGGATTTGTTTCAGGTGGGACTCGCAATCAAGCCAGGGACTCCAGTTTCTGAAGTAGAAAAATATATTTCCATATCTGACATGGTACTTATAATGACAGTGGAACCTGGCTTTGGTGGCCAGAAGTTTATGGAAGATCAAATGACCAAAGTAAAGTACTTGAGAGATCAGTATCCTTTGCTGGATATTGAAGTAGATGGAGGAGTGGGACCAGCTACCATAAGCTGTTGTGCTAATGTGAGTATATAATACAACCTTACCACTACAGTACAACTTTAACACTACAGTCCATAGTTACATTACCACTGACAGCAGCAACCTTATTAGAGAGAAAAATCTATATATCATTCTAATGATTATAATCACAATCATCTACTGTTAGACAGTGATGTAAAATTGGAGATAAAATAAGTGTGATTAGAATATAGGACCGAGATTACGCGCCTTCGGCGCCTTGCAATTTTTTTTTTCAAATCGATTTTACGATTTTTACGATTATTATACGATTGCGATAATGGAAAAAATAGTTTTTTTGAACTCAGCGCATCCAGATCTATATGATTATCTATAGTGGTGAGGGTTTTGAGCAACTTCGGGCACATACATACAGACAGACATACAAACATACACACTTTATAGGGATGGATGGATTCAGTTATTTTTTAGACATTAATTATTATAATTAATTAATAAATGTCTAAAAAATAACCATATTGGTGTTTTACCATTATTAAAACAACCATCCAAGTGCGAGTTGGGAGTCATGCACAAAAGCTCCCATCATTACCTAAAACATATTTTAGTATTAGTCATTATAACAGCTATAGAAATACATCTGTGAAAATTTCAACTGTCTATGCTAGCTATCTCAGATCATAATATAAAGCCTAGTGACAGAAAAGACAGACAGTAGACTTATTTTCCCTCTGGGCCCAGGACTAAAAAAAAAGTAATTTTCCTAAAACTGAGTAAAGTACATGAATTTCCTTTTCTACAGGCTGGAGCAAACATGATTGTGTCCGGAACTGCAGTGATAGGGGCAGCTGATCAAGCAGCAACCATCAGGTCACTTCGAGATACTGTTCAAGAAGCAATCAATAAACGATAACACATTCCTAATGTTAATCTATACTCTATAGTCTTCCACTATGTTAAGGGTAAAAAAGACATATTTTTCTACTGAGGTTATTGAAATAAATCAATAATTTTTTTTTTGCCTGTTTATTATTAGTCGAATCTGCTTAAATCTAGGTTATTGTCAGTACCAGAATCTGATAATTCCACTTTGGAAGTGGGGAATGATGAACTAACAGCTATACCAGAGCCAGTGAAGGTCATTGGCTCATTTGTGGCCTTTAATTTGGTTCTGAGACCTGTCAGAGTAATGAGGACAGCTTCTTCAGTCCTAATTGTTCTAGAACCTTGATTAGGCAACACATTGATGTAGTGGTTGAACAGTAAACTAGCTTCCTCTTCCTTTAATTGCTCATCACTCTCCAAGGCTGCTTCAATACCATGTAAACCTCCAAACACAATTAATGCATGATTGTATTTAACTTCTCTTTCTGGCAAGTTATCAATGGGAATTCCTCTGTCAGAAGTTCCGATAGTTAAATCATACCTGGAAATTAATATAAGAGGATAATTTTAAAATATCTCACATATTTTACATGGAGCAGCTTTTTTATAAATAAGTTAACAGAACATTTAGTGATTCCGAGATAATTACAATGTTCTCTGGGCAGCTAATAAATTAATAAGAATGAAAAAAAAAATACATACCCATCTTTGTAAGGACTCTGTGTGAAGACTTGACTCAAGTTATTGGCAATCCTAACAGTATATCCCCAATATACTCCTGTTTCGGCCCTTGGGGTTGTCAGGCTGACAATCTTTCCCTTGATCTTCTTACCTCCTTCCTGGGTTGGAAGCATTCTTACTGTAACTCTGATGCCTGGGTTCAAAAGCTTATCTGTGGAAATATCTTGAAGAAGTCCGACATTTACCTGAGAACCTCGTCCTGGTTTGGTCTTTTTGTTCATAGTTATACCTTCCCTGAAAATAAAATATATTTAGGAATAAAATATTATGGAATGGTATGGTAAAATATAAACAGACTAATACTACCTGAATTGAAAATCATTAGACATCCTTAGATGATGTGGTGCATCTAAAGGGTTGAGCAGTCCAGCAAATTCCAAATCTTTATGTAAAGGAAAGAAATGTTTCCGCAAGTATTGTGGGCACTCCAAATATTGTAAAATGCGTGCTAATTGTACACAACTTTTGCGTGCTACTATAGCATCATCACCATCACCTAACTTAGATTTTTTTGTATTCATTTTTTCTCCAATGTCATCGTAAACTATGACTTCGTCTATGCAGAACACACAAGCAGCTCTAGCTATCTGACCTGCTAAATATGTGCGCAATTCTGCAGACTGTGCGTTTTCCAGAATAGAACCTGGTATGGCTATACTGACAGTAGAAATCTCTGAATACTTCTTTTCCCGTGCAACCTCTTCTTGTACTTTAATTTCAGCTTCATGTTCCAGAGCAATCCTTTTCTCACGCTTAACTATTTTTTCTTCATTCCTTTTACGTTTCAAAGCTTTCCTTTCTTGATTTATTTCACGCCAACTTTTGCCTGCAGGTTTGGCTATTGTTTGTTCCGACATTTCTATGCTTTAGAACAACGAAGTCAACAATGAACAAATCACAACATAACCAACATACATGAAGCCCTCATGCTTCCGATTACTGTCAAGTCAATGCTAATGCTTGCTGACTTTTCGAACGAATGGCAAATTGTCAAAAACCTTTTTATACGTTCAGAAACCTCTTCTATTACAACATGAAACACGGCAACCCAAAAAAAAAATGTTGAACACCTTAGTGTGGAGGCTAAAATCATAATCATCACGCTTGTATTTCTAGAAATCAGAGGCAGAGGTGTATCGCATACAAAGTGGAATAAAAAATGGTAAAATAATTACAATCCATACTAATATCACAGACAGTATAAAAATCATACAGTAGGTCGACGCCTTTGATCTCGTGTAAAATGCCGACATCGTCTAAACAGTAACGCATCTGCCAAGGTTGTCACAAATAAAACAATATTTATTTATTGCAGATCAACATCGATAGCTGTATTATATTTAATTAATTTGCTATTTTTACTAAGGGAACAACTCGAGACAGATTTAAGTTATTTAGATGGCATTTTCATAACTAGCACCCCAATCCATCTTGAAATTAACACCGATATCATATACATTTAAATTGGCGTCCGCCATCTTGGATTTCAAAAAGGGTGGCTTTTTCGTAACAAGCATCCCAATTATACTCAAAATTGGCACTCATATCAAATTATTAAAAAAAAAATGACGTCCGCCATTTTGTATGTCAAAAAGGATGGCTTTTTCATAACAAGTACCTCAATTATAGTCAAATTTGACACTCATATCAAATTATAAAACAAACAAATAAAAAAACAAACACGCGTTAGCCCTTAATGATAGATACCGAGCTACGGACATTGTTTTGTCCGCAGCTGAGGTGCCGCTTACCCGCGGCTCGTCCCTCACACCCCGCACGATTGCTCTGTCTAGACGTCTTCGTTGGACGACTGTATGATTTTTAGACTGTGCTAATATTAACAAAAGCACTTGGAACTCTAGGAAGTGGCGAAGGGCGGGCGTTTTGGGAGAACTGTCATAACACATGTAGGTTACGTTTGTCTCTTTCTAACCCAGACCCACCATTTCCCGCAACTGCTTTTCATTGCTGGTATTTTGGCGTGGCTAGCTAGCATAATTATGGTAAATAATTTCTTTGTTAATCTATTTCATAGTTCTGTATAAAGGCATGTGTTTTATTTTCTAAATAAACAGACAACTGTGCTGCTGGGGTGTTTGTTTCGCCCATTGATAAAATATTAAACTAAGGTAGATATGTCACTAGCGCACTAAAAATGAAGCGTACAAAAGGAAGTAAGTCCTGTATCTCGCTTTAGTCACTCTCGATACACTCGTAAAAACAAACGACAAACACTAAGGTCCGTATTACAGAACGTCACTCAAGCATTGATCTCTGCTTAAGCATTACTTAAAACTAGTTTCAACCAATCACAAGGCTTGAAACGAGACTTAAGTAGAGCTTGAGTTTGAGTGACGTTCTGTAATACGGACCTTACAGCGCAAACGACAAACACTAGCCATCTTTTTCTTCTCTATGCTATAGATTGCGCCCCATCTCACTCACACTGTACCAATGTATGCCGAATAAAAATATGCATGTGTGCTGCTGCTGTGTTCGGCACATTTTTTTTTGGTCAGTTTGTTAGAGTATATCGTATCTGTTTAATATTTTATCAATGGTTTCGCCACTTCTTCTTCCCAGTGAAAGCACTAGGATGTGGCAAAGCAAAATGCCAAACATAAATCATAATTTATGAATAAACACTTAACTAGCACTTTTTTAGCAGCTTTTTTTTCACTCACTCGCATGCCTGCGTGCGTGCTGCATGTTTAGCCTTAATCCTCTTTTTGTTTTTTTTTTTATTACTATTTAGTTTAGTTTTGTATAAAACAAGTACCTTAATGAAACTTATAAGTTATGGAAGAGCGGAGTCCCCTAACACAGGCTTTTCTGCTTAAAAGGAGGCTCCAATCACAAGATTGTAATGTTACTTGTTGTTGAAATAATAAATTATTATTATTATTAGCTAGGATAAGTTACGAAGTTAAAATCCATTTATGTATGCGATTGAAAGACTTGTATCTATGGTCATGAATAAATATAATTAAAAAAAAAAGTTTTTTGTTTTGTTTTGATGAATGTACGTGGTGGTGCGTTATTTTAGTTCATAGTAAGTTTAAATTTTTATATTGTTCTTAAACTTAGACGTTTAAATACAAGAGGAAGATGAGATGTAGTATAATATTATTTTAATCTCAATACATTATTTATTATCATGTGACAATGTTAACAAAATATAACCTCTGTGCTTCTTGAAAGAAATTTATTTGGTGGGCTTCATCTGAGATGGCCTATATATTATTTAATATGTATTTTAGTTTCAAGTAGGTTCACAGATACCTTGTGAACCTACTTGATTATAATAGACTCTCGCTCTATTGACTTTCTATATTCACGCTTCCTGGTAATAGCTGAGTCGCTTACCGGCGAGCATATTACTAAGCCCCGCACGATGATATTGCGATCGGCGGCCATCTTGGTGACGTAGTCGAACTCGCACCGTCAGTACCGTTCGCAAGTTCAGTCCGCGCTTACCCACTTACGCACATCGAATATTTTTGTTAGCTTTTTGTTTTTGTTGTCCTGTTTTATTGTTGATCTTGAGTTTTGTTGTTTAGTTTTGTTAGCTGTTACTCGTTAAAATGAGTAAGAAATTAATTCACAGTCGTGCCCGTGAAATTATAATTAAAGTGGACAATTATTTTGTTAAAGAAAAAGAGGACTGTAAGTTAGTTCTTGAAAGTATAAACCGTGCTTTAAAAAGTGCTTCGGACACTACTGAGGACATTTTAATACCGAAGCAACAGCTAGTTATTAAAAATATTTTGCAAAATTCTACCAAAGTCACGGAGCGTGTGGCATGTGCCACAGGCGTTGCAAAAAATACTGTGACAAAATTGCGACGAGAGCATGAGTCTGCAACAGCCAGTGGCAGCAAAATGAGAACTCCTACTAAAGGAAAAAGACAAAAGAAGGAATATTTCGACGGGTTTTCCTTAACAGCTTTAAGAAATATTATACATTCAATGTATATGGTGAGGAGAGAAATACCTACAATGCGCAAAATCTTGGCGGCTTCAAAAGTAGACCTTAATTATACCGGTAGTGAAACTACATTAAGAAAAATAATTAAATGTGATTTAGGCTACCAATTCAAACGATGCTACCAAAAAAGACTGGCTCTAATTGAAAGACCCCAAATTCAAGCGTGGAGGGCTAAATATTTACGACGTATGAAAGAAAATGACTCGCTTGGTATAACAAAAGACCCGTTATTTATCTCGACGAAACGTGGATACACGCACACGACACGGTCAAAAAATGTTGGCAAACAGCAACCGATGTAGGAGTGAGACGGAACGACAGCCCCGGCCGCCGATGGATAATAGTTCACGCGGGAAGTGAAAGCGGTTTTGTTGACAATGCCCTTTTAATGTTTAAAGCAGACACCAAAACGGGAGATTACCATGATCAAATGAATGCTGAGAATTTCACCAAGTGGCTTACAGAAAAATTAGTACCCAATACCATCATCATCATACCACGCAACTCCATAATTGTGATGGACAACGCCCCTTATCACAGTAGGGAAGAGAATAGGCCACCAAGTATGAACAATAAAAAACAGTTGATGGTTGAGTGGCTACAAGCTCACAACATCGACTTTCCCAACGACAGTACAAAACCTGAACTGTATTTATTAATTAAACGGCACAGACCACCGAAAAATTATAAAATTGACAATTTTTTAGCTGCCAATGGCCATGAGGTCGTTAGATTACCACCCTACAACTGCGACCTCAACCCCATTGAGTACATCTGGAACCTGGTAAAGATGAGGGTGTCAGAAAAAAATGTGGAGCGGTTGGAAAGTCGCATTGAAGCTCTGACATTGGAGGCGTTGGCGTCAATAACTCCAGATGACTGGCGAAAGGAAGTCAATCATGTTAAACGGCTTGAAGAGGAATATTGGAAAAAAGATCGAATAACTGACGAGTTATCCATACTAATATTATAAATGCGAAAGTAACTCTGTCTGTTACGCTTTCCCGCTTAAACCTCTCAACCGATTTTGATGAAATTTGGCACAGACAATCTTTAGACCCTGAGAAAGAACATAGGCTACCTTTTATCCCGGAAAAAGTTGATGTTCCCGAGGGAAATCTAAAAAGCGCGATATAACCGAACTCCACGCGGGCGAAGCCGCGGGCGGAAAGCTAGTTTATCATAAATACGGCAGACGACAGTGAATCGGAAACGACAGACACAGAAAGCAGTTCTGATTCGGAAGACTGTATGAGTGGAATTGAATAAATAGGGTAAGATTATATTGAATTATATATAAACATTTTTTTACATACTATCCTGGTGTTATTTGGTACTCTGGTTTAATTCCCGCTCACAAAGTAACAGAAATGTAGTTAGCAAAAGTACATGTAAGTACATGTAAGAAAGATATACGAACAAGTAATTTTTCTTACGTCTACAAGAATTATTTCCTTGAAATTTTTAATAATGAAAGTTTATTTGTCAGAATATGGATGAGTAGGTATAAAGTGTGTATGTATAATAAAATTATAAAATACAAATAAATCCTTAACCCGAAAGAATGTTAAATGCAAAATTAATAAACTATAATTTTGCATTTATCATTCTTTTGCTAGCCGTCCTTTTGTGTGACAGATGACGTCACAAAGCTGTTATTGTGACAAGGTTCCATCGCAATATCATCGTGCGGGGCTTATAGCACAGATTACACAATACGATATTAGACAGCATATTTTGCGTGTTACGAACATCATTACAATATAAATACATAATAACGGACCTGTGACATAGCTATTCCTATATAGTAAGTAAAGTTTTGTTTATGTTTGTTTGCAATCAAATTTATATAGTTATAGCTGTTCCAATGCTTGTTTTATGTACATGTCGGGAAAACAAAGTGAATTTAATTGGGTTGGTTTGGAGTTGGTTGGGTTGGTTGGAGATCTTTACAGCAACAGTTATTTGCCAATGAATTCCTTCAAAATATATTTTATATTAGAATTTTTTTTTGCCAGCTCAGACTTCCTATTTTTCATAAATTATAGTGGCTATAATGATAATAAAACATAATAAAACTAGCTGTTGCTGACAACTTCATCCGCATCAATTCCTGTTATTATGATCATGATTTAAAAGTTTTTTTTTATCATACTTTTGGGTAACTTGAACCATTAACGCAGCACCCTCCATGGAAGACCTCAAAGATGAATAAATTTCCTTGTCTTTTCCACTGATTCTTCACTCCTTTTGATTGCAGTGTGATGTTATATAGCATAAAGGCTAACTTGATATTAGACAATCCAGCCCAAAACAATTTTTTAATTCAAACCAGCAGTTTATGAGATTAATGTGTAACAAACAAACAAACCCTTCAGCTTTATGTTATTAGTTCAGATTGCTGGTTAGCCACATTTCTACATAATGTAAGACAACTCTCTTACCATAATATTTCTAATTAGAATACAGGTTACATATACTCTTATATAAAGCTGAAGAGTTTTTAATCTCAGGAACTACGGGTCCAATTTGAAAAAATCTTTTTGAGTTGGATAGCCATTAATCCAGGTAGGCTTTACACCATATAACATCACGGTGCAACCAAAAGGAGTGGATGGAGAAGGAGTGGAAATTGATGTTGCGAGCGTCCGCTACTTCATAATAAAAAATGTTTCTACTTCAACTTCAAAATCTGCAATTACCATTGGTTTTTAATCTTGCCCCACACTAGGAGTTTCTCCTGTATAGTAGGTGTGTTTCCAAAAATATAAAACTCCGGAACCACTACTTGTAGTTCATACAAATACTTTTAGATATGGATTTAGTATAACAGTAATAAATTGATGATTAGGCATTAACAATACACAAAACATGTATGTATATATAATTTCCAGAACATACTTTGATGGCATATATGTAGGTACTTTTAAAAATATCTTTAATGCCTGCATACAGCAACACCTGTTTTTAGGGTTCCATAGCCAAATGCCAAAAAACGGAACCCTTGTAACATCTTTTTAATTTTTTTTTTTTAATCTTGTAAAAAAACATATTAAGTACATTACTATAAAAATTACCAACGAAAATTGTTTTGAACGAGATCTATTAAGTAGTCTTTTTTAATACCTCGTAAATCGTAAACCGCTTATTACCGCATAGTCTTTCATACAAATAACTTAAATCCTTTAATTTCATAAATCAATGGTCATAAATTAAAGGGAACCCTTTTTTGGATTATCAATTTATTGGCCAAAATGTCAAATTGTAACAAAAATGAATGATACAGAGTTTAATTTGTGTAAAAAAGAAAAATATTTTTATTAATTAGGTATGTCTTAAAAGATTTAAAACTTTATTTCTTTGTGACATTATTTTTACAAATGACTAAGTCTTTCCGTCTGACTACAATTTAAGTGTCTTCAAGGCTATAGTGAATATCTTATTGCTGGTAAATCAGGCGGGATCGCGGTCTAGCAATAGTTTATAATGTTTAAAAAAAAATGTATGTTATGTCTATTTTTGGGTTTTATATTTTCTTATGTTGTTGGGTGTTGAACGCTTTTGTTGGGTCGGGAAAACGCATTGAATTCGCCTGACCATGACCGACCTGACACAGTGATCGTTTTTTAGGGTTCCATACCTAAAAGGTAAAAGGAACCCTATTCATGAGACTTCGCTGTCCGTCAGTCCGTCCGTCTGTCACCAGGCTGTATCTCATGAACCGTAATAGCTAGACAGTTAAAATTTTCAGAGATATTTGTTGCCGCTATAACAACAAATACTAAAAATAAAATATTAAAGGGGTGCTCCGCTCCCATACAACAAACGTTTTTTTTTTTTTTGTTTAATACTAATAACGATTTTAAAGATAATGAATTATGAAACGCAACCCTTCGTGCAAGAGTCCGACTTCCACTTGGTCGGTTTTTGGTTTTTACTTTTCTGTATGTTTTTTTTTTAGTGGTTACAGTTTTCACTTCTGTCGGTCAGTACCACGACTGCCGTTTTTTGTACTGTTTGCGGTGCGAGCTGACACGTTCAGGAATCTCTGTCCGCACAAAAACTAATATTATTCGCGTTACTATGTCGCGGCGCGCGAACGGTTCTTTTAACTGTTTCAATAGTGTTCATTAAAAGGCGAAGTATACTGCTACTTGGGCTGTTCAGGGCCAACACAGCCTTCCTATTAGTTTATATTCCAATCCATAATATTTACTAGTTGCACTGTTTCACCCGCGTAAAATTCGTTTCCTTGGGAATATTGGAATTAAAGTAAATAACACGTAGAAACGTGTTATTACTGGTTATAAACTATCTGTATCCCATATTTCCTCCAAATCTGTTTTATAGTTATTGCGTGAAATAGTAACAAGTTGAAATTAGTAGGATAACAAAACGAGTGTTGTAAAATTTGATTTGAATTGTAAGTCATTTCCTGATCTAAGATGCAGTTAAAATACTGCTAGGGAGCCTGCGGGTGGTACGAAAGAAATACCGTGGCACTGGCGCACAGCCAAGTGAAGGAACACAGGTAGGTTTTAGTCAGTAAAAGTCTGACACGTCCTTCCGCTCCGCCTAGAGACGTCTTTGATGATTTCTCATCCGCAAAAAAAACGATACCTTCTTAGTTAAAATATCCGATTATTTGGTTTTTGGTCGTGGTAAGATCCACCTAATCCTAATTAAAACTATATGTAAGTATATATTATCACTAATGTTTTCGTTGCAAAATATCAAGTTACATACGTAAGAACATTATTACAAGAGATAGTAACATCGAAAGTCAGATGTTTGTTAATTTTTAGCTGTTGTTGTGTAGCGGTACTACACGGAGCAATAACTTTAGTTATTTACATCACTGTATTAGGGCTGTCACTTTCATTAAAACTATAGATAGTTTGGTGTTTTTGGAAATATAATTAAGTAAATGCTTTCAATATTGTTTTATCCCGTTACGATGTTACAATAAGCCAAAGAATATCGAGATATGCGCTGAACCTAGGGTTGTCAATGCGATGGGCTGAATACTTGTTGAAAAAATGCACTAAATAATTTTTGAATTTAGTTTGTACTTATGTACTTTCAATGTATAGTATACATTTTTTTTTTAATTACTTGTAAGTACATATTTTTATTATCCTGAACTTATCTTCTATCAGTTAAAAAACAAAAATATTATACTCGGTTCACGCAATCTGAAAATCGTACATATAAACCCGTCTACTTTATATAAATTAGTAACCTAATTCCTCGAGAGATGCGTTGTACTTTGGGTTACTTCGCGCTGTTTACATTTTTCCTTAGTTGATGAGGCAGGGCAGGGTATGGACCTATATAATATGTAGTGGAATCTACAACTGTTTCTTTAGTTTTCGTTCTTTGTGGCCCCGTTTTTACGATTCCGTAATTGAGTAGTATGTCAACTCAATGTAACGTGGGGACACTTATTGCTAAGGTTGGGAATCTACGGGAACCTAGTCCCTACACTGAGCGTGCCCCGATACGCTCTTAGTCGGTTTTAAAACTACCCCCGGTTTTGAATAACGAAAAATGTCAAATTATTAGTTATGTATGTTTTCGTGCCACATTTCAGGTTTGTTAAGAATATATTCATATAAACGAATTTCCTTCTCTTTTTCTTGTAAACAACAACTGTTTACTGTTAAAAATTCGAGTTTCTACTTTCAAAGGTTTGTGCTGTTCAATTCCTACTTACATATACAATATCATGTTATTTTATATGAAAAGCCAAAAAAAATGGCTACCTTATTAATTAAAATGGTCACACTGTTTTCGCATTCCATAAAATAAAATATACAACCCTACTACTGTGGTAAACAAGATTGTGTTGTTATCAGGAATCCCTGCGTAAGGTCAAGTGGACGAAGCAGATATAAGCTCTCCGTGAACAATTACCACATATCGTCATTACAATAAAGTAATTCATAAGAAATACACACATACAAAATGGCTTCCAATGGAAAACTAGGTAAGTGACCCTTATATAATTTGTTTTAAATTTGTTTATTACGACTGGAACAAAAGAAAAATTAAGGATTTCTTGATCATGGAAGAAACAATTTCAGTAATAATTGAGTCTTAAATTATATTTCAAATGCTGCAGTCAGAAGTCTTAGGCGCTATATCAATTCGAGTCAAAGTGATACTAGGTCGATATCACTGACTTGAATTGATATACATGCCATTGTATTGATATAACTGTCTGAATAATGGAGATTGCGGGTTTCGCCGCAATCGGTCAACTGGGGACCTACTAGGTCTAGGTCTGCCAGGAAACTTGGCGTTATAGCAAAGGTCCGGCAGTACTTCACACCTGGGCAGCTTCTAATGTTGTTTATAGCACAGGCCCGTTCGTGTGTGGAGTACTGCAGCCACATTTGGGCTGGTGCTGCTAAGTGTCACCTGGCCACTTTGAATTCAGTGGAGAGGCGTGCGAAGAGGCTGATTGGTGACCCTGATTTAACTCGAGACGGTCTCCAAAGCCTAGAGCACAGGCGTAGAGTAGCCAGCCTTTCGGTTTTCTATAGGATGCATTTTGGGGAGTGTGCGAGGGAATTGCATGATTTAATTCCCCCATCTCCGTTCCACCATCGGACGACCCGTCGTATGGCTAGTTTCCACCCTTACGTTATTAACACCACTACGATCCGGACGAAGCGCTTCGACTCCTCCTTTATACCGAGTACATCGCGGGACAGGAACAATTTGCCAGCGGCGGTGTTTCCGTCGGACTACAATTTGAGTGTCTTCAAGGCTAGAGTGAATAGGCTCTTAATAAACTAGTGCGCTTTACCATTAACGATTGCGTCACTGCTTACCATCAGGCGGAATTGCGGTCAAGCGCTAGTTTATAATTCATAAAATAAAAATTTAAAAAAATCATTTCAAACAGACTTTGACCATGACTGATATAATGACCGCCACTTTATGAGTCTGCCCTTGGTCGAAATCACGTCCTAGATCATTATCCAATTTATTGAAACTAGACTGTTCAACAAGTAACTTTATCCACAGCTCTTCTAAGCGTGTCTGACAAGACAGGCTTGCTTCCTTTGGCCAAAAGCCTATCAGACATTGGTCTCGGTTTGGTGGCTAGCGGTGGTACCGCTACAGCCATCCGCAATGCTGGCATGGCGGTCACCGAAGTTTCTGACATCACTAAGGCACCTGAAATGCTCGGTGGGCGGGTGAAGACATTACATCCTGCTGTTCATGCTGGTATTTTGTCTAGGTAAGTTAAGAGAGTTCATTTTTCTAACAGTGTAAACAAATAATTTGTATTTTTTTACTGTTACATAAGTGTTTGTTACTTTGGAAGGACCTGAACCAAGTACGGACGAAACGAAACTGACAAATATCCCCAATCAACCTTGAGCCTTGAAATGAAGTAGGAGGGGACCTGACGCTGCCGGCAGTAGTGCGGAGCATGGTCGGTAGCGCAGAGTGTGCGGTGCGGTGGTGTCCTTCTGCGAGGACGTGATGTCGCAGAAGAAAGCTGCGGAACGGGAGAGGGAGATCTCAACTCCCTTCCCGGGCCGCAGAAGACGCACCGGGCGCCGAAGAAGGGCCGATAACGCCCTCTTCCGCCCCCCATGAATGGGTCCAGGGGCGAGGGACATGGGGAAGTCCCGCCCCCTATTCGATGGACCCCGAGGTGGAGGCGCGCGCGTATGTCGGCGCGCGCCTCTGAGGCGATTCACGGGGTAGTTTGAGACCCCATTACCCCGTGCAGGAGACGAGGCCCGGACAGACTGGGCCAGCACGAGGGCGTGGGGCCGTGGAAGCATTTAGCCTCCCGCAGCCCCACGCGCGCTCGTGATAGAAGAGACACCGGGGTGGTTTTAGTCAGTAAGAGTCTGACAGACCCCGTCGCCCACCCCAGGGCGGCGGACATCCATTGAGGATTTTCACACAGGAAAAAAAGTGTCTGAGCGATCGACTACTGCGTTGCGTGTCGCGGGTTTGATTCCCGCACGGAACAAATAGTTGTATGGCCTGCAGGTAGTTGTTCTGGGTCTGGCTGTTTGTATATAAATGAACTAGCTGCGCCTCGCGGTTTCACCCGCGTAGGATTCGATATTTTTTTTTTATATGCTCCGCTCCTATTGGTCGCAGCATGATGGTATATAGCCTAAAGCCTTCCTGGATTAAAGGGCTATCCAACGCAAAAAGGTTTTTTCAAATCGGACCAGTAGTTCCTGAGATTAGCGCGTTCAAACAAACAAACAAACTCTTCAGCTTTGTATATTAGTATAAATTTAAATGTTAGTAAAAGCATTCACGATACAGGAGGAATTTCTAGTATAGGGCAATATTTTTTTTTTTTGTTTAACAATTTTACTAATCTCTATTTTTTCTTCCAGACTCACTCCCTCAGACCAGGAGGACATGAAACGTCAGAAGTTCGACATGATTAGCGTTGTTGTCTGCAATTTGTATCCGTTCGTACAAACAGTCTCAAAGCCCGGTGTCACAATAGCGGATGCTGTTGAGAACATTGACATTGGAGGCGTTACTTTGCTTCGAGCGGCCGCGAAGAATCACGACAGAGTCACAATTATCTGCGACCCCAACGATTATGATACAGTCATCCGAGAACTAAAAGAAAGCAAGGACCATCAGACCTCTTTGGAGACCAGGTAAAATTAGGGGCTTAACATAGATATACAGTATGTTAACTAACAGAGGGCGTTCCCGTTAACCCGAAATAGTATAGCATACATACATGCTAAAAAAAATATTTCCATTCGAAAACAAAATGTTTTAAAAATTTTTCCAATATGAAAATATTCAATAAAAATTTTAAATTGACATGTAAAAGAAACACACTGTACACGCGAACTTGAAAGACGGCAACGTCGCAATTTATTTATACATGACGACTACTATTTTGATTTAAAACAGGAGGTTTCAAATTTATTTTCAATTATAATTTTTTTTTTATTCGGATTTTTTTATGCTTATTTTTCTATGCTGATATTTTTATTTTAATCTATTAATGATTTATATATTAACGAGTTTAAGGGAACGCCCTCTGTTATTTAACATACTGTATATTGGAATTTCAACAAGCTTCTTATCGCAATAAACAAGATTAGACGATTTATATCGCAAAGTAAAACTGATCACTTTTATTTATAAACTTCGTGTTATTAACAGGTCTAGCCCATGTCTTGTTATCAGTGGAAGACAGGTAATCAGCAGTTCAGTAAGATCTTACTGATAACTTTCAAATCCATTGTTAAACTAACTACATACCTATGTACGACAGGTCAACCTACCCGAAACTGTCAAAAATTCCCATCCAACCTTGAGCCTTAATGTTTTATAGATAAAGTTGAAAATCTAATAAAGAAATCTAACAGATTGTAGTAGCTTGATGTGCTGTTGTCTGTACATTGTAATTATTTTTATTTGCAGGAAGCGTCTTGCCCTGAAGGCATTCACACAAACATCAGAGTATGATCTCGCCATTACAGACTATTTCCGTAGACAGTATTCTGCAGGACAGTCCCAGTTGACATTGAGATATGGTAAGTTATAAGTAATAGGTATAAAAGATTTAATTTCGGGGATTTCCTTGTTTAGTTGTTGAAAAATAATAATATTATCGTAACTGAATTTCGATAACAGCAGCCTATCTCAACGCAGGCTAACGAAATATGGGCACGCCACAATAGCGGCGGTAAGTCCCCTTTTTGGGGAGTGGCTAAAGGGGCGCCACGGCTCCCTCACCTTCCGCCTGACGCAGGTTCTCACCGGACACGGCTGTTTCGGATGGTTCCTGTTCCGTATAAGGCGGGAGGAAACGCCAGGTTGTCACCACTATGGGGATCGCCCTGATGCCGCCGCATCGGTAGAGCACCACGAGAGTGCATGGCAAGCCGTCATCTCCTTCTGCGAAGCAGTGATGCTGGCAAAGGAAGAGGCGGAGCGCGCGTGGAGCGGGGATCTCAGGGCCCTCACGCCTCTAGTCCGATCAGTAATCTCATAATTATAGAATTTGACAAGTTTCGTAATATACTAACAAAATGGCGTCGCTGTAATTTTCCAGTGATCAGTCACTGATATTCAACTCCATATTAATAAACTAGCTGCGCTTCGCGGTTTCAACCGCGTAGGTAACGATATGTTTTTTTTTATATGCTCCGCTCCTATTGGTCGCAGCGTGATGTATACAATATGTAAAGAAAACCCTGTCCGACCCATAAGGATAACAAAAGTTAGGCAATCACATGACCAAATAAAATTTGAAATTTTGCATAATCATCATAGTAACAATACTAATCAATTTTAAAACTATCTTTTTTCCCCGCGAATTTACGCTAACTTCCCCAAAATTTGGTGTTTTTAAAAAAATGACAACACCATTTTAGGCGGTATAATTGTCGGCTTTCCTTTTATTGTTTTGTTAGATTATTTATTTCTTTGGCGGCGTCGCGCGTGAGCTTTGTCGGCGACGTAAAAGAAATAACTAGTGATGCACTAATTTTTGCGTAATAACGTTTTTTTATCGCTATTAATCGAAACTTGTATCTGGTTGAATGATTTGTTAAAAACACAGATTACCCAATGGTAAAAGTACTTTTGTTTGTTTATCGATTAATTACTAATAACATTATTATAACACAAGTATTAGTAAACAGAAACGAGAAGGACTTATGAAACACAATTTTAGTAAAATTTTACAAATATTTTAACGGTCAATATCATCGATTTTGAGATAGAAACTGAAATTAAAAATTTGGCATGATTTTCATTTACAGCAGTGTATCTAACTAATTTAAGTTTTGTAAAAGTACTAAACAATTCCATGCGATGTTGAATCTAGAATGAGAATGAGAAACTACAATACTAAATCGATAACAAAAATAGACGAGTAAATTGTTTCCATCGAAAATCAATATTTTGATTACTTACACATCCTTACTCAAAGGATGCCGCGAGGCCCAGCCGCGTAGGTACAATTTTAAAAATAAAAATCATTTTTACTTTAAATTATCAGTTACGCGTAAACATCGCTCTAGTGAAGACTATTCGTGTATTGTGTGATCATGTTGTTTCCTAATGTAGAGTAATGTAACATGCTGATGGAAGGTAGCAGCAACTGCTGTGTTGTGATCAGGTGATTGTGGTCAATGTGGTTCCAGTATGACGGTGCGTCACCATATCTTTGTCCGGTACGTGAGAACCTCCATTATCAGTTCGGCGAGCAGTGGATTGGTAAGGGTGGACCAACTGTGGCCAGTGCGGATTTGACACCACTTGATTTTTATTTGTGTGCATGTCCGTGCTAATCTCGTGCGACGGTATCAGCTGGGCCTGTATCGTTATTAGTGAACGAAATTTATAAATTAATATGGAACAACATCTCCGCCACAGCCATTAAGCTCATCGAATGAAATGATACATTTGGAGAGTCAGACGACCTTCCTACTTAAAAAAAAAAAGTTCTTTTCACGAGCTGCCTAAGTATCATTATTTGTTTCGAGACTCGATAAACGTGGATAAATTACCTATACCTACATGCATGAGGTCAACTGAGGTTATGAACTGTGCCTGTGTTGCCATGAAATTACCTATTTATTTTATTTAAGTTATTAATTTTTTAGGGGGAATTTTTTTTTAAGTTTAGCCAGGTTTTGTAGGCATTAGTAGAATCAGTTATCGATACCTAATAATACCTTCACGGGTCGGACAGGGTTTTCTTAACATATTGTATATAGCCTAAGCCTTCCTGGATCAATGAGCTATCCCACGCAGAAAGCTTTTTTTAATTCGGACCAAGCTCGTTCAAACAAACAAACTCTTCGGCTTTATATATTAGTATAGATGTTCAAATTGAGTAGTAGTTCAGAAAATCATTTCTACTAACGGGTTTTATATTAATGCCAATTCGACAATGTCATTCTATCACCATTCCATTACGAGACGACTCAGATATATTATAATTGATCGATTATTATGAATTTAGTAGATTACGAACTTTTAAGCACAATGACAATAAAATCATGTTGAAATGACGAATTTATAAAAAAATATCAGATTTCCTGGTCGGGAGACAACATGTAACTCCCGGCCACCGTAGGCGCGGGCTTGCCCGCCCGGTAAGGACCAAGCCCGAGTCGACGGCACGTTGTTTTTCACGCGCGCCGCAAAGAGATGTCAGCACATCGTGACGGGGTCCACGAAGACCCATGCCTCCTGGGTCAGGGTTGCGGGTTAGTTAAAAAAGAAACCGTGGCCGTGGCGCACAGGCAAGAGAAGAAACACGGGTGGGTTTTGGTTAGTAAAATTCTGACACGCCCTTCCGCTTATTCGATGATTTCCCATCCAGAACAAAAAAAAAAGAAGGCTAACCAAGCACACATGAGATATTATAGAACACGTGTGTGCGCAAACAAAGGTCAACTCTTCCCACTTTTTTGACTACTTCGTCGGTAAACAGGTAATCAAAATTAACTTAGCAGTACTAAAGAATTAAGAAAAAGCTATAACAGAACATAATTCCACCATACAGGTATGAATCCTCATCAGAAACCAGCTCAAGTGTTCACGACCCGCGACAAACTTCCACTTACGACCCTCAACGGTTCTCCCGGGTTCATTAATCTCTGCGATGCACTGAACGCATGGCAGTTGGTGAAGGAACTGAAGGAAGCATTAGGCTTGCCTGCAGCCACCAGCTTTAAGCATGTCTCGCCCGCCGGCGCCGCTATTGGCTTACCCTTGGATAAAGAAGAGGTAGGATTTAAAATCATTTCTCTATTTAGTACTCAGTTTTCTGAACTAGACCTTCACTTAAGTTAACAGATAGAATCCTGTCTAAGCTCCGTATTACAGAACCTCACTCAAAACTCAAGCTTTACTTAAATATTGAGTAAGGTTCTATAATACGGTCCTAAATGACCAATTTTATTTTAAAATCAGCTCTCTAATTTCGTTACACATCATTGCTATCAGTTTGAATCATACTGAAGCTTAGTGCTATTCCATTGCTCCCTATAATTGAAAATGGATCTGCTCAGCAACGTAAATAACGCATTGAACGCTGTTGAACTGTCAAAATGAACCCCATTGGGCATTGCCGCTAATATTGTGTTACGCAATTACCCTGCTGAATAATATAAAAGTAAAGTCACAGTAAGGTGCTTCCGCGTGCGTTCCGCAGTAACTGCAATGCGATTAAGTAACCAATGGGAAAACTTATGATAAGTGAACTTTGACACTGTGACATCTCACTCTAAGGTCCGTATTACAGAACGTCAATCAAAACTCAAGCTCTACTTAAGTCTCGTTTCAACCCATTTGATTGTTTGAAACTAGTTTTAAGTAATGCTTAAGCAGAGATCAATGCTTGAGTTTCCTTCTGTAATAGGGACCTAAAAGTCTAAACTCACATCACCCAACTTTTCACGGTGAGAATTTACTAAATCGATCGACTGATTCCTTGAACTAAAGTTATAAGTCATTCTGTAACTAAACTGCACACTAATTGTGTAACATACTGTTACTATCAATTGGAATCATTTTGAAGCATATTGCTACATATTATGTACAAATAATGTGTTTGCTCAACAAAATCAATCACGCAATGAATATTGTTGAACTGACAAAATTAATACAATATGTAAAGAAAACCCTGTCCGATCCGTGAAGGTATTGTTAGGTATCGATAACTGATTCTACTAATGCCCACAAAGACAGGCTAAACTTAAAAAAAAATCCCCTAAAAAAATAAATATTATTTCGCAAAAAAAAGGTAACTTAATACATGTGCGATAAGCAACCCCTTCCGCGGGCGGCGGGGGGCAGGGCACGCGGCACCTGTGACGTGTCCGCGTCGCTATTCGCTTATAATAATACCGGTGTTATCCCTTTTTTTAAAATTACCAAATCTCAGGGAAATTGGAATTAATTCCCGGGAAAAAAGGATTATTTCAAAATTCATTACTATTGTTACTATGATGATTATGTAAAATTTTATATAATATTTGGTCATGTGTATACCTAACCTTTATTATCCTTTTCGGTCGGGCAGGGTTTTCTTTACATATTGTATACACTAGTACTGATACACTAGTATCAGTAGCAATGGGTTTAATTTTGACAGGTAATTGCGTAAGATACTAATGTTACGCAATTACCCTGCTGATCGAAACGTAACCTGAGATTGAGACATTAATTAAAAAGGTAATTGTCCAAACATTTTCCTCCAGGCATCAGTGTGTATGGTAGCCGACCTTCTCCCGAACCTGACACCAGTAGCTTGCGCGTACGCTCGCGCTCGCGGCGCTGACCGCATGAGTTCGTTCGGCGACTTCGTGGCGCTGTCGGACGAGTGCGACGCGATCACTGCCCGCATCATCTCGAGGGAGGTTTCCGACGGCATCGTGGCTCCTGGATACAGTGCCGAAGCTTTGGAAATTTTGAAAAAGAAGAAGGGTGGCAACTACTGTGTTTTGCAGGTAATTTAGGGTTTATACCAACTGGTTCTTTTTCCTAAATCTTTTGACCTACGAAAAAAGACGTACATATTCCTAATCATACCCATTATTTCCATTATATTTTGAACTAATTTTTTTGCCGTGTAGCGGTTTTTCTAACACAACATAAATGTGTCCAAATATCTTTTGAGGGTAGTCTTTTTTCACATAAATAATTATATGTAACCCTCCTAAACATTAATACTAAACATTAATATTTAATTATATTTAGGAAACATAAACCAATGAAATAAAACAATACCTACAATTTTAGATGGATCCCAATTACGATCCCGACCTAATGGAACACAAGACAATCTTCGGCCTCACTTTGGAACAAAGACGCAACGATGTGAAGATCATAGGAGATCTGTTCAAGAATGTGGTTACAAACAAGAAAGTGTTGCCTAGCAACGCTGTGAGGGATCTCGTCGTGGCGACTATTGCATTGAAGTACACGCAAAGTAATTCTGTCTGCTTCGCAAGAGATGGACAGGTTAGAATACTGTTTTTATTGAGACTTAGGTGTCCTACACACAACAAGGTTTCGCTTTGACTATAAACAGGTGATCTTCGTTTAGTTTAATGCATAAAAATACTATTTGTACAGATTTAAACTGTCATCTGAATGGATGATGATCACAAATTAGGAACGGCACGCTACGTTTGCGAATACTTTGTTAAATGACGTGTTATTGGAGTGTAATGTCAGAGTAGACTATTATATATTGATGAAATTTTTACTTAATACCTATACATAAGTATTGAGTCAAACTTTAAGTGGGCCAACTAAGCCAACACATGTTTTACGAAAACAAACCTTTCTGCTAAGAAATAAAGCCTAATATTCCTTGTTCTACCTTGGTCTAACTGCAATGCTTCGATATCGCCTTCGGGTTGTGGAGATCAGACGGCAGTTGCTTCACGGAAAATATCGAAGTTTAGCCAAAATCAGCAGTTAGACTGGTAAAGCGGACCCCAGACTCCAAAGCTGAAAAAGCTTCGGTTACGACTGGGATTAACGCTGAGATGATGATTGCTTGTTCTACCTTTTAACCACATAAATGTTTATTGCACAGGTGGTAGGCATCGGCGCTGGTCAACAGTCCCGCATCCACTGCACACGGCTGGCGGGCGGCAAGGCAGCGCTCTGGTGGATGAGACGACACCCACGAGTACTTGCAATGCGCTTCAAACAAGGCGTCACTCGTGCCGTCCAGTCTAACGCTATTGACAACTATGTTAATGGCACTGTTGGTTAGTATATTCATCTAATAATCTTAATTTCATTCACTGAAAGACTACACAGCCTCAACTATTGGTCTAAAATCATTATATTGTTACGAGCTGGGGTACTAAAACGCCTGTTAGGGGTTGCGAAGTTTATTGACAACGAAGATACAGTAGATCGTAGGCAATGACAAGTAGAGTGTAGCTGATGTCGCACCGAAGTCTTGCCTTACGTCCACGAAGTCCGTGTCGTAAACACACAAGAACACTACAGATGTTTCTTCACGTAGTACTAAAAGTCAAGATGTCGTTACTTCGTTGACAAAATTGTTTGAACCTGTACCATTCGATAGGCCACCCCAGGTCTAGTAATGCGTTTTTATACGGTGCCTCAACAATGTCTAGGTTTCGAGTTATAGGGCTTAAAAGTTACGCACTGCATGTCACGCGATATTGAACGGGCACTTGCCCCATGCTTGAAATTGGGAAGTTGTATGTACTTGTGCTAGTTGCACGGTAAACTCTGATCGCGAGATGTAGTAGAATTCGTGTGACGTCAGTATGACGCGTTGTTTCATGTGGCGTTTTGTAGGGACCGCTACAGAATGCACGGTTTGTAATGCATTTTTTAATGCCAAGGAACATTAGATCTTTATAATTATCTGAATTTCTATTAGCATTCATGTTCCGTATTCATATCTTTCATGTTTGTCCTGCTATAAAGGTCTTACAGCAGCTGACTTTAGATTTAATAGCTAATTTTCTTTTAGGTATCAAGCTTTCAGTTTAAATGACATCATGCTTATTACTAAACAGGTTCGGATCTTCCACTAGAACAATTTAACGCGCTTTTCGAAGGTGAAGTCCCGGCCTTACTCACCGAAACGGAACGAACCGAATGGGTCAGCAAGATGGATCGCGTCGCTCTCGCCTCAGATGCCTTCTTCCCATTCAGAGACAACATCGACAGGGCTGTGCAGGTCAGTACTCTAGTCTGAAAACAACTATGTGTGACTAGCTTTCCGCCCGCGGCTTCGCTCGCGTGGAGATCGGTTATATTGCGCTTTTTAGATCTCCCAAGGGAATATCATTTTTTTCCCGGGATAAAAAGTACCCTATTGTTTAATCCGGACTTTTAACTTTACGTTTGAAAAACTTCAAAGCAATCGGTTCAGTAGTTGCGGCATGAAAGCGGAATAAACAAACTCCCTTTCCGATTTATAATATTAGTAAGGATTAGTAAGTCGGAAAATGATACTCCCTATCCTCGATGAGATTCTTCCTATCCTGTGCTATATCCTTAATTACTCTGTATCCCATGGTGCCTTTCCATCGATGTGGAAAGATGCCAAACTCATTCCGTTACCCAAAAAATCCAATCCAACTTCATTTTCTGAATACCGTCCCATCTCCATCTTGCCTTTCCTCTCCAAGGTCCTAGAACGCCTTGTCCATAATCAGCTCAGTACTTTTCTTTGTAAGAATAGTCTTCTGAATCCTTTCCAATCTGGTTTTCGTCCTGGTCACAGTACCACTACAGCCTTACTTAATGTCACTGATGACATACGCTTGGGTATGGAGCAGGGAAATCTGACGGTTCTTTGTTTACTGGACCTTAGTAATGCTTTCAACACTGTCGATTTCGATATCCTGCTTGCCATGCTTCGCTCGCTTAACATATCTCCAACAGCGATTGACTGGTTTCGTAGTTACCTGTATGGCCGTCGGCAACGTATATGCATAGAAGAGTCTTGCTCTTCGTGGTGCTTTACCTCTGCCGGTGTACCTCAGGGCGGCGTTTTATCTCCTTTACTTTTCGCAATATTTATTAATTCCATCACTAAAAACCTTCTTTCCTCCTACCACCTTTATGCAGATGATTTGCAGATATATAAACAGGCTGGTCACTCAAACTTAGCTGATGCCATTCAAATCATCAACAAGGATTTGTTCTCAATCTGTGAGTGGAGTGAGGCACATGGATTGCTTGTTAACCCATCGAAGACTCAGGTCATTGTTATTGGCAGTTCAAGGATGTTCCCCAAGATAAACTGGTTGCAACTTCCCCAAGTTCAATTTGTATGGAACTGGATGTAATGGAACTGCTATACCTTTCAGTGAGAAGGTTAAGAACCTTGGGGTTTGGATCGACAAGCATCTTTCCTGGGATCCACAGCTACAGGAAGTGAGTCGCAAAATTTTTGCATCTGGTAAGTCTCTGAGACGGTTACGGAATTTTCTTCCTACTGCCACTAAAACTGCGCTTGCACAATCACTTTTACTTCCCATCCTTGACTACGCAGATGTCAGTTATCCAGATCTTACTGAGGCACAACTAGATAAACTTGAGCGACTTCAAAACTTCTGCATAAGATTTATATTTGGCCTGCGCAAATATGATCACATATCTGAATTTCGTACAAAGCTTAAGTGGCTTCCCATACGTCTTCGCCGGAATTCTCATATCCTATTTCAGCTCTACAGCACTTTGTTTAATCCTAAAACCCCCACTTATCTTAAAGAACGATTCAAGTTCCTTCATGACACACATAATAGATATCTGAGGTCATCGGAAAACCTGATATTAGACATGCCGATGCATTCCACTAGTTTTTACGATAAATCCTTTACTGTACAAGCAGTTCGGCTATGGAATGACTTGCCCGTGTCTGTAAGGCGTGCTCAAACTCCGTCCACTTTTAAAACCATGGTAAAAAAGCATTTCCTCTCTCTTTAAACATGTCATTATTTTTTATTTGCTTTTGTATGATTTTTATTAATTAGATGTATAAGGAAGTATTTATTGGACTAGTATGATACACTTAACGTGTATATTTATTATATAAACTATGTAAAATTGTAAATAGTACACTGTAGACTACCTACATTATTTCTCTCTCCTTCCCCTTACTATTCCATCCAAAGGTTGTCTGTAAAAGATCGCTCTTAGCGATAAGACCGCCCATTGTGTCACCCTTTGTAAAATTTTTATATTTATGTTTTCGTAATCTATATGGTGTACATAATAAAGAGTATTCTATTCTATTATTGTTTCCTAAAAGTCGTGATGGCCACCAGGCCATACGCGTACTTGAGACTTGACATAGGCGTACTTGAGAGGCTGGTGTTTTAACCACTAGGTTAAAATACTAGCCTTTCAAGTACGAGTGTGCGGGTTCGATTCCAGGTCACTGAGCGTGAGGCAAGTGCCAATGTAACTTTTCTAAGTTATATGTACTTTCTAAGTAGGTATATCTTGTACACCAATAACTGATTATAAGGAGAAGGAAAACATCTTGGGGAACCGGAATTGAACTTTAAATCTGAAATCGCCAACAGCGGTCTGTTCTCTCTGCAACTCTGTTCCTGCTGCATATAAACGATCTGCTGATGCCCGGTATCTATGGGTATGCAGATGACAGCACAGTTGTAGAGAGATACCTGCCGGATGCTCGGGCTAAGGGAATCAATCCGGTCCGAAAGAGAGGCCATGGTTGAGCGAACGAGTGTTGCACTGCAGGCAGTCTCCGAATGGGGCAATGCCAATCTTGTAGCATTCAATGCCGCCAAAACACAGGCGTGTCTTTTCACCGCCAAAAGGAGCCCGTTCACCTTGGCTCCTACTTTTCGAAATGTGTCCTTGGAGTGTTCCGACCGCCTTCAGCTTTTGGGAGTTGAGATTTCCTCGAACCTTAACTTTGGGCGGTTCATTGAGTCCAAGGCCAAGGTGGCTGCCAGGAAACTTGGCGTTATCGCAAAGGTCCGGCAGTACTTTACACCTGGGCAGCTTCTAATGTTATACAAAGCACAGGTCCGTTCGTGTGTGGAGTACTGCAGCCACATTTGGGCTGGTGCTGCTAAGTGTCACCTGGCCACTTTGGATTCAGTGGAGAGGCGTGCGAAGAGGCTGATTGGTGACCCTGATCTAACTCGAGATGGTCTCCAAAGCCTAGAGCACAGACATAGAGTAGCCAGCCTTTCGGTGTTCTATAGGATGCATTTTGGGGAGTGTGCGAGGGAATTGCATGATTTAATTCCCCCATCTCCGTTCCACCATCGGACGACCCGTCGTACGGCTGGTTTCCACTCTTATGTTGTTAACACCACTACGATCCGGACGAAGCGTTTCGCCTCCTCCTTTATACCGCGTACATCGAGGGACTGGAACTATTTGCCAGCGGCGGTGTTTCCGTCGGACTACAATTTGAGTGTCTTTAAGGCTAGAGTGAATAGGCTCTTAATAAACTAGTGCGCTTTACCATCAACGATTGCGTCACTGCTTGCCATCAGGCAGGATTGCGGTCAAGCGCTAGTTTATAATACATAAAAAAAAAATATTTTTTATTACATCATTCATGTTAAATAAGCAGTTCACGAACATGACGCATGAATATTAGCAACATTTAGCTCAACCGTTTTGAAGGTCATGTTTAACACTCGCTGTTATCTATATTTACTTCTACGTACCAATAAATAAAGCTGAAGAGTTTGTTTGCTTGACCGCGCTAATCTCAAGAAGTACTGGTCCGATTTGAAAAAATATTTTTGCGTTGGATATCCCATTAATCCAGGAAGGCTTTAGGTTAATATCACGCTGCAACCAATAGAAGCATAGCTTAACAAAAAATGTAAATGTATGCTTTATATTCTGGGGTTAAAATAAAATGTTTCAATAACTAATTACACGCGGACGAAGTCGCGGGCGGCTGCTAGTTAATTATTAATTATAAAATGTGTCGACATTCAATTTTATGTTAATTATAAAAACAAATTTTGATGAAAAGCCAGCTGTGACAGGCGAAATTACGCCATATTCATCATCATCATCCCAGCGTTAATCCCAGTCGCATCTGAAGCCCTTTCAGCTTTGGAGTCTGGGGTCCGCTTTACCAGTCCAACTGCTGATATGGCTAAACTTCGACATTTTCCGTAAAGCGACTGCCGTCTGACCTCCACAACCCGAAGGCGACATCGAAGCATTGCAGTTAGACCAATTGTTGGACTTTTGAGGACTCCAACAACCCATAACGACTGCCACTAGATGTTCGTATGGCAACCGGGACCAACGGCTTAACGTGCTTTCCGAGGCACGACCAGACCAGTGCAAATATTCACATTCATGCATACAAATACTTGCACTGTGCGGGGATAGAACCCGCGCCACCTTGCGCAGCGGCCGCGTCCGCTACCTCTACGCCACCACAGTAGACAGAGAACAGTAGATTACACAAGTCAACAAAAAAAAAAATTTTTTTTGGGTTTGTTATTAAATTAATATTTTCTGATTTTTTACAACTAAAAGTAACCAGAAACGTCGTTCATTGCAAATAAAGTTTGCTTTTGTACAATTTACTCATGGGATGCAGAATGTCCCTTAAAGTACATATGCTACATGCTCACTTAGACCAGTTTAAAGATAACTTAGGGGCATATTCAGAAGAGCAAGGAGAACGCTTTCACCAAGATATGATAAACTTTGAACAACGTTATCAAGGACAATATAATGAGAATATGATGGGTGACTACATTTGGAGTCTAATACGAGAAGCTTCCTACTTACACAGAAGAAAAACAAAAAATATTCATTTCTAAAGTGTCTTACTGATTCTTTTTATGTATTTGGAGATTTATCTTTATTGTTCTTTGTAAATAAAGGTGATTAACATATAAATTAAAGTTCTTTTTCTTGCTTTTGTATTCTACTGAATTAAAAAAATAAGATTTTCTTAAAATTAGAAACTGCGTTCTGGTTGCTACAAAAGCAAACTTTATCAGATAAAAGTATTTTTTTATTGTTAAGTTAGACATTATTAATCAAAATCAGCACCACAGAACTCAGACTCAAAAATCGTGTTTACTTGTGTTATCTAAGGCCGCCCGCAGAGTTATTTGCCTACTCTTGCGTTGAACCCTAGGGTTGTCACTTTGATCTAAATTTATGGAATAAAAAGCATATTATGATTGAATATTTTACCAATTTATAAATTTAGTACAAATAAAAAGCCTTTATTCACAAAACATTTATTATATTAAGTTACAAATTTGATACCGACAAAATTTTTAAGACTACTTAAGTGTAACACTAAATTATATTCTAAAGCTCGTAAATAATGATAAATTTTAAGTGATGTGTGATATGGGAAATCGATATAACTGGTTCTTATCAGAGAAGATTGTAAGTGATGAGTACTTAAATGTAACACTAACACAATAATATTCACAAGCTTATAACTAATGCTTAAATCATTGATAAAATATTAAACAGATACGATATATTCTAACAAACTGACCAAAAAAAAATGTGCCGAACACAGCAGCAGCACACATGCATATTTTTATTCGGCATACATTGGTACAGTGTGAGTGAGATAGGGCACAATCTAAAGCATAGAGAAGAAAAAGATGGCTAGTGTTTGTCGTTTGCGCTGTTAGTGTTTGTCGTTTGTTTTTACGAGTGTATCGAGAGTGACTAAGGCGAGATACAGGACTTTCCTTCCTTTTGTACGCTTCATTTTCAGTGCGCTAATGAGATATCTACCTTAGTTTAATATTTTATCAATGGCTTAAATGATATTAAACATGAGAACGTAAACAATAAATATGTAGTTCTTATGAAAAAGTAGACATTAGTAAAGCTAAGATTATGTATGGGTAGCGAATATTTAACAAATGATACCTTACTTTAATAAAACCGCAAAACCGTTTTAGCCTCATTAGTTTCTGAGGTACAATTATAATGATTGTTTATATGGGTACTGTGTAATGTTTGTTTATATAATCGGATAGCATCAGCTAGCTCAAATGCAACAAAGGCGCCGCGCGCTATTAAGAGCACCTCGCGTTGCTGTTGTAGACGCGCGCGTCGGAGGGTATAAAGGTTATAATGTTATAACTAAAATTCTACGCAACCCTAAGCGTCAGTCGGTCACATTTTACTATAATTTTATTAACTTAATATTATGATTAAGACGCCATATTTGGATCAAACAACACATAAGACAATAGAAAAAAATTAATAGTCATTTGCAATATTGATTATTGTGAAATTGCCCTTATTACACTATACGCGACAAATACGTTTACTTAAAAAATATTTCGTACTCAATACTCTGTTTTATAGTAAAACTGGGCCTCTTAAAATAAACTTAACTTTAAGCGTAGTATTCAGGAAGTAAATCTGAAAATACAATTATATGGAAAAATGCGACTCGGGTACGCTCTTAATAAAGCAAATAAACTGTGAAACAACCAATACATATATCACATTTTCTAATAAGATTTAAGTTGTACTTACATTTCTGGTTCAGTAGGAAGTATGAAGAATGATAAGTCCGGATTTGCGAAATCATTATTGAGGCACCCGAAAACACTACAATATTTTTTCCCCCTTTTGGAGTCATGATACTCGTAATAATTAATATTATGGTAAGTGGCCGGCGAGAATTGACGAACGCGAGCGGTCATGTAATTTACGCGCGTACTCACAGTCACGCGGCACGGCGGCACAGCCCGTATTGCCGCCATCCTATACCATCCTATATTATGCCAGCGTGTGCGTGAAATCGCGTACCGACACGGCGCTCGGCGCGCACGCATACATTCAAACCGAGAGCGGCTCGTTTATATGAAGATGTTTTACTGTTCTCTGTCTATTGTGACGCCACGGAGGCTGCCGCCAAAATCACGCCATATTATTTTCCTATTATACCGTTTTGGTACGGAATCCTAAGAGGAACTGGGAATAATTTAATATCCAGCCCAAAAAACTTACAAAATACGTTTAGTCTTCAATGTTCTCTGCTCCTAGTTTTCATGAAAAGTCAGTTTCTACTTTCAACATGTAAGTTCTCGTAGACTCAAGTGATATTATTTTCCACAGTGCGGTGTCGAATACATCGGCAGTCCATCAGGCTCGAACAACGACCAGGAGGTGATCGCTGCTTGCAATGAACATAATATTATACTTGCACACACTAATCTCAGGCTCTTCCACCATTAACCAGTCTATAAGATTGTGTGATAGATAAAGGGACGAAATCTCCATACATTATCTTTAAAAAATTTACATAAATATAGTAATGCTGAGAAATAAACTGAAAACGAAATGAATTGCTAGGTTGTTTTTACATGAGAGATGTAAAAAGCATTTACATAAGTTTTATTGAATATTATATTTGTTGTGAAAGTTTTTTTTTATCAATGTTGTATTTTGATAATTTGTTACTTTCTTATATTTTTCGAACTAGAAATAAGGATATTGAGGTTGCTGTAAGTTTTAAACAAATATTAGATTTTTTATACACATTTATTTATATACATGCCTTAATCACGTTGTAGAAGGCGGAACTATGGAGTAATACATGCATTCCATGTTACAATTAAGCACAAAAATTCCTATTACTAATGAGCTCATGCATTTTTTAAATAAAATTGTTTACTGTTAAATAAAAATATTTATAGCATGGAACCTATTATCAGTTTTTTTTTTTACTTCCTTTTGTTTATCACTCTGCCGTCATAAGGAAAAAAAACGCATCTAACATTTTTTTTATGCGAAATATAAAAATATTGGCGTATGCCATTTTTTTTTACTGATTTAGAATATGCATGTAACTCAATTTGGAAAAAAATGTTAGATGCGTCTTTTTCCCTTATGACGGCACCACTAGTTCTCATCTTTCCATGACGATTTGTGATATGTCGTTAAATTACAACACTCAAGAGAATTTGAGACTTAAGTGGTCCTCCAGACCTGCGCCCCGCTCTCCTCATCGATCCCTCGAAACCGCACACTTACGTCATCCGAGTGAAGTGTCAAGTTGACTCTTGCAGTGTACCATAAATTCATAACATTTATCAATCACAATTTAAATCATTCTGTGTAGCTACCATGAGTTTACATTACGAGACTCGATCGTTGTCCGTCAACATCGAGCGCGTTTGACTCATTGATTGTCCCGACTCCCGCTTCAAGGTTGTAAGAAGTCTCAACCAATGAGAGCGCCTAACGCGCTCGATATCGACGATCGAGTCTCGTAATGAAAACTCATGGTAGCTACACTGAAGCTTATTTGACTTCCATTACTTCTTATGAGTGAAAACTTTGTCTGCTCAACAAAGTAAATAACTCAATGAATGTTGTTGAACTGTCGTAATGGAAGTCATTGCTACTATGCAATTACCCCGCTGGTTGTACATAGAAGAGTATCAAGTTCAACTTTAGTGGGCAATGGGTAGGGATGGTGGGGGAGCTGAAAAAAATTGTAAAAAAATAAATTATTTGGTTTTAGTTTTACATGTTTGCACTTCAATGGATACTTACTCTTAGTGTTTTAGGTGCGTATTCCAGAAGGAAACTCAAGCATTGATCTCTGCTTAAACATTACCTACTTAAAACTAGTTTCAACCAATCAAATGGCTTGAAACGAGACTTGAGTAGAGCTTGAGTTTTGAGTGACGTTCTGTAATACGGACCTTAGTCTAAGGTTTGTCTTTACTCTAACTTACACCTTTTTTAAAGATTTAATCGAGTATTCAGAACATGCACTTCAATGGATACTTACTCTTAGTGCTTTAGGTGCGTATTCCAGAAGGAAACTCAAGCATTGATCTCTGCTTAAACATTACCTACTTAAAACTAGTTTCAACCAATCAAATGGCTTGAAACGAGACTTGAGTAGAGCTTGAGTTTTGAGTGACGTTCTGTAATACGGACCTTAGTCTAAGGTTTGTCTTTACTCTAACTTACACCTTTTTTAAAGATTTAGGTCCGTATTCCGGAAGGAAACTCAAGCATTGATCTCTGCTTAAGCATTACTTAGAACTAGTTTCAACCAATCAAATGGCTTGAAACGAGACTTAAGTAGAGCTTGAGTTTTGAGTGACGTTCTGTAATACGCACCTTAATCGAGTATTCAGAACAACTACAGCAGCAAGCTTTTTTAGTGTTTAAGAAGGTACTGGCAGGATTATTGCTCACGCTTTCAGTAGCAATGGGTTTCATTTTGACAGTTCAATAACATTCAATCCTTTATTTACGTTGCTAAGCAGACACATTTGTCGAACATATAGAGCAATGGAGTAGCAAATTATGCTTCCAAATTCAAATTGAGAATCATAGTATGTTACGCAATTAGGGTGGCTGGCAGGACCTAACATGCTACTGCGTCCAGCAGTACCTACCGACGATGATGCTGTACGTGTCCAGACTGCATCACTCCACGAAGACTGAGGTGTAGTGGATAGTGGAGTATCTGCGCGTCAAGTCTTAATGGACTGTGAGGGTCGAGGTGTTGGAGCCGCGCCACAGCACGTACTTCAAGTCGTTCGTAGTACGTGTTCCGACGCATGATCTCGACAAGTTCCTGAAAGAAGAGCTATGGCCGAAGGGTGTTGTGTACCGCCGGTTTCGTGGCCGGCTGCGTGACACCAGTTTTTCTTTTTTTTTAAACAATTATAAACTAGTGCTTGACTGCAATCCCGCCTGATGGTAAGCAGTGATGCAATCGTTGATGGTAAAGCGCAGTAGTTTATTAAACCTATTCACTTTAAAAACTTAGAAATAGGAAGGATGACGGCAGTTGAGCGAGGTGATGCAATGTTAAACCCAAGACCAACACGACCAAACGATGCTGCGCTAAAGGGAGATTGATCTGGAGACTCTCCACGACCAAACTCCAGCCACAACAACATTTGGCGCATCGTACCCGCCACACATCGCAACACAACTGCTCAGACCCGTCCTCCGTACGGCTTCACCAGACATAGTTCACCAGTCAGTGAAACACGACGCCGATGATCCGTGTACAGTAGTCTTAGTGGTTATGTTATATGTATTTATAGTATTTTTAAGTTTTAATAGTGTAGTGTTGTATTTGTTGTGATATTTATTATATAAATGATGGTGTAGTTCTTTATATTAAAAATGTAGAAAACTACACTGTCGAAGAACCTGACTTCTCAGATGCTAGTTGTCTAGTACTAAAAATCGGCACTGATAAGGCTATAATATGTATTTATAGATCTCCGTCTTTTAGAGACGTAACTAACTTCCTACAATCCCTGAACGCCCTTTTAACAAGTCTGATGACGTACAAAAACATAGCTATAGTTGGTGACATTAACCTTGACATCGCATGTACTATATCCTCAAACCGAACCTCGGATTATCTCGATCTCATAGCTTCCCATGGCCTGCTACCTGCTCACTCACTTCCCACTCGAGATAATGCCTGTCTTGACCACATCATGCTTAAATCTAATCTGTCTGCACTCACCATAGTATTACACGCCTACGTCACCGACCATAACCCTGTAATGCTGTGCCTTAATCTGAAACGATCTGTCAATTCACGCTCTTACAACATTCTGAAAACTAATTATGAAGCTCTTGATAGTGAGATGAAGACTACAAATTTTCAAGCAGTTTATGAACTTACCGATGCCAATAAAGCGACAATAAGTTTAGTTACCATTCTAGCTAGACTCATAAATACTCATACTTCTCTAATCAGCATCCCAAATAAAAAGCGCTTACTCAAACCATGGATGACTATTGGTATGCTCCGCTGTATGCGTAATAGAGATGCAATGCACAAAAAACTCAAACTATCTCCAAACGATGTTATATTAAGTATTACTTATAAAAGATATAGAAACTTCTGCTCAAACATTATAAAGAAACTAAAAAGAGATTTTGACAAGAGAGAACTGACTGAAGCTTCAAAAGACAATAAAAATATCTGGAAGGTGATAAAGAGAGTAACTAATACAGATAAGCCAAACATACCAAACACTGATTTATTGGCTTCTTCTACTACACCACAGCTCTCGGTGGACAAAGTAAACAAGTTCTTTTCCAATATCGGGAAGGAACTTGCTGATAATTTTTCTTGTCCACCTGGTAGACCTAAAATTTCACCAGACATTGCTTCCATATCCTCACCTTTACAGTCATTCGTCATGTTAGACACCGACGAGGCGGAAGTCGGGGAAGTACTAATGTCACTTAAGTCAGATTCTGCTATAGGCTGGGACAATATTTCAACAAAGTTTTTAAAGCGCTATTCATTGATACTAGTCCCATTACTTACACATATTTTTAATATTTGTTTTCATACCGGCACTTTCCCCTTATACTTCAAGAAGGCCATCATACACCCAATTCACAAAAGTGGGAGTAAAAAACTTGTTAATAATTATCGACCTATTGCAGTATTACCTTCTATTTCTAAAATTCTAGAACGCCTAATCAACAAAAGACTTGTGACTTACATGGAAGATAAAAAGCTTTTTTCTCCCAACCAATTCGGCTTTAGGCGCAATAAATCTACTAACAGTGCTGTAATTGAGCTAATTGATCATGTTACGAAAAATCTTGACAAGGAAAAGAAAGTATTATCAATTTTTTTGGACCTAAAAAGGCATTCGATACGGTTTCGATTTCTGACTTAATAATAAAGTTAGAGGAACTCGGTATTCGTGGCCATTCACTTAACATTTTTAGGGACTACCTTCAAAACAGAACTCAGTGTGTAAAAATACAAAATTACCTCAGTAAAGAGGAACCAGTGACATTCGGCGTTCCCCAAGGCAGTGTGCTTGGCCCCGCCTTGTTTCTTATTTACGTCAATCAACTCTGTAATTTGAGTCTGGAGAGTGGAAGAATCGTGGCGTTTGCTGATGATACCGTTCTTACCTTCTCGGGTGACACTTGGGATGACACCTTTGATTCTGCACAAAAAGGGCTAAATCGTGTTCTGCAATGGCTCAACAGACACATTCTCACAATCAATACCGGCAAAACTAAAATTCTTACGTACAGCTTACGAAATTCGACTCAACCTCCAAATTCATACGCTTTGATAGCGCACTCATGTTTACTGTCTGGCACTGCGACATGTACATGCCCAGAATTAGAACGTTGTCGTACCATCAAATATCTAGGTGTGACTCTTGATGATGGTCTGGGCTTTGCGCCTCATATAGAACTACTGACCAAAAGAATCAGAAAGCTGATTTTTGTCTTTAGTAGTCTTCGCCACATCGCAGAACCTCATATTATTAGGTGTACATATTTTGCTCTCTGTCAGTCTCTCTTAACTTACTGTATATGCACTTGGGGTGGTGCACCCAAAACGGTACTTTTGAAGCTCGAACGAGCTCAGAGAGCCGTTCTGAAAATTAGTACCTTTCGGTCCATCCTCTTCCCAACTGAAGAGCTATATAGGAGCTGTAAAGTCCTTACAGTCAGACAATTATTTGTACTGCATGTACTACTATATCAGCATCAAAGAGCCTCTTATGAAATAATCACCACAAGACGCATAGACAAGGTTTGCCAACCCTTCCGCTGCAAGTACTCTTTTACAAGAAGATTTCCCTGTTTCCAAGGCCCTCACCTATACAATAGTCTTAACAAAATTCTGAACTTTTTCTCACTCCCTATAATGTCTTTTAAAAAGAAAATTAATACTTGGCTGCAAACGCTTAATTACAACAAAACTGAAAGTTTATTGTTGACTCAATACAGCTCCCGTTAAACTTCATTCTATCATCATCACTCAAACATCGACACGAACATACCCTCGTTTGCTGTATAATCTTTTAAATTACATAATTATTTATTTTGTGTTTTCATTTTTGCATCTTCAATTTTCTGTCATCCCTTAGTCTTTGTCATCTATTACTATTACTAGTATACGTTTGGATTAGTTGTGACACGACCGTGTAGTCAGGAGGCCTGGAGACCTGTAACACAGGTTGTCCTAGTACAGGCTCCAGTTTCCACTACATCGTTATATCATATATGTATACTTAATTTTGTGTTAAACTTATGTTTAATTATGTGGTGGAAAAAATAAACGTTTATTATTATTATTATTATATTAGTTTACTTATTTTTCTTAAAAAAAGAAAGACTTTTTAAGAAAAACAAAAACAATAAATGGACCTGGATCTCTCCAGGCGGGAATAATAGAAACGAAATAGATTATATTATAAGCAGCCACCCAAATTTATTTACAAACACAGCAGTTATATCAAAATTCAACTTTAATAAGAAGTTTTAAATTTACTTGATTCTGATCACTACGGACAAAGGATTACTATTCCAAACCATAGTAAAAAAGTGGCCAAAAAGGATATCACTGTTAACCCCAAAACTGAAAGCCGCTTGGAGGTTTTTAGATTTGATCTCATCAATAAATTGCCAGTCTTATCCAGTGCTGTTAATGCTGATCCTAATCATCTCTATTTTTTTAATATATACTGTAAGCTATTTGATTCCACCTTTGTTCCCAAGACTATCTTTGTTAATAGTAAAGCATCTTTCTCTGATTGGGCTACCATCGGTATTCATAAAAGTAGAACTCGGCTTTATGAATTGTACAATGAGAGGATTTATATTAACACTGTTGAATTCAATTTATATGTTAGAAAATATTCAAAATTATTCAAACAAGTTTGTTATATGGCCAAGTCACGTTACTTGAGTTCAAAGATAAAGAACAGTGGCAATGTAATTAAAACGACTTGGAAAATTATTAATAGTGAAACAGGAAGGTCCAGTGATAGAAATACTGACTATAGCCTGTCTATTAATGACAACATAATTAAATCAGACTCGCAAGTCTCTGAGGCATTTGAAAATTTCTTTTCGGATATTCCTGTTTCAACTACTAAATCCCTAAACTCATCACCTTCTGTTGCGGAGTCTTTGCTTAAAGAAAATGTTAATGTTTGTGATTCGGAGTTTCATTTTGAACATGTTATCAGTAGAGATATAATTAAAATCTTTCACACTCTGAATGTAAAAAAGACTGCTGACCTATGGGGTCATTCGGTGGAAGTTGCTAAGTCTATTATTGATATTGTGGCACCCACTCTAGCTGTTATCTTTAATGCTTGTATTGACTGTGGAGAGTTTCCTGATCTCATGAAAAATAGTAAAATAATACCTTTGTTTAAATCTGGTAGTACATCAGACCCCACAAATTATAGACCTATTTCTGTACTACCTACCTTTAGTAAAATTTTTGAGAAATTAATTTTAAACCAAATGCTAAATTTTTTTAATAAACATAAATTATTACATAGCAAACAGTTCGGTTTTACAAGGGGTCGTTCAACTACTGATGCCGGTGTTGAACTTCTAGGTCATATATATAATGCATGGGAGGATAAATGCGATGCCTTGGGCATCTTTTGTGATTTGTCCAAGGCATTCGATTGCGTTCTTCACGATACGTTAATCAGGAAACTCCGCCACTACGGGATCCGGAACTCTGCACTGGATCTTATTACATCTTACTTGAGTGGTAGGATTCAAAGCGTTGACGTTAATGGAAAAAGATCTTCCGGATCTTTAGTAACAATGGGAGTCCCACAGGGGTCAATTCTTGGTCCTTTTTTGTTTCTTATTTACATCAATGACCTGCCGTACCTAATAAAGGATAACCACGATATAGTGTTGTTTGTAGATGACACTTCACTTTTATTTAAACTGAAACGTCAGCAGCAGGTTACTGATGATGTAAATAGCGCGATCTCCAAAGTAGTCCATTGGTTTAATGTTAATAATTTACTCTTAAACGAGAAAAAAACCAAATGCATTAAATTTACTCTACCTCACGTGAGGCAGGTGGAAACTAAAGTGTTGATAAAGGGCGAAGAATTGAAATCTGACGACAGCACAGTGTTCTTGTGTATAACTCTGGATGCTAAGCTTCAATGGGGTTCACATATAGAAAAATTGTCAAAAAAGCTAAGTTCTGCTGCATACGCAGTTAGAACAATTCGTAATTTGACTGATGTTGAGACGGCCCGTTTAGTGTACTTTGGCTATTTCCACAGCGTAATGTCGTACGGCATTCTGTTGTGGGGAAATGCCGCCGATATTCAAACAATATTTGTTTTGCAGAAACGAGCTGTTCGTGCAATTTATAAATTAAGTCCGAGACACTCTCTCAGAGAAAAATTTAAAGAGATTAATGTACTGACCGTGCCGTCTCAATATATTTATGAAAATCTTTTGTAAGCTCATAAAAATATAAAATTGTTTAAAAAATACAGTGATGTCCATGATATAAATACTAGGAACAGGCACAAATTTATTGTACCTACACCAAGGCTCAAGAAAATAGGTGGATCTTTCAGATGCCAATGTATACATTTTTACAATGGAGTTCCAGAGGTGGTTCAAGATCTGAGCCTGAATAAATTCAAATCCTTCATTAAACGTAAGTTGTGTCAGAAAGCATTTTATAGTGTGAAGGATTATATTGAGGACAAAAAGGCTTGGGCTTGAGCTGCGTCCGATTTCTATACAATGATTGTTCTTTGATTTTTCCTCTTGTAGTTTTAATATGTAATTGTTTATGTTATTTATTCAAAGCTTGTATTACACACTATGTAGCCAAGCATATTGTACGTTACGGAATTGTATCGCTGACAGGAACGCTGTACAGTATACTCGCTGTACTGTATAAGCTGTACAAGTGCCGAACACTCGCTTGTTCGGCACTTGTACAGCTGCACAGGAGCTAAACTTTCCACAGATTCGGAAACACTGTTGGAGCTGCTGAACCTTGGACAAAACTATCTTAGCATTGTGTAGATTCAATTTCTTAGTATTGTATAATTGCATGGCAAACGTGTGAGCACAATGTACGAATGTGCTGTAAGGCATTTATTTGTTGGGTTAGTCTTTTTTATTGACTTAATTGTGCTCTGGCTGTTGAGAGTATGTCATGCTCACTCAAATGTCTCGCTGATGGTGGCGTTTGTTTTGGGTCATTGGGTTTCCTTCGATATGGTTGAGCTGAATGATGCTAATCCATACGTCATGTTCGTGAACGGACGCCGTCGGAGGGGACTGGTCATCTTTTAGCTGACACGGCGTATTTTAATTTCTGAATTGATTTTTGTATGTTTTTCATAATGGACGCTCTCAGCGTACAATATATTTCTGCATCGTTCTCACGCGGTTGATTTCAACATGAATGATGTAATCAAATATTTGTAACAATAGCTTAAAAATTTAAAAGAGTGTCCATGGAGTTTCTTGCCCGTTCTTCTCCATAGGTACCTACTCTTTGGAATGGGCGACTAGCTTCATCTTATTGACTGACCGACCTTCTGACAATTCAAAAGTGCCTGTAACTGTTTTATTTGAAATAAATGATTTGATTTGATTTGATTTGAATACCGATCACCGCATGGTAAGGGCGTCAGTCAAGACTATACCACCCAAAGGAACCAGAAAGTTTGCTATACATGACACATTCCCGATATGCAGCACAGAACCCAACAAAACAATGGAGAATTCCTTGTCAATACTCAGCAGAGAACTATTAGAAACCGATACAATAGATGTAAAAACAAGTTTTAACAAACTACAAAACAAAATTACAAAGAGACCAAAAAAGGACACGACATAAGTACAATTTAAGTAACTCAACACTACAACTTATAAAAGATAGAAAAAGTCTACTTGACTGCAAAATAAGGAAACAGGACATCCAAAAAATAACTGATTTAAGCAAGAAAATCAGAGAAGGCATCAGAAGGGATAGGAAAGCCAAAAGGTTGCAAACCCTAGAAAAACATATAGCGAGGACAGGAGGAACTAGAAAAGCTCTAAAAGAACTCCGAGAATCGAACCAATGGATCCCGAAATTGAAAAACAACCAAAAAAACGTAACAGGCCGAAAGAACATAAATAAAATAGCTACAAAATTCTACCGCAATCTATATTCCAACCAAGACACCACTACACATGTAAGTCCAGAAACCGTAAATTATAATTTGCTTCTAGTGAACCCAGAACCTGACATTTTACCCGGTGAAACTAGGAAAGCCATACTAAGCCAAAAGTTAGACAAAGCACCAGGTCCTGATAAAATCACAAACGAGCTCCTGAGAGGAATCGTAGGAGAACTGGTCCCCATTTTAACTAAAATCTTCAACGACATCTTGAGATCAGGACAGGTTCCGGAACAATGGGAGACATCCCACATCATTCTCATATATAAGAAAGGACAAAAAGACGACATAGGGAACTAAAGGCCCAATATAGTCTGATAATAATATAAGTCTGATGTCTAACATATATAAAATATTCTCCAAAATTATTTTGGACCGAATAGGTAACACACTTGATGAGAACCAACCAAAGGAACAAGCTGGCTTTAGAAAAAACTTCTCCACGATAGATCACATTCACACAGTCAAGCAAATTATGGAAAAATACAAAGAGTACAACAAACCGCTATATATGGCTTTTATCGATTACTCTAAGGCATTTGACAGCATTAGCCATACAGCCATATGGGAAAGCTTACGAAACCAGGGAATCCCGACAGTGTACATAAACATAATTAAAAACATTTATTCTAATAGTAAGGCAAGAGTACAACTGGAAACCTTGGGGGAAACATTTCAAGTGAAAAGAGGCGTCAGACAGGGCGACCCGATGTCCCCAAAGCTGTTCTCGGCGGTGCTGGAAAGCATATTTCGAAAGCTAACCTGGGACCAACATGGATTAAATATATATGGTCAAAAATTAAACCATCTTAGATTCGCTGACGATATTGGTTTGTTTGAAGAACAACCAGGGAACCTCGAAAAAATTATACAGGATCTAAATAGAGAGAGCGAGAAAGTGGGCTTATCTATGAATATAAACAAAACGAAGCTATTAACGAATTCAAACAAATACGAAATAAAAATTAAAAACCATCCTGTTGAATATGTAGATGAATATATCTATTTAGGACAAATCATCTCACATACAGACACAACTGCAAAAGAAATCGGAAGACGAATAGCTAACGGATGGAAAAGATATTGGTCACTGAAAGAGATAATGAAATCCACAGATCTCAGCATTGGTATCAAAAGGAAGGTCTTCAATACCTGCGTTCTCCCATGTCTTACATATGGGTGTGAAACCTGGGCTCTTACGAAACATCACAGAAACATGCTGGAACACTGCCAAAGAGCTATGGAACGAAGTATGATAGGTGTAAAGAAACAAGATAGGATACGAAACACCGTCATAAGAAGTCAAACTAAAGTCACAGACGTACTTACTAGAATAGATAGTTTGAAATGGAGATGGACTGGGCACATGTTGCGCGGTACACAAGAGAAATGGAGCAACATCATAACAGACTGGTACCCTAGAGATGGGAGAAGGAATAGAGGAAGACAGAGCAAGAGGTGGGAAGATGAACTAAAACTAACGGCAGGTCCAAAATGGAGAAGGGTTGCTAGAGACAGAGTACAATGGAAATTGTTAGAGGAGGCCTTTGCCATGAGGCACACTGAACTCAGAGATATTTTATAAGTAAAGAGACAACCTCAACATAATAAAAAAAGAAGAAAGCAGTTCAGGTTAAGAGGCTTATTATTATTATTATAGTTTACTTGTAATTTTATGTTATAGTTTGTACTTGTTGTATTTTCTATGGGCCCTAGTAACTTGATTTAAATAAATAAATAAAGTAAACAATCGCCTTAAAGTATCCAGGGTATGTACTCCATCGTCATCTCTCTACCTTATTAATTTACAACATCATCAGATCCGCGTTTCCAAACTAAGTAGGTAATATAGATAATACAACATTTTTAACCCGGATGTTGTACTTATCTAACCGCCAGTTACCTACTTACATAAAAGATACATTAGATATAATAACCAAAAACGTTAATACGAGAAATTTTATTAAACACTATAGACTTTCAAAACGAATAAATGTACTTAGTTCGTAGTTACCCTTTAGTAGGAGTATATCTAAATACCTACAATAAGATTACCTAGAGCTAGACCATTACAGTTTGGTTTTATAAATAAATATGTCGCTCACCTAGTACCTAATATATCGCACATCTACGTTTTTCATATTTTACAGACACAAGGATCAGAGATCTTATAAATGTTTCAAATTAATTTATGAATTAATGATGCGTTTTTTTTACAGATTCATGACTATACTAGTAATCAAACTAATCAACGAGGTACTAGTACAGGCGCTAATAAATATTAGGATATCTAACAAAGGCAGTTTTTTATATGCATTCTAAACTAGTGCTTGACCGTAATCCCGCCTGATGGTAAACAGTGATGCAATCGTTGATGGTAAAGCCCGTTAGTTTATTAAGAGCCTATTCACTATTAGCATGTTTTGCAGATATATCCAAAATAATTAATGCTATACTTGGGCCAAATTCGATAAAGAATAGAGGTAAACAAACCGTTGCTAGGCAACGAGTAGTTTACGCCTAAAAGACAGATGTTAACAACCTTTTCTACATAGACGATTTTCATTAAAGTAATAATCTTACTTCCTACTAATGTAAACAGTTTATTTATGTTCAGATATTTACGATTTGCATAGAACGCTTAACCGATTTGAATGAAATATGACACACATGTAAGCTAATTTCCTAATAAGTTAAATTTTTTGATACATATATTATACTTAGTCCATACTTGAAGGTATTACAATGTGTGATGTATATACAATTAAATGTGGCACACAGCTTAATGTAGCACCTCAAGGCATTCCCACTCTATCCCGAGTGGCGACTAGACGTGCCCCTTAAGCTGTGTGTACTTACTGATAACTTGGTGGTTTTACTTCAAACCTCAAAGCCCCTATAAGTGATTATAGTGAACACCACATTGGCGACGAGTAAAAGCGCAGTAAGTAAAACTATTACTGAAATTATCTGCTTACGGAAATTGGTCAGCATGAAAATATGTTTGCACAGTGTTTGTTTGTGTAGAGAGTTTTATATATACAAAAAAAAAAAAAAAACTTAAGTGTAACCATACACTGGTCGTGGTGGTTGCAATTTCCATATAAATTCATGTATCTTTGAGCAATTGACTTCTTATCTATGCTCAATCTACGTTGGCGATCAGCTGAGACGAGAATGTGATGCACAGATCGACCACTTAAATTCAACTCAAATACCTAATATAAAATCATCGTGGGGCTCGTGGCTAACCATTGACAGCCCCGCAAAGGTCGATCGATCAAAGCATATTGCCAATCCATTGTTTCATATTATGTTCGAAAATGTCTGCTCAACAACGTAAATAACGCAATGAATGTTGTTGAACTGTCAAAATGAAACCTACTGCTACTGATAGTGTGTTACACACATTGAGCTATTATTACTTTACACAAGATTAAACAGCACGTTGAACCGTTGCTCCCGGCTGACATTTGTGGATATTTGACAGTCGTTATGGGTAGTCAGTAGCCCTAAAGTTTGACAACCAGTCTTACCATGGGGAATTGCCCAATAACTGGATTGTGGAGGTCGGGCAGGCAGTCGTTCCGTTGAAAATACAGGTATTCTGCCGAAAACGGTTGGACTGAAAGCCGACTCCAACATACAACATAGGAAAAGCTAAACGGGTACCATTTATGTAAATATGGGTACAATACCTTAAATTATGACCTAAATGCTTACTGAACGGTTGACCAAATCCGTATGTAGATAATACCTACCAATGAAATATTATTCGAAAAAATCATGAAAAGTGACACAACGAAACCAATAATTTAAGTACACACAACTCAAGGAAAATAAAAAATACATTCTAAAGAAAATATCGTGAATGTATAAATCTGATCAAAAGTTCCACTTCGGTAAAATCGAAGTAAAGTAAGAAATTATTATCTTACTATAAAAACTAACTTATGTAATACACAAAATTCAGAAATAAAAACCATTCCAATGAAAACATCGTTAATGTAACAATTTTAACTAAAGTGCCACTTCGGTAAAATCGAAGTAAAGAAAAAAATATCTTTACAATTATTAAAACAGTGTATTACACAAAATAAATAAGGAAAAAACGTTCCAACGAAAATATCGTTAATGTGCCAGTTTTAACAGAAGTTCCAACAAAAGTACGGAATTATTTATTATCTTACTGTTAAGACTAACACTAGTGTCATAATAAAATAACGTAAATGTATCAGTTTTAACAAAAGTCCCCCTTCGGTCAAATCGAAGTAAGGTAAAGAATAATTATTCTTGCCGGTTAAAACTAACTAGTGTCTATATAAAATCTGTGAAGGTTGAACTGGTTGTAATGATTGAACTAATTTTAGTCAAATCAATGCATTTTGGCTGGCTATTGTAATAAACAAAAGAAATCTAGTGACCGTTGGAATTGTGGCACGCCACTTAGAGCGTAATTATGGTGTCTCCTTCTGTGAGACTCGCTTACTAAAGCTTGTTTATTTAAAAGTTTACACTTAATACTTAGAGCGTTAATAAAGAACCTTTGTGAGGTGAGCCGCTTAAGCACAAAACCCTTTGAACAGTCGAGAAAGAACAATTGGTTATAAATAACCAAAGTGTTTGATTATATTTCAACAGGAAATCTACATGTAGGTACTTTTGTTGATTATTAAACGATGATAAGAAATAATTCGAGTTACATTAAATTATTTAGTAATCTGTAAATTCTCTTACTACAATACGTGCTGTCTATATCTCTGACTTGGCACAGCAACATGAAAACTGAATTTGTGACAGCAACAATCGAAAAGATAAAAAATTCTGTATTCTGTGAATCTGTAAAACGGTGCGAAAATGCCACAATAGTCAGTACAAGTTCAACAAGTACCAGCCTCAACAAAATTGACACTAAACAAAAACGACACTAAAAGCAAATACTTTTAATATTAAGAAGAGGTTGCTTGCAAAACCATCACAAAAGTGATAGATAATTGTTCCTCAAGCAACCCATCACAAAAGTGATACATAATTATTCCTGCCCTGCAGTTAATCAGAATTGCTTAAAATATGGCAAAATTGACACTAAACAAAAATGAGTTGCAAAATCACAAAAGTGATAATTGTTCCTGCCCTGCAATTAATCAGAATCGCATAAATTATGACCAAAAACAGAAATTGCAAAGTTACAAAAGTGATATTGTTCCTGCCCTGCAATTAACCAGAATTACATAAAATATGGTTCCGAGGACATTTCAAGACCCACTGCAGAACCAGGATCAACGAAAGAAAAACTCTTAACCTCGAGTCAATTGACAACAATAAAGCTAAGGACCCCAAAAAAAATGAAAACTCATAAAAATAAAAAGTCTAGTCTGTCTACATAGAGACAATGCTCACTGATTCCCGTAGTAGATTTATCATAATAAATGATAAAACTTGAAAGTTAATGAAACTATCTAAAGTATAGTCTCCAACCAGCAAATGTCTCTGGACAAAACATACATGGCTTATGGTGCCTAACATCTATAAAAATATTGGGATTGTTTGATGCACCCATAAAAGCTAGGTCGAAATCAGTAGGTATCGGCAAAACGTTGTTATAAAAAATTTATCAAGAAACTAAGTTTTCATCTCAATTCCATTAGGGTTAAATCATTTCCCTAATTAAAAGATGTTCCGATAGATGTCAAAAAAGGTACACCCGTTTGTCAATAAACCAATTACCTTGATATGAAAAAAAAAAACAAAACAAAGTCGAACTGGTAAAATTTGTAGTTGTGCTACCAACAAAGCTGTCATTAGAGAAAATCAATAAAGTGGTCCTTGAACATTTAAAAAAAAATCATGGATAATCTTATTGCCATGCAATGAAAATTTTATTCACGTCATTATTGTCGTTGGATGTGATGAAAGAGAACATCTGAAGGACAATAATGATTTACTGAACAAAACTAAATAATTCTTCATTTCAACACTATTCAGATTCTGTGTTATGGATTAAATTTTCGTATGACGGCACGGTTGGCGTATGTGGTTAAATGTTTGACTGCTGCGTTTCGTGTCGCGGGTTTGATTCCCGCACGGAACAAATACATATTAGTACGACTTACCAATAGTTTTTCTGGGACTAGGTGTTTGTGTATGTGAGTTTATGTGTTGTAAACGCATCCACGATACAGGAGAAATTCATAAAAAAAAAAGAAATCATCATCAAGCGTCAACCATGTGACAAATAAATTTGAACAATAGAGTCTTTTAGACCACCAGAAACCATTGAACAAAAGGTTTCAATTTTGTTGATCGATCACCGATTTGTCAATCTTAACAGATCCCATTGTCAAATACAAAAAAGCAATATGCACAAAATGTCAATATATAGGTAGGTACATTCTGGCATAAGGATCAAACAATAAAACATGTCTGTCTGAGATTCTCAGGCTTGGCTACTCAAAAGACCGTATTCATTAATTGCTGATGCAAGTCCTGTTCATCTAGAGGCTGTACCTACTGATTCAGTACGTCGCCAAAGACGCCGCATCATTTCCTTCGGAATGATAAACGTTAAAAACGTATTGTCAAACCGACTAAAGAACCATTTAAAAAAATGAACTTATCACAGACCATAACCTCTAGAGGTTATAGGATAATAAAAATAAATAAAAGTAACAACATACAAAAAAGTTTTGAACATGAACATCATATTAGCTAGATGTTCACACAAGCGACCCATAGCATTATCCCCTAGAACAATCATTAAATCGTTGAATAATGAATTTAAACAATCAAAGACGTTTTACAAAATAATGCTTGGGAGGTTTCAATAAACAGCTACAACTTAATAGAACATGAACTTTGACACATAATGGAGTCTTATTATATGTATATAAGAAGCAGCCCAAGAATTTCACCCAGGCATTGTTAATATAAAGACTGGGTCACGCATAAAGGTGCGAAAGTAATCTAGACACGCGGTAGCGTGTCGAGCCAAGTTCAAGTAACAGATGACGAGCAGCACCGTGTTATAAATTACTGCAGAGGCTATACAAACGCTATACAAAAGCTATACAACCTCCAAAACAGAACTAGAACTACTAAAATACTTACTAGACTAAAATACTTTAGTCTCAGGCCTAATTCCACCAGTAACCATTAAAAAATTTGACTGAATACTGATGTTGGTTTTTGGATCCGCTGTGTAGTGGGAATTATAATTTTATTATCATCGTATTGAAGAGGATAAAAAGAAAATAATGAAATCTACACAAATTAAACAAAAGGAAAAAAGACCTTATTACTCCACAAGAAAATCTGATATATTATTATATAATTGAAAACAAATTGATTCAACAATTTGATCACACACCGCATACAGTTACACAAATGCTCAATGAAGCGAGATAAATACAAGAAATGATGAAACTGGTAAAGAGTACAGACTGAACATCGTACACCAAAAAGGTAGAAGGTCAATGAAAAGTTGTCGATCACGAAGCGTCTAATAAAGAAGAATTCAAATGTTAACGACTGTGTAAATATTGCAAACTTCATGCGACATATTTATGTGAAACGCTCTCGATCACGAAGCGTCAGATAAAGAATAATTCACATATTAACGATTGTTTAAATATTGTAAGCTTCATGCGAAATATTTATGTACTATATTATACTCAAAGCACAATTATTTGTGAAACTTAATTTGTGAAACCTAATGAAATAATCTAAATGTTTCAAATGGTTATCATATCAGATAAAGAAGAACTAACGTAAAAGTTAAAAATTGTTATCGTATCAGATAAATAAGAACTGATCTAAATGTTTAAAATTGTTATCTTATCAGGTAAAAGAAGAACCATATCAGATAAATAATTTTAATTCATACTGTATAGGTACTGTTTAATGATTGTAGCTTAATGTGAAATATTGAACTGTACATAAAACGTAATTATCTTCTAAATGTTTTAGTGGCTACTTTAAACTTAATGGATTGAAATTAAATGTCTAAAATTGTTATCTTACTTTATAAAGCAATTAACGTCTAAATGATAAATATTGTTAAACATCAATTAACATATAAAAAGGAAGAGATGTGATGTATATACAATTAAATGTGGCACACAGCTTAATGTAGCACCTCAAGGCATTCCCACTCTATCCCGAGTGGCGACTAGACGTGCCCCTTAAGCTGTGTGTACTTACTGATAACTTGGTGGTTTTACTTCAAACCTCAAAGCCCCTATAAGTGATTATAGTGAACACCACACAATGCATGTATTATAGTTGATTTAAAAGTAATTAAAATATGCAAAATTGTATTGACAAATGCCTCAACTTTATTCATTGGTTGAATTCCACAAAATGTGTTTAATACCTGGATTTCATCCATAGTCCTTTTTTTGTAGGGCTATCACGTAAAATTAATGTCGATTTTTTAATGTTTTCTCGAAATACCAAGTTATTATGCATGTTATTTTAGTGATTCTATTAAAATATGCTGCAATAGGAATTGTTAATAAATACAACGTGTAACAAAAAGGGTATATACATACCAAGGGCATGGCATCTTTAGATGATATCAAACGATATCGGAAGGGTTTCAACTCAAAATAAAATACTCAAAAAATTGGTACCAAATTTCCGGTTTCGTGTGTTTCTTAAAATCAAATCATAACAAACGTGGCAGCACACTACATACGTTAATAACTACTCGTTACCCGTCACGTTACTTGCCTAAATCCGATAAATGTCTTCAATATCTCTGTGCGGCTAGTATGATAGTAGCCTATCACAGGCGGTGTTTTCCCCCATAACTTCCTAACATAAAGAGATAGGATTAAAAAACCCTCCTAATATCGTTTGATATCATGTAAAGATGCCATGCCTTTGTTATGTTTAAACCCTTTTTGTTACACGTTGTATAATAAATAGCTAGCATGTAAAAGTCGGTAATCATGTAAATAACAGGAGATTTATAAAACGTGAGTTGTGATAACCCTTAATTGGTTTGTTTACCTCTATTCTTTACGGAGCTAGGCGATGGTATAGGTAAGCGATGTATGTAACAGTAACTAGTATGTATAACGTATAACAGACGACAGCAGGTCAAGCTACTACAATCTGTCAGATTTCTTCATTCGATTTTCAACTTTATCTCTAAAGTGTTTAGGCTCTAGGCTGATTGGGAATATTTTTGACAATTGCAGACATAAAAAACCGGCGGAGTGCGTGTCGGACTCACGCACAAAGGGTTCCGTCCGTACCATTATGAAATTAAGGGATTTAAGTTATTTGTATGAAAGATTACGCGGTAATTAGCGGTTTACGATTTACGAGGTATTAAAAAAAACTACTTACTAGATCTCGTCCAAAATACTTTTCGTTGGTAGTTTTTATAGTAATGTACATCATTTCATTTTCTTATTTTAGAAGTTAGAAGGGGGGGGGGAGGGGTAGGACCAACTTTTTTCCACTTTGGAAGCGTCTGTCACGCAAACTATTCGGTTTGGAAAACAAATATTTTAGAAACCTCTATATTAATTTTAAAGATCTATGTATAGATACGCCACACGTATGTGTTTGATGAAAAAAAAAATTTGAGTTTCAGTTCTAAGTATGGGGAGCCCCAATATTTATTATTATTATTTTTTATTTTTGCATCAAAATCTTAATGCGGTTCACACATACGGACAGACAGACATGACGAATGTTTAAGGGTTCCGTTTTTTGCCATTTGGCTACGGAACCCTAAAAAACTACTCCCGCGTCGTGCTAACCGGGCTTGGTGCGTTACATACTATAATAGGTATACTATACAACAGCTGCCAACAGCTGCCGAAGCGACCTATTCGCAAAAATGTAAACAAATCGGTACGAGTTCATGAAACAAAAATTATAACACTTTTAGGAATATAGCTATGAATATAGTCTATAGTTATACTACAACTTCAAACATTTTTATAACTTGTTCAATAGTAGGTACTAACCACTCTGAAATCAACTCAAGCGTCATTGCAATAAAGTCGATTTTAGTATGTTTCTATTAGGTGCATAGGTATCTAAGTCTACAATCTAATCTACATAAACATACAAATACTGATGCGCCCTGCTATTATACCTGCAGGGCATAACCAGGTGAGATGAATAAAAGTCTCATACGGCCTATTCAATTTTTAGAATCTCTTATCAATATCCGCCACAAAAGTTGAATCGTACTCCAAGAAATGTGAGAACACGCCTCCGCTATATCGTACATTACATATACATAAATATAAACATATGTACGACGAACGAGAGAACTAGCTACGTGCGTATAATATGACCAGTGTGTACATACATACATCATTATTATAAAGAGTAGGTATAAAATCGTGTGATCGGGGATTTTTGTGACTCACCAGCTGGTTCTTCCCCGCAATGGTAACGTCACAGAGTTTCATTTCATTAATACCAGTAAATGGCAATTACCCAGAAATGTGGGAGATCAAAGTTATAGAAAACAACATAAAAAAAACCTTTGAATAATCAAAGGCTTTTTTGATGTTAAAAATCATCAAAATCATCATATTCATGTTCAAGGTCATATTTTGTTGATATAAATCAACAAAATATGACTTAAATACTAATAAACTTGCATAACTAATTTATTATTTCATAATTAATTATTTGATACAAATATGAATAAATATCAATTAGCCTGTGTTGGACCAGTCGTCGTGGGGATCCTTGGAGGAGACCTATGTCCAGCAGTGGATGATTTTCGGCTAAAATGATGATGATGAGGCTACGCATAAAAACAACAGCAATCAGTTTTAATGATAAAACTGGATAATTTTCTATTAAAATGAGTCTAATTTGCTTGTTGTTTTTGTAATAGATAGCAGTAAATGTAATTTTGTCACAAAACCTTCGAGAATCTGATAGCTCTTTACACCACAAATATTATGTCTAATTGACTTAGGTTCACGTTTAAAATATGTATTAGTATGAAGTAGAAAAGAAGCATGTTTCAACAAAAATAATTTTGAAGAGTACCTATTCAATTCGTAATCATGGCACAAATGCAAAGAATGAGTTCTTTGATACGAAAAAGTCTGAATACAGAAATTAAATTAATTATTTATGACGGAGATTTAATCAATTTGTAAATATTGTTATGTCAAAAATTACGTTTTTTTTGAGTAAACACTCAAAAAAATATAATTTTATAAAGTAAGTTTTGAAAAACTGTTGTACATACTAAATGGGGAAAATTCAGAATAGTGTTTGGTAACATTTCAAGCCTGTCAGAGTGGCGGATAAACATTCAATGTCGTGCATAGTTTCCTGCGTCGTATTTGCTTCATGCCTTGTTTTGAGAACGATTATTCCAGCAATTAAATAATACACGCATTAGATTTTTAGCATAAATCGTGTTTAAGTTACAGTTTTAATGTAAAAGTTATAGTTTGTGGAATTAACTGTGGTTGAGTGAGCTTGAAAAGCGAAAATGTCTACAACTACGAGTGACCACGATATGAGCGATTCTTCAAGCTCCCCGATGTCTTACATCAGATATTCACCCCATAGTTCACCATCTCAGCAAGTTCCTCAGCTCGCTTCTGATCTCACTGAGCTAACTTGTGCTGACAACAAGCGACAGTTTCTTAGACAAGGTAAGTGAAATTTCCTTCATACCTAGCAGCCTGAATCTTATGTATGGAAGGATACATAAAGTGTACTGATAAAGATAACTTTCCTGGAATTTAGCTTCGATTGAAACATCAAACAATGCTTCAGAATGTAACAGTATTATGTATAGATTTATGATAAATAATTATTTTAAGACTAAGTTATTTCTAATTGGAAATTACACTCCAATTACCTAAACCATAACAAAGAAATATATTTACGATACAAAAACCCAAAAGCTAAGATGTTGGTCCTGGCTGTCATTTGTGGAGCTTTCATGCCGTTTTGCGTGGATATGACGCATGTTTCCCTCAACAATTTCTTATTTTTATGTTTTTGTAAACGCTTGCGTCATGTTTAATGCAAATAAACGTTTTTTCTTTCTTTCTTTCTTTCTTTCTTTCATGGTTAACGGTCATTATGGGTTGTCTGAAGATCTGACAACTAGTCTTAGCAAGGGGTATCACATTACCCAGTACTTGGGTTGAGAAAGGTAGTTGCTTCATGTAAAATACTGATATTTATCTGCATCCGGTTAGATTAGAAGCTGACCTGACAAACGGAAAAGACTAGGCAGGTGATGAAATACATATAGTTCTACTATGACAGAATTGAATGAAACTTGTGTTTAAATTTCATTTGTATTTGCCATATTAGGCATATTTACAAATGCTACCTTTATTAGGGGTGGTCGTACATTTTGATCCTTCGAGCATTGATCATTTTATCATGCGGTCCACTTAACCCCTGTAGGGATTATAGGAGACATACTGAAACTTCAAAGAGCTGAATGCTGGGTACTCAACATAACATCAGTTCTTCAGTAATTTATTAGACATCCTCCGTGGCGCAGCAGTCAACACGCTTGCCTGCGACGTGGAGGCCCCGGGTTCGATCCCTGGCCAGGTCATGATGGAAGATGATCTTTTCCTGATTGGCCTAGGTCTTGGATGTTTATCTATATATGTATCTATTATAAATTTTGTATAGTATTGTTGAGTTAGTATCCTATAACTCAAGTCTCGAACTTACTTTGGGGCGAGCTCAATCTGTGTGATTTGTCTGTATATACTTATTTATTATTTATTTATTTATTTGAACTTGGATAATCTGTCAGAATCTTAGATGTTGATAATATCACATTTTACAGCACATACCTGTCTAAAGAAAAGGGGAAGTTCCTGAGGGATATGCTTACTAAAGTAATCTGTGATAAGTGTTTAATCAGTAAAATATAATTATGACTATTATTCAATATATCTGTTCATGAAATATTTTGAAAGTTATTTAACTGTATTGTACTTAACTGCTCCGCAACTGCACATTTGTGCCGTGTAATCTCCAAAAAACAAGAATTTTCCTTATTTACTTTCAAATAAAATGAATGTCTATATCTATAAGGCATAAAAAATACAAGTCACTGTGATAACAATTTATTCTGTGTATTACGATCGCATAGAGGAAAATATTGTATACTGCACATTGATGGTTTAACACAACTGTCTTATCTATCCTCAGTTCGTGACATACTACATAAAACTAAACTGTGTTATGTATACTGTGTATGGTAAAAATGATATACTTAGTTTCCTTATTTTTTATAGACAAATTGTCTATTATGAGTTTAAATACTGCAATAAGTTAAGCCAGTGTCCTTACTATGAGGAATTTTATTTATTTCAATTCTGACTGTTCTCTCACACTGACATGCCATAACAAACAAAAGATACACACACATACATACATCTAAGTTTATAAAACAGTACTGAGAAGTTATAGAATACATCATAGTTGTCCAAACCAAGACAGAAAGAAAATTCATTTATTTAGCACACACTAAAAGACATAATACACACATGCGATACATACATCTGAGCAGCAATTCTTATAATTTTCACAATGTTCACAACCTGATATCAGTTTGTTTGTCGTCGAGTTTAGGCTGCTCTAGATTTTGAACATTTTATGTTATGAGAATAGACCCTCAGATAACAACATAGTCCAGACTGAATTTCGGTTTATGGAGCCAATCTTAAAACAGTATAGATGGGACATCAATCAGACACAACTGGAAAGAGAGTTCATGATAGATTTTATTGCATTATTATTCATTTCAACCCATGAAATATAGACAAAACATTTTGCTCACAGCTAACAAACTAGTCCAGACTGAATTTCGGTTTATGGAGCCAATCTTAAAACAGTATAGATGGGACATCAATCAGACACAACTGGAAAGAGAGTTCATGATAGATTTTATTGCATTATTATTTATTTCAACCCATGAAATATAAACAAAACATTTTGCTCACAGCTAACAAACCTTGCCTACGAATAACGGAACAGCCCCAGAACCACTTCAGGTTCCGATATGTCAGCGAGATGGTTGGTACCCATGGTTGTCTTCTAGGCAAGTCTGTTGGTCCAAACAAACAAAAGACCCATCCAACTGTAGAGGTAAGTTTTTGGTTCTAACCTTGCAACTTATTTTCCTCATTGGTACTTCCCACTGAGTCATAATCAGGAAGTTTTGTCAATGCAATCTAATTTGATTTATGAGAGAATAATGATAGCTGTGAATTGCCCGCATTGAGCAAGCATGGTGATTACGCTCAATCCTTCTCTGTATGAGAGGAGACCTGTGCCCATCAGTGGGACAATAAAAAGGTTGATAATGATGATGAATGATATCTGTGAGTGATTTCTTGTATGAAGGACAGCAGGTCAAGCTACCCGAAACCGTCAAATTTTCCCAATCAACCTTGAGTCTAAATTCCTTAGTAATAAAGTTGAAAATCTATTAAAGAATTTTTACAGTTTGTAGTAGCTTGATGGGCTGTCGTCTGTACGTATATTGATTCTGAAAAGCCTTGTTCATATATTTATATGTACTTACTATTGGTATTTAAAAAGCATCCTTTAAGTAATTTAAAAAAAAAAACAAATAAACAAGTAGGTACATTCAACATAAAGAAAGCATTTCAAATCAGTAAATATTCCATTTTTTTTTTTAAAGTTGTTTTTTTCATTTAAGTTTTTTTTTTTAAATAATTATAAACTAGTGCTTGACTGCAATCCCGCCTGATGGTAAGCAGTTCTGCAATCGTTGATGGTAAAGCGCACTAGTTTATTAAGCCTATTCACTTAAAAAACTTAGGAATAGGAAGGATAACGGAAGTTTAGCGAGGTGATGCAATGTTAAACCCAAGACCAACACGACCAAACGATGCTGCGCTAGAGGGAGATTGATCTGGAGACTCCACGACCAAACTCCCGACACAACAACATTTGGCGCATCGTACCCGCCACACATCGCAACACAACTGCTCAGACCCGTCCTCCGTTATCCGCACGGCTTCACCAGACACCATGCCGGAACACGACGAATCGCTTGGGACGCTTGGCGGCAAGATTTTGTCTGGTGGGTGGTAACTTCTGCCGGCAGCCGATGTTATGGCCTACCACCGAGAACAGAGAGTTTCCTCATTGTATTCCCAACTTCTAGGTATTGGGGCTTGTATATAATTAATTTGATGGATACCTACTGCGACTGTAGACTACTTCTAAGAACACTTCAGTATTATTTTTGTTTAACTAATATCCACTTTACAGCTGCTAAACTACAGTGGGAAGGCTCTTATCAGATGTCGCTTGGCCCAACATAACAACCCGGACGAACATCCTCACAAACTGCTCGAAGATGAGCAGGACAGGGACATGAGTTACCTAGTACCTGATCAGGGAAGCTATAAAGTCGGGTAAGTACTAACATTCTCTTTCTCTAAAGATCTAGGTTTTTTCTCGCTCAAGGGGGGTTTGTTTTTCTCTGAGGAAGTAACGGGGATTTTACAGCCTTGACGGACTTTAAAAAGTTTATTTATTTATTGTAAAATATAATCTTTACTGTACACCAATGAAACATCGAACAAAATACATTCAACACAAAAAACATGCAATGGGCGGCCTTATCGCCAATGCGATCTCTTCCAGGCAATCAAAGAATGAACAGATTCTCCCGAACCACAAATGGGACTGTCGTTGGTGCAAACATCATTATTACAATATACTAAAGTAAATACACAAATACATACATATACAAAAATAAATACGTAATAAGTTCTTCGGCGCCATTTTCCCTAAACTCGAGAATGAGGAGGTCGGTGTGAGGTTATGTCATGTATGTACCTAATAATTGTACTGTTCACTAGGTTTGGCGGTATCGGTATTATACATACTGCCAAGAAAGACGTCGCCGCACTTCTGTTCAAGAAGTTCTCTGAACGATGTAAGACTAACACAGTGAACTTGAAAGATGTAAGTATTTATATCCATCAAAATCAATATCAAAAGTCGTTATTCAAATTAGGCCGAAAATCAGTACTTTATGTAGGTACGTCAAAAGACAGTCTCCCAAAACGCCCGCCCTTCACGAATGCTTAGTTGTACGGACCTATCTACTAATCAAAATGATCATACATAGCGCCCAATCGCGTCCTTGCCCGCGTAGCATGTCGGTAAATAGAAACGAAGCCTATACAACGTGTAACAAAAAGGGTATATACATACCAAGGCCATGGCATCTTTAGATGATATCAAACGATATCGGAAGGGTTTCAACTCAAAATAAAATACTCAAAAAATTGGTACCAAATTTTCGGTTTCGTGTGTTTCTTAAAATCAAATCATAAAAACGTGGCAGCACACTACATACGTTAATAACTACTCGTTACCCGTCACGTTACTTGGCAAAATCCGATAAATGTCTTCAATATCTCTGTGCGACTAGTATGATAGTAGCCTATTACAGGCGGTGTTTTTCCTCATAACTTCCTAACATAAAGAGATAGGATTAAAAAACCCTTCCAATATCGTTTGATATCATGTAAAGATGCCATGCCTTTGTCATGTATATACCCTTTATGTTACACGTTGTATATCCTTCCCTAGGGCTTAAATCATTCCATATTTACCAAATTTCATTAAAATCGGTCCATGCGTTTCTGAGAACAGACAAATAGGAAAAACTTGTTTTTATAAGTATGTATATTATATACTTTCAGGTGTATTTAATAAAAAGCTGTTATTTTGATATTTATAACAGAAGTTTAATGTTATTCATTGGCGTAGATGTAGGTAGAAATTAAGCCTACCTATTTAGTTTAGAAAGTAATAATGAAACATCAAATAGAGGAAACGCGTTGCATAATCAGAAGTCCATGTATATAATAAATACTCTACTCTGTGCCCCATATAACAGTAAAGAATTTTAAATTATGCAAATTCTTTGTATAACACACACAGCCATTAATATGAAGTAAGTCGCGAGCAAACCGCTTCCCTTCTCCCTCTCGCTCGGGACGTAAACACATGTGTGCACTATTTAACCAAGTCAAATAACGAGTTATAATAATGTTTTGTCTTTTTCTTGATATGTGATGTCTATGAGAAAGAAAAAGAGAAAATATCGCTCTTCAATTTAATACCGGGAGCCTGTACTCAAGCCAGTAAAAAAACTGTGTACAAAGTTTGTCTTTGGAAGTGGTGAACCAAAATTTCGGTGCTCTTGTGTTTTTGCGTATTTTTGGTGCATTTTTGAGGATAAAAAGGTATACAGTATGTTAAATAACAGAGGGCGTTCCCTTAAACTCGTTAATATACAGTATGTTAACTAACAGAGGGCGTTCCCGTTAACCCGAAATAGTATAGCATACATACATGCTAAAAAAAATATTTCCATTCGAAAACAAAATGTTTTAAAATTTTTTCCAATAAGAAAATATTCAATAAAAATTTTAAATTGACATATAAAAGAAACACACTGTACACGCGAACATGAAAGACGGCAACGTCGCAATTTATTTATACATGACGACTGCTATTTTGATTTAAAACAGGAGGTTTCAAATTTATTTCCAATTAGAATTTTTTTATGCTTATTTTTCTATGCTGATAATTTTATTTTATTCTATTAATGATATATATTAACGAGTTTAAGGGAACGCCCTCTGTTATTTAACATACTGTATATGTATAATTTATGGTGTAAAAGTAAAGGCAAGTAAATAAAATGTGTTCGAAATTGTTACTGGGCTTTCGTGATCTGAGAATATTAATTTTTCGGTCATGTAAGCTGTTGTATTTATTTCGGAATCAATAAAAAAACATTGAATTCCTTGTTTATTCCTCAACAAAACCTGAAAGTTTCAATAAAAAATAGTGCCCCATAACATAATAGGAGGGAAAAGTCCAAACTATTGCGATTTCGGTTTTTCGCCACCGCCATATTCGCGAGCGGAAGGGGGGTGATTTATTTCAACATCTTAGAGCATTAATTTATAAACATGCGTATCATATTTTGAGTTTTAAGAACGAAAACAGCTTGATCCCTCAGTTTCGTTTACGCAAATATATTTACAGTGAAGTGTTATTTATATTTACAAAAATATGTTAGTATGCAAACTTGCAAATATTTTTGGAAGTCAGTCTACAACGGATGTGTGTGTGTATGTTGGGTTATAATAGCGCATTGTTTTCAAAGCTCATCAGTGTTCCTGTAATAAATCCATTGTTTGCTTAGGGTTCATAAAACGATTGGGTAATATAGGGTTTTTTTTTCATAAATTATTAGTTTAGGGAAATGGTTTCTAATGCTCCGACATTGTGACACATCTTCAATCCATACTAATATTATAAATGCGAAAGTGCCTCTGTTTGTCTGTCTGTCTGTCTGTCCGGCTTTCACGCCAAAACTACTGAACCGATTGTAATGAAATTTGGTACACAGATAGTCTAGAGCATGAGAAAGGACGGCTACCTTTTATCCCGGTATAATTTGATATACCCGAGGGAAATCTAAAAAGCGCGATGTAACCGAACTCCACGCGGGCGAAGCCGCGGCCGTAAAAGTCAATAATAAAAACCGGCCAAGGTGTGTGGGACTCGCGCACGAAGGTTCTGTACCATTATCTTTAAAACGGCAAAAACAATCACGTTTTTTGTATAGAGCAACCCCTCAAAATAATAGTGAAATACATAATACATATAAACTGGCTCGCTTTACCATCAATGATCGCATCACTGCTTACCATCAGGCGGGATTGCGGTCAAGCGCTAGTTTATAAATTATTTAAAAAAAACTGAAATTTGAACTGTCTAGCTCTTACGGTTCATGAGATACGGCCTGGTGATAGACGGACAGCGAAGTCTCATGAATAGAGTTCCGTTTCACCTTTTAGGTACGGAACCCTAAAACTAGTTGCGTCGCGCTGGTTTAATTATATAGTAATAATTTAAAAATACCTTTCCATACACCATGGCCGCGTAGGTATTTAAACAACGGATTTTTCGTGGAATTAAAGGTCAGTATTGACTCGGGACTGTAGTAATTATAATCTTGTACTCATCTAGGTAGATACTGACTAGGGATGTATCAAGGTATGAAAATCAAAAATAATTAGTCCGTCTTATACATAGATAATAAAAAAAAAATAAGACCCGTATTTTTTATTTTGTCGAAATTACCAAAAACTACTGAGATATACAATTAAAATTACGGGCAGGGCTAATTACGTCACGGCGTGACGTCATGCGACATTTCGAATCAATATACTTAATTCGTAAGTATTTGAATGGAAGAAAAAAAAAATTTAATATTTTTACAAATTTATCTGATGGACATTAAATATTTTTTAGGATACAATCATACAACCCAATTCCTGGTTTCAGTATGTCTTTATGATTTGTCTCAAAAGTATTTAAACTCTAAGGTCCGTATTACAGAAGCTCACTCAAAACTCATGCTTTACTTCAATCTCGTTTGAAGCAATTTGATTGGTTGAAACTAGTTTTAACTTTTTAAGTGCTTGAGTCTTGAGGTAAGGTTCTGTAATACATCTAACAGTGTTAAATGTTTTCGCATTACGATAGCAAGACGCCTAGCCATAAAATGTCGTACATAATACATATATGTACTAAGTACTAGTAGATGGTTTGGTTGAAGCCACCTTAAACAGACGATAATGCGGGTTTCGACCTAACAGTCAGTTGTGTTTGTGAAGTGGACGTGATAAGTTTACGGTGTTGTAAAAAGCGCAGTAAAGCGCCTTTTTAATTTGTGCGTTATTGAGAGAAAGTAAACAAAAAGTGTTTCTTTTTTTCCCCTCTAATGTATTTAATCTGTTGTTGTTATAATGTACTTCTGCCAGAAATGTGGTATGTATATATTTTTTTTTTTGTTTATTTCTTAGCTACAATTGCAATGCGAGAACATGGCAAAAACGATCAATCTCAACATCGTTCGGTTGAAGTTCAGTGCGCATGATACTGTTACTGGCCAAGAGATCTGTGAGCCGATATTCTCGAACCCATTCACAATATGAGTAAGTTATTTTGTTATACGCATCATACCTTTGTACGGACGACAGCAGGTCAAGTTACCGAAACTGTCAGATATTCCCAAGTTTTAGAGTTAAAGTTTAGAGGTAAAGTTGAAAATCGGGTAAAGAAATCTGACAGATTGTAGTAGCTTGATGTGCTGTCGTCTGTACATGTATGAAAAAATAGCCTACAAAACAAGAGTGAATGAGCATCTCCTGGGTAGTGGGTACGCTCGTTCCATAACTTTCCATAACGTTCCCTTTCCTTCTGGTGTCTGGGGGCTTGGTCCAAGAACAAGCTCATTCAGCAATTTTTGTAAACAATATATAATTACCCAAACACTCGGTCTTAAAACATATTTTGCTGTTTTTTTATAGGTAATTTCCTAAAGTTTGTGACTGGTAGGGAATAAATAAAACAGTTTTTTTTCCTCTGTTGTTTAGAAAGTGCAGCAACCAACGACTTGAGAATATGCCGTATAAGTCGGTCTTCTGGGAGTGCTTCGGGCGGAGAAGATGTGTTTATTTTAGTGGAAAAGGTCAACAAAAGTGAGTTACCTGTTATCAATTTATTTTTATATCAAAGTATTCGAGGTGAATGAATACACACATGCCTGAGGGAAAACAGCCGTCGAGGTATTAGGTACCACGGCGACAGTGATCTAATTATTTGGTAACATTTGCCGAGCCGATTTAGTCAGAGATCGCCTTTTGCCCAGCAGTGGGACACTATTTAGGCTAACGAAAACTAGAACTGAATCTGCATTTTAAAGAAATCATATTGTCTGAGTAGTAACTCGGACGTATGATTTCTTTAAAATACAGATTCATTTCTAGTTTTTGTTTCTAAAATAGATTGTGTCTGTATTCTAGTAAACTCTGAAATAAAGCTCATTTAACAATTAACATGTTATGTCATTGTTAATAACTTGCAACAAATTAAGTGATTTCGTAATACAAAGTTGCTATCAGCTACTTTGGAAAACCCCAGTGGTCAACACGGTAAACATAATAATATCGCGGAATGACGGATGTCGAACTGTAATATCTAGCATAAGCATCCGAACCATTAAATGTGACACAATGCCTATTAAAGTGTAAACGTCTGTTAGTAAGTAAATACAAAATTCTTAGACCGACATAAGCCCCCCTTTTTTCGTTCGAAAGTGATAGTATTACCCTGGCGCACAGGCTAGTGAAGGGACACTGGTGGGTTTAGTCAGTAAAAGTCTGACACACCCTTCCGCTCCTCCCAGAGCGGGAGAGATCATTTGATGATTTCCCATCCACTCCCAAAAAGGCTCCACTTAGTGGTTATTTTGGACCACAGCCTTTTGGCATACGCCAAACCTAGTCAGTCCAACTTCCCTTTAGCTGCTTTTTGAGCAATGTTAGTCATCTGTGTTGTGGAGGGCAGTGCGTTGTTGCAAATACGGTCTGTCAGTTCGGTCTGCTATGACTGTTGAGATAAAAAATGGCAGTGTTTATCGTATTATAGTTTAAACAACCTTAAACCTGGTTTAACATTTATGTTCTTCACAGATTTGACATACAGATGCTATCAACATCGGTGTTGTTTTCCTTGATACAGTAACAACCACGCATCCCATACACATAAAATTTCACGTTTGTTGTTTACAATAAAAAATATTATATAAAAACAAAAAACCCGCCTGCATAAAACTCTAACGAACTGAAAAGGTAGAAACTTGCATGGGTAATTACTTGATTTAATACAAAAGAATTTTTTCTTATTAAACGGCAATTTTATATTTAAAGACTTTTTATATAAAATATATTTAGAATCAATATATTTATTATAATCAGTGATTAAAATCCTTAATTTTGATACCCAACTCGATATGCTTGGCAGAAAAAAATATGTAATTCTTTTTTTATTCCATTTAATATTAAGTTAAATACATATTTAGAATCAGTGCTTAAAATCCTTCATTTTGATATCCCACTCGATATGCTTGGTAGAAATTTATTTCTTTATATCTCACAATATGGCGTCATACATCCGCCATTTTGGTTTTTTTTAAATGTCACCTATCTAGTAGCAGTTGGGCAATTAAGGCAAATCTAAAGATACCTCAAATGTGAAAATCCGTTCAGCGGTTCTGGAGATACTAGGTAATAAAGAATAATACATACAAGATAGGCGCTAAAAACATAACCCTCCTGGCAGTCGGGTAAAAATAGGATGGTAGGTAGGCATTTAATCGGCGGTCTTGCACATAGAAGTAGCATTCTGTATATAAGCATTTACTGTGACATTAAGATTATTGATATCCCGTACCTTTATTGCATAAAGCACTATTTATTACTATCAATTTGGATCACTTGGAAGCTTATTGATAATTCATTGTTGCCTATATTTGAAAACTGTGTCTGCTCAGCAACGTATATAACGCAATGAATATCGTCAACTGTCAAAATGAAACCCATTGCTACTGATAGTGTTTCACGCAATTACCTAATGTCCAAAGAGATAACGATGTTAGGACTTACTGCAACTATTATTTTTAGAAATGATTGAATCTTTTGCCCTGTGTTATCATTTTAAGCTTATCGTAATAAGTAATCAGATACATTATTTACTAAGCTACTGGTTCAGTAAACTGTCCTTTGCCGCAATTGATTCTGCTGACGCTGTTTAGAAATTAATAGTAATTTATTTAAATTCGGCTAGAATCAGCACTTTTTGGACGTCAGTATTAAATAAGACAGTCCCCCAAAACGCCCTTCGCCACTGCCTAGTGCTTTCATCATCATCTTAGCGTTAATCCCAGTCGCATCCGCAGCTTTTTCAGCTTTGGAGTCTGGGGTTCGCTTTACCAGTCTAACTGCTGATTTTGGCTAAACTTCGATAATTTCCGTGAAGCGACTGCCGTCTGACCTCCCCAACCCGAAGGCGATATCTAAGCATTTCAGTTAGACTTATGAGGGCTCCAAAACCCGTAAAGACTGCCACTAGATGTTCGTGTGGCAACTGGGAGCAACGGCTTAACATGCTTTCCGATGCATGACCAGACCAGTGCAAATATTCATATTCATTCATACAAATATTTGCACTGTGCGGGGATCGTACCCGCGCCTCCTTGCACAACGGCCGCGTTCGCTACCGCTACGCCACGGAGGCTGTCACTTCCTAGTGCTTTCGCTGGGAAGAAAGAGTAGCGGAACAAACTCCCTAGCAGCACAGCTCTCTGTTCGGTTAATAGTTTATACAATACTATGCATACAAGGTAACTAACTTAAAAAAACAGAACATGAAATTAAATTATTTGCTATATACCAGCTAGTCACGGCATTAACCAACAAAGCAAAAAATACAAATAAAATGGAAAGGGCGTGACAGCTTGCATATTTAAGTATTGTAAAAAATAAACAATTTATGAACTCATATATCCCGACAGTAAGCTGTTTCTGGAGAGTTTATCTAAGAGTTCTTTGTATAGCGCATCCATTGTGAGACTCACCGGTGACACAGTAGACAGAGAACAGTAGATTATCTAAGGCCGCCCGCAGAGTTATTTGCCTACTCTTGCGTTGAACCCTAGGGTTGTCACTTTGATCTAAATTTATGGAATAAAAAGCATATTATGATTGAATATTTTACCAATTTATAAATTTAGTAAAAATAAAAAGCCTTTATTCACATAACATTTATTATATTAAGTTACAAATTTGATACCGACAAAATTTTTAAGACTAGGTACTTAAGTGTAACACTAAATTATATTCTAAAGCTCGTAAATAATGATAAATTTTAAGTGATGTGTGATATGGGAAATCGATATAACTGGTTCTTATCAGAGAAGATTGTAAGTGATGAGTACTTAAATGTAACACTAACACAATAATATTCACAAGCTTATAACTAATGCTTAAATGATATAAAACATGAAAACGTAAACAATAAATATGTAGTTCTTATGAAAAAGTAGACATTAGTAAAGCTAAGATTATGTATGGGTAGCGAATATTTAACAAATGATACCTTACTTTAATAAAACCGCAAAACCTTTTTAGCCTCATTAGTTTCTGAGGTACAATTATAATGATTGTTTATATGGGTACTGTGTAATGTTTGTTTATATAATCGGATAGCATCAGCTAGCTCAAATGCAACAAAGGCGCCGCACGCTATTAAGAGCACCTCGCGTTGATGTTGTCGATGCGCGCGTCGGAGGGATTAAAGGTTATAATGTTATAAATAAAATTCTACGCAACCCTAAGCGTCAGTCGGTCACATTTTACTATAATTTTATTAACTTAATATTATGATTAAGACGCCATATTTGGATCAAACAACACATAAGACAATAGAAAAAAATTAATAGTCATTTGCAATATTGATTATTGTGAAATTGCCCTTATTACACTATACGCGACAAATACGTTTACTTAAAAGATATTTCGTACTCAATACTCTGTTTTATAGTAAAACTGGGCCTCTTAAAATAAACTTAACTTTAAGCGTAGTATTCAGGAAGTAAATCTGAGAATACAATTATATGGAAAAATGCGACTCGGGTACGCTCTTAATAAAGCAAATAAACTGTGAAACAAACAATACATATATCACATTTTCTAATAAGATTTAAGTTGTACTTACATTTCTGGTTCAGTAGGAAGTATGAAGAATGATAAGTCCGGATTTGCGAAATCATTATTGAGGCACCCGAAAACACTACAATATTTTTTCCCCCTTTTGAAGTCATGATACTCGTAATAATTAATATTATGGTAAGTGGCCGGCGAGAATTGACGAACGCGAGCGGCCATGTAATTTACGCGCGTGCTCACAGTCACGCGGCACAGCCCGTATTGACACCATCCTATACCATCCTATATTATGCCAGCGTGTGCGTGAAATCACGTACCGACACGGCGCTCGGCGCGCACGCATACATTCAAACCGAGAGCGGCTCGTTTATATGAAGATGTTTTACTGTTCTCTGTCTGTTGTGCCGGTGATCTACATAAGACTACGTCTATTGAAATCCTTGTTTCAATTTTACTTTATTTCCACACAGCAAAATAATTTTTACACGTATGTAAATAAGGTCGATTTTAAGATCTGTAATAACTTCACATGTAGGCAACATTGCAGTAATTTTCCAATGTAAGTATCATTAACTAGTAAAAAAATATTTGGTGAGTGTGCGAGGGAATTGCATGATCTAATTCCTCCATCACCGTTCCACCATCGGTCGACCCATCATACGGCGAGTTTTCACCCTTACGTTATTAACACCAATACAATCCGGACGAAGCTTTTCGCCTCCTCTTTTATACCGCGTGCATCGAGAGACTGGAATAATTTACCAGCAGCGGTGTTTCCGTCGGACTACAATTTGAGTGTCTTCAAGGCTAGAGTGAATAGGCTTATAAACTAGCGTGCTTTACCATGAACGATTGCATCACTGCTTACCATCAGGCGGGACTGCGGTCAAGCACTAGTTTATAATTTATAAAAAAAAACTTAATATTTTCGACAAGTACTAGAAATGCTTTACTATAATATTGCGTCTTTTTCGCAGAGAACATAATGATTCGCTTCTTCGAGTTGGATGACAACGGTGAAAGGTCCTGGACTAGTGTGGGCCAGTTCATGCAAAGCGATGTCCATCACCAATATGCCATTGTGTTTCGGTAAGTGCCAGGCAAACTGAACGTAATAATATAATAATAATAAATATTTATATATAATAACAACAAAATTGTAATAACATTACAATTTTTATTTATTATACGTGTTAGGTATCGTACGGACGACAGCAGGTCAAGCTACCCGAAACTTTCAGATATTCTCAATCAATCTTGAGCCATAAAGCTTGAGAGATAAAGTTGAAAATTGGATAACGAAATCTGACAGATTTTAGTAGCTTGATGTACTGTCGTCTGTACATGTCACGAGCTCATTGCATAGAACAGCACTTTTTCATCACCAAATTATAGTGAAACGAGAAACACATACACGATCAGTATTAAGCATTCACAAAACATTCATATAGTATTAGCATCAAATGTAAATAAATACATATGTAAATTTAATAAATTGCATCATCTTTGGCTATACGTGACTTATCATTCAAGTTAAGAACAAAGGTGTGTCCGACCCATTCAGCGGGCATACACCTGTAACGATAAAAACAGTGGCAAAAACAGTGATGGTTTGATTATTATCAAATAGATTTGCTATGGTGTGGCTATTAGAAAGATGCACTGACCTAAATTTAATTTAGTTGTTCATTAAATGTGCGTGTTCGACATGCAGGACCATATAATGTACGTATGCGGTTGCACTATGCACGTTTTGACGCACACTCTGTTGCTGGGTTGGTGGAAATAAGTGAGTCTTCGCTTATTTTCCACTCATCCGGCTCGAAGGACCATTAAGTGGTCCTTAAATTTAGGTCAGTGCATCTTTTTCTTTCTATTTGACAGAGATAAATCTTAGTCCTGTCAAATTAGGATACTCGATAGACATTTTAGAAGTGATTAAAACACGGCCTCTAAAAATACGTCAATAACGTCAGGCGCTGACGGAAGATACCTTAGAGTTTAGTTCTGTCAAATTGACAGTACTACAGACAGTGTCAAATGGACAACTAATATACATATTTCGTCCTTTTATTAAAGAAATAAAAAGAAAAAAAATCCAAGTTTAGCGCGTGAACACGGGAATCGGCGCCTGTACAGCAGGTACAGGCGTCGAAGCCAAACTATGAACCTATTTTTATTTTCATCTGTTCATGACGTCACCATGTGAATTGAGGAGTCACGCACCTCAGGGTTATTCTTAATTACCCATCAATATTATTTGATACTAGTGACATCAGCAAACGAATACACGAACTAAACTAACCTATTTACCGGAAAAAGCTTTGGTCGATTTTCTAGGCAAAAAGTCAAAAGCAACAATCATTTTGTTGCATGTTGTTTTACGCTATCTCTACTACAAAACAATAATCAGATGAACATGCGATAAATAATATACCTTTACTAACAGGACTCCTGCATACAAGAATCCGGAGACGCCTGTAGATGTCCATGTCTTCATAGAACTGGTGCGACCCTCAGATGGCCGCACCAGCGAACCGAAGGAATTCAAATACAAAGCGAACCAAGCGTACAAACAGATCAAGAAAAGGAAAACAGGATCGTCGTTTTGCTCTATTGGCAGTTCATCTAGTAAGTACTACTTAGTAAGTTATCTAAAACAACTTCTAGAAAGAGGTTATATCCGCTCGGGCAGTGTATTTATAATGTACAGACGACAGCACATCAAGCTACTAAAGTCTGTCCAACTTTATTAGGTTTTCAACTTTATCGCTAAAGCATTAAGGCTCAAGGTTGATTGGGAATATTAGACAGTTTCGGATAGCTTGACCTGCTGTCGTATGTACGTATGTTCGCCGTGCATACGTGATTATTAACTTCAGACCTCAGATTATAGAACAAAAGGCAGATGGAGCGCTTGCAACGAACTAAGTGAGTTATGTTTTTCGTTATGTGTGCGTGACATCTGGCGACCGCACTGTACGGATACGCGTGTCTTTGTGTGTGTAAGGTTGCCAGATTATGAATAATCTCCCACTTTTTTACATATATGTAGCTAGAGCAATGTTTTATGAAAATTTAAGTATACTGCCATTATTTCCGATTTTTAACCATGGATGGTTTTTACTTAATAAATAAAAAAATTTAACTTACCAAATCTATTTTTAACTACGTAGTAAATCTGTAGGTACTGTTATAGAATTGTATCAAGCTGGTGCAAGTCTGTACATGAGGGATATTTAAGACATTAGAATACATAGTATTATAAATGTATGTATACATATATATACATATTATATGTTTGTTTATTTGTCTGTATGTTTGTACGCGCATCAAATAAAAACTATTGCACGGAATTGGACTCAGTTTTTGATAAAATGTAGGTAGAGGTCTAATTAAGAAGTTTATATTATTTTTCATTCCTTTACTTCCTTTACAACATGACAATTAATTAGTACATAAACAATTGATATTATTTACATTTTCCCTAGTTCAGGGTAAAACGCCATCGACGTAAACTGGCAACACTTGCATATTTTTTACACAAATACGATTTTTAACGAAATTAAATAGTAAAACAATCAAATAATCGATAGTTATCTGTGAAAAGATATTCCATGTTCCTGTATTTGTTTTTGAGAACAACTTTTACAATGTTTAAAAATGCAAGACGGCATTTTAAAAATTAAATTGCGTGACAAGTTAACTGAATGACGCTTCGTAATGCACTGAGCCGAGTTTGTATTCGCTTTTAAAATTGTATTTGCTTTAGTGGCCGCACGCAAGTGTTCGTAACGTTCCATCTGCCTTTTGTTCTATAGTCTGAGCTTCAGACATGAAAATTATCGCGTTTTCATACATCAAATGTGATATATATTTTTTGTCATTTTTCTTGTTCGATATCCATACTAATATTATAAATGCGAAAGTAACTCTGTCTGTCTGTCTGTCTGTCTGTCTGTTACGCTTTCCCGCTTTAACCTCTCAACCGATTTTGATGAAATTTGGCACAGACAATCTTTGGACCCTGAGAAAGAACATAGGCTACCTTTTATCCCGGAAAAATATGAGGTTCCCGAGGGAAATCTAAAAAGCGCGATATAACCGAACTCCACGCGGGCGAAGCCGCGGGCGGAAAGCTAGTTATGTAATAAGTAACTGAAATAGGTAGACTCTTGGAATTTTCACAGGTGACGTTTTTCTGTTGTCGCTAAACAAATAAATATCTACTAAAAACAATCCATACTAATATTATAAATGCGAAAGTAACTCTGTCTGTCTGTCTGTTACGCTTTACCGCTTAAACCTCTCAACCGATTTTGATGAAATTAGGCACAGACAATCTTTAGACCCTGAGAAAGGACATAGGCTACCTTTTATCCCGGAAAAATATGAGGTTCCCGAGGGAAATCTAAAAAGCGCGATATAACCGAACTCCACGCGGGCGAAGCCGCGGGCAGAAAGCTAGCAAAATAATAAAACTTCTCGTGTGCGAGTTTTTACTCGGATTTAGCAGCTTTTTTTTTATTTATTTTTTACAAGTATTTCGACAAAATTTAGTAATTTGTGGGAGATCTGGGTTCTGAAATTCGTTGTGATCTTTTTAAGAAGCTCAAACGGAATGAACACATCTGTAGCTAACTCAGGCGATCGCTCACACGAGCTAGAATAGCGCATAGAAGGTGCCCCTTTTCTATGTTGTCTATCGGCTGTGACGCGGCTTTAACCGCCGATTTGAAGCATTTTTCGATCATAGGCATATTTACAGAGTTGAAATGTGGTAGCAAAGCGCTTGCTATGAAGAAAGCATAGCCGCCTGCGCCTCGACTCCACATGGAAACAACGCCTTGACCATGCCGCGACCGTGCCTCGACTTACCAGTGAGCGACGCGCCGTACTTTGTCAACAATGTAGTTTAAATTGTAGCCTCTAAAATCTACCCGTAAAACACTTTTGGGACAATCTGTTCTATTATTTTATTTCTATAAATTAACAAAATCAATTTGTTTTAGGTGGATCCTTGAAAAGTGGCTGTGACATTCCATTAACAGTTGTCAACCAAGTAAGTTTTTTTTTTAATTAATAGGATTTTTTTTCTACATGATTTAGTACCACTACAAGCAACATATTTGGAACATTGAACTATATTACTAGCGTAGTAGTAGTAATACCTCAGTGATTTGGAAAGTGTAAAGTGGTCCTCCTCTTGAAGTTGGCACTTGAGCCTTTATTAACGACGCCATTTTCTAAAGCTGCCGTAATCTTCCATTCCACTCAAGAATAATAAATCCCATAATACATATTCACATAATTGTATGCAGTTTCAAATTTAACTTACAATAATAAATGTTGCATTAAAACATGTTTTAGAAACAATGCATGCTTACCTAGTAATAATAATGTCAATTATGTACATTCGAGTTATAATGTAACGACGACAGCAGGTCAAGCTACCATTGAGCTATTATTAGTACGTAGTAATAATAGCTCAATGCAAGCTACACGAATTTTTTTATTCTTTTTTTTTTTTTGACAAATCACACCGATTGAGCTAGCCCCAAAATAAGTACGAGACTTGTGTTATGGGATACTACCTCAACGATACTATATTTATAATAGATACATATATAGATAAACATCCAAGACCCAGGCCAATCAGAAAAAGATCGTTTTCCATCATGACCTGGCCGGGGATCGAACCCGGGACCTCCACGTCGCAGGCAGGCGTGTTGACCGCTGCGCCGCGGAGGTCGTCAAATTGTCAGATATTCCCAATCAACCTTGAGCCTTAAAGCTTTAAAGATAAAGTTGAAAATCGAATAAAGAAATCTGACAGATTGTAGTAGCTTGATGTGCTGTCGTCTGTACTACGTACTACATTATAAATCATCATCATCAAACTTTTTTTATCGTCCCACTGCTGGGCACAGGTCTCCTCTCATACAGAGAAGGTTTGAGCGTAATCACCACGCTTACATTATAATTCAATGATTATGTATTATCATTTTAGCAACCAGAAGAGGCAATGGAACACATCCCAGACCAGTCGTACATCTTACCTCAGGTTAGTAAAATACCTGTATAATTATGCACTTAGTATTTTTTATCTTTATTGTTTGCTAGCTGCGCCCAGCGGTTTCACCGGCGTAAGTTCCGATATGTTATTTTTTTTCATATACTCCGCTACTATTGGTCGCAGCGTGATGTTATATATAACCTAAAGCCTTCCCGGATTAATGGGCAATCCAACGCGCAACGCAGAAAGAATTTTTCAAATCGGACCAGTATTTCCTGAGATTAGCGTGTTCAAAGAAACAAACTATTCAGCTTTATACAACGTGTAACAAAAAGGGTATATACATACCAAGGGCATGGCATCTTTAGATGATATCAAACGATATCGGAAGGATTTCAACTCAAAATAAAATACTCAAAAAATTGGTACCAAATTTTCGGTTTCGTGTGTTTCTTAAAATAAATTCATAACAAACGTGGCAGCACACTACATATGTTAATAATTAATCGTTACCCGTCACGTTACTTACCAAAATCCGATAAATGTCTTCAATATCTCTGTGCGACTAGTATGATAGTAGCTTATCACAGGCGGTGTTTTTCCTCACAACTTCCTAACATAAAGTGATAGAATTAAAAACCCTTCCAATATCGTTTGATATCATGTAAAGATGCCATGCCTTTATTATGTATATACCCTTTATGTTACACGTTGTATATTGTAATTTTCTGATACGAATTTTAAATTTACGACAATTTATATGTAACTAACTAGCTGCTCCTCGCGGTTTCACGCACGTAAATTTTGATCCAGTGAGAATATCAGGACAAAAGTATCTTGTGTGTTATTCCTGATTATAAAGAAATCCCTTTAGTAGTTTAGGCGTGAAAGCAGAACAAACAAACAAATTAACACGCTTTCACATGTTAAAAAAAAAAATTCCAAATAGGTAATCCATACATATTGTATATTTAACGTAAAAAAAGTAGACAATATACTTATTTCAGTTCTTGCTTTGGATAAAATGTGCTTTCTAAGATTTTTATGGCTTAAAATCGATCTCTAAAAACATGGCCCAAAAACAATAAATATAATATGCGAAAACAATAGGAAAGGGTGTTCCAGACACATGTCTGGGAACATGTTTAGCAGATGTTTTATGAAAGGCAAAACTTTCGACAACTGTTTGTTAACTTTTGAAAAGAGCTTTTTATATTTTAATACTGTTCAGGTGGTCACCATTATTTATGAGATCCACTTTTGACATTGGCAGAATAGTCGACATCGGCTTCACTTGCCATAAATAAGAATAGAATTATTTATGAGCTCAAAAATAATTTTGTACAAAAACATTTTTACGTATTGACCCCAACTGCGTTCGTAAGTAAAACAAAAGAGGGTCTTTATGAAGGGCGACTAACAGAATATGTTGCAAGCAGGAATAGTACTTACGGTGGTCAGCCTCCTTTATACATCGAGGGACCGGAACCAGCGGCGGTGTTTCCGTCGGACTACAATTTCAGTGCCTTCAAGGCTAGAGTGAATAGGCTCTTAATAAACTAATACGCTTTACCATCAACGATTGCTTCACTGTTTACCATCAGGCGGGATTGCGATCAAGCGCTAGTTTATAATACATTAAAAAAAAAATTGTACGTTATGGCCCATCATCCTCGACACTCAAACGTAACGTGTTCCAAACATATCTATACTAATATATGCTGAAGAGTTTGTTTGTTTAAACGCGCTAATCTCAGGAGCTACTGGTCCGATTTGAAAAATTCTTTTTGCGTTGGATAGCCCCTTAATCCAGGAAGGCTTTAGGCTACACAACATCACTCTGAGGCCAATAGGAGCGGAGCATATCACGCAGGTGAAACCGCTTGGCACAGCCAGTAATATGTATATGTTTTTTTTTAAATATACAGTATGTTAAATAACAGAGGGCGTTCCCTTAAATTCGTTAATATATATCATTAATAGATTAAAATAAAAATATCAGCATAGAAAAATAAGCATAAAAAATCCGAATAAAAAAAATTCTAATTGGAAATAAATTTGAAACCTCCTGTTTTAAATCAAAATAGTAGTCGTCATGTATAAATAAATTGCGACGTTACCGTCTTTCATGTTCGCGTGTACAGTGTGTTTCTTTTACATGTCAATTTAAAATTTTTGTTGAATATTTTCATATTGGAAAAATTTTTTAAACATTTTGATTTCGAATGGAAATATGTTTTTTAGCATGTATGTATGCTATACTATTTCGGGTTAACGGGAACGACCTCTGTTAGTTAACATACTGTATGTTTTTTTATATTATATTTCTGTACAGTCACCCTTTATACAGATTTTTATTTTTACAAAAATTAATTTGACAAATTGTCAATCGCTAGTAAACCGCGGTGAGCGATTAAATCTATACTAATCCATACTAATATTATAAATGCGAAAGTAACTCTGTCTGTCTGTCTGTCTGTCTGTTACGCTTTCCCGCCTAAACCTCTCAACCGATTTTGATGAAATTTGGCACAGACAATCTTTGGACCCTGAGAAAAAACATAGGCTACCTGTTATCCCGGAAAAATTTGATATTCCCGAGGGAAATCTAAAAAGCGCGATATAACCGAACACCACGCGGGCGAAGACGCGGGCGGAAAGCACACAATCTTTAGACCCTGAGAAAGGACATAGGCTACCTTTTATCCCGGAAAAATTTGATGTTCCCGAGGGAAATCTAAAAAGCGCGATATAACCGAAATTTACGCGGGCGAAGCCGCGGGCGGAAAGCTAGTATTATTATAAATGCGAAAGTAACTCTGTCTGTCTTTCTGTTACGCTTTCCCACTTAAACCTCTTGACCGATTTTGACGAAATTTGGCACAGACAATTTATAGACCCTGAGAAAGGACATAGGCTACCTTTTATTGAAAAAAAAAAAAATGATATTCCCGAGGGAAATCTAAAAAGCGCGATATAACCGAATTCCACGCGGGCGAAGCCGCGGGCGGAAAGCTAGTCTTATATAATTTTCGCCCAGAAGCCGACCTTTAGTAGTGTTAAAATACAGGCAGTACAACTTATTAATTTCTTTCACACAGATGCACGGCCCAATTTCACCCAACAATTGCGATTTGGGCAGCGCTTTGTACTCTGCTCCTGGGTCTGACATAAGCCAGTCACCAATTACCAGCCCAATGTGGAGTAGTCCTCACAGCGTGATGTTACCAGAGCCACCCATCGCAGACCTAAAACTCGACTCTAAGGAACTGGAGCAGATAACCATACCGAACAACGTGCAAGGGAATCCGATCCCGGATGAAATGAAATCGTTTTTAAATGGTATGTTTGTTCTTATCATATACAATATAGTATATTCTCCCTTAGTAAGTTCCACATAATCCCCCTTATTCATAAACGTTGCTTAAAGTTAACTAGTGATTAGCGATTGTTTAACCATACATTTTAGACGTTTGCACATCACTTACTTAACTTTAATCATGAAATATGAAGAAAATTTAAAAAAAAAAACAACAATTATGAGCATATGGGTACTAATACAAATACATTATACAAACTACAAAATATTTTTATTCTACTTACACGTTGTATTTTACAATAATTTTTGTTTTTCATTTTCAGAATACTTGAAAAGTTACGGCGAAAGTCTTCCCGATGAAGTAAGTTTGGTCTTTCTTTTTGTTTTTAATTTATATTATCCTGTATAGTTGTATCTGAAAATTTAATGTTTTCTTTTTCTTTGCACAGAAAAATAGCATGGATTTCATTCGTTCCTTACTGGTTGCTGACTCGGGACGGGTAAAGGTATGTGATAATTTTTTTTTTTTTTTTTTTTTTTTTTTACAAATTATAAACCAGCGCTTGACCGCAATCCTGCCTGATGGTAGCAGTGACGCAATCGTTGATGGTAAAGCGCACTAGTTTATTAAGAGCCTATTCACTCTAGCCTTGAAGACACTCAAATTGTAGTCCGACGGAAACACCGCCGCGGGCAAATTGTTCCAGTCCCTCGATGTACGCGGTATAAAGGAGGAGGCGAAACGCTTCGTCCGAATCGTAGTGGTGTTAACAACGTAAGGGTGGAAACCAGCCGTACGACGGGTCGTCCCCTGGTGGAACGGAGATGGGGGAATTAAATCATGCAATTCCCTCGCACACTCCCCGAAATGCATCCTATAGAACACCGAAAGGCTGGCTACTCTACGCCTGTGCTCTAGGCTTTGGAGACCAACTGGAACCAACAAAATTTTATACTATTTAACTATTTTTTAACGCTGGTAACAAGAACCCTCACGAAGTCAACTTCACATCAAGTATCGAATTAACTTTGAGCAAAAATGATTGCTGGGAAAAGATTTGTGTGAAAATTCGCTGTTTACAGTAGGGCCCAACGAAACGCAAGCAAAGCATTGCACCTATGAGAAAATGCAACGGTGTAAGAATCGTGGGAGTATACAACATTTTTTTTTTTATGCGAAACCCGAAACACGTGTCCAGTATTTTTAAGTAAAGAAGCTATGTACAAAATTTCAAAAAGATATCATGAAAAACCACAAAGTTATGAGCTTGTTATCCTACCTGGCTGTCTCAACAAAAATATGGTCTACGCTCCGGCCAGGCGGGCGAGCGGTGCATTGACCTCTGGCGTCAGCTGTTGCGCGGGCGATGAACTACCATAAGCTACGTTTCGCGCTCGGTAAACACACTGCAACAATGTCTAAATGTATTTGAGAAAATCTGACATGTTGTAAAAATGATTGGAATCTATTCTGTTGCTTATTCTGAACAAACTATAATAAGATGTGGCCCTGGCTCCGACTCTTATACGAGACAGTCCGCGCAGCGACCGTGGAACTGGTGGGCAGAGGGGACCAAAAGCCAATCCCTAAATTTGGGGGTCCCTCCCTCCCTCCCCCCCAAATTGGCTCCAATTTTAATACCTGGTAAAGAAGGATTATCTGTGCCGGTAAAGGATATCTGTATTGTATGTGGTTTTTTTTTGAGCATTTGTATGCATTGTTCATTGTAGGAAGAATAAATTATTTGATTTTTTCTAAGTGGACGGCATCTTGAAACTTTATGTAAGTATAGTTCATATTGAAATCAGTCACTGAACTTAAGAGCATAATTTATTAAGGGAAATGTGATTTGTTTTTGGATGGTAATTCACCTCCCGGACGGAGCGGAACGGCGTGTCAGACTTTAACTGGCTAAAACTCCCTTGTACTGTGCGCCAGGGGTTACAGTTGCTTTGAATTCTAATGATTTTTGTTTGAATATTTAAGTTCATTTATGTTACAGGGGGAGAAAAAGGGGCAAGAGAAGCTCCATTATCAAGGCGCAACCGAAATAAAGCAAGAAATCGAAATTGATATTGAAAAGCCAAAGGCCGAGTATCCCGCGTTATACAAAGCGGAAGACGGTATCGAAGTGAAAAAGGTAAGCAATTATACAATATGTAAAGAAAACCCTGTCCGACCCATAAGGATAATAAAGGTTAGGTAAACACTTGACCAAATATAATATAAAATTTTACATAATCATCATAGTAACAATAATAATGCATTTTGAAATAATCTTTTTTTCCCGGGAATTAATTCCAATTTCCCCGAAACTTGCTAATTTTTAAAAAACTGACAACACCATTTGTGACGGAGCGAATAGCGATGCGACCACGTGCCGCATGCCCCGCCCCTCTTCACCCGCGCATGTATGCCTATCGGGTTGCCTGCCGCACATGCATTACGTTACCTCGCTTTTTTGAACTAGCATTTATTTTTTTTTTAAGTTGAGCCCGGCTTTGTAGGCATTATTAGAATCAGTTAACGACACCTAACATTACCTTCACGGATCGGACAGGGTTTTCTTTACATATTGTATATTTTCCCAGAAACTAAAAAAGGTAACGAAGTTTTGTAAAAGCTATTAGAACTCTTTAACTCACACATGTGCGGCACGTGTCAACTGTAGAGGCCACTGCAGCACATGATAACATACCGCTCGTGTGTATTTGCACTAATAGGGACCAAAACCATTTAAGTCATAATATTGATCGGTAATGGGTAGCTCGCCGCTCGATAAGGAGCAGCACCCAAATTGGGTAATACACTATAACTATCATTTTGAAACATATTGCTAATCCAATGCTTGTTGTTGAAACGTAAATCAACTTCAATTCTTGATCAAATGATGATGTTCCGACCGATTTCGGCCACGGCGACCACTTCGACTCCTAGCCGATGATTTGGCGCTCATGCGCCCGAAGATGGCTTATGTAGCCTATCTTGGCGGCGAAACTTCGTGCACACTGAACGCACGTAAGCACGCCGTCGACGTAGTTGTATGTGATTGCAGCAGGTGGGCGGGCCTTTAATTGGTCACGTTTGGCATCGAGGTCAGCTTTGCGCTGCTCCTCAAACTCGCGAACTTGTCCGTACATCATTCTGCGCCATTCTGACCGTTTTGCTGCCAAACGTTCCCATTCAGAGGGTTCTATATTGCACCTCTTCATGTGCCGTTTTAAGACAGCCTTGAACCGGAGGAGTTGTCCACCATGCTTTCGCTTGCCCTCCTCCAGCTCAGAGAAGAAGATGCGCTTCGCCACCCTTTCGTCCGCCATACGTGATACGTGCCCGCACCACCGAAGCTGCCGACGCATTAAATAAGCCTCAATGCCACCAACATTGGCTCGTCGCAGGACTTCGGTATTCCGCACTCTGTCAGACCATTTGATCTTCATAATGGATCGGAGACATTTAAGGTGAAAACGATCTAGAGTACGTATGTGGTGGCGGTACACACACCATGTCTCAGCGGAATATAGAAGGTTTGGCAGCACAATTGCCATATATACGGATATTCTTGATCAATGGCCCCTGTGGAATAGATATCATAATTTTGCCAATAACACATGTAACAAATTATAAAAATTCTTTGAAAATTTTACAATAATTGCGGATATCGCCAATGACAGTCGAAAAAGACTGCCGCGTGAACCGTCTACGAGGGAGGTTTGAGGCAAAGTCATTATGTGGCCACTATGCTGCTATATTTCAATGTTACTTAAGAATTATTTACTGAATGCACTTTTTACTACATAAATCACGCGCTTTTATTTAGTAAACGACACTATAAATAATTCAAAAGTCCGATGAAAAATGAGCGTCTTAACTTTCCCGCCAAAACTCCCGAAACGTAAACCAATGCCACGCAATGAATGTTGTTGAACTGTCAAAATAAAACCCATTGCAACTGATAGTGTGTTACGTAATTACCCTGAAGGCTTTTCGTAAAGCGACGGAGTCCGTTAGGATTGACGCCTACCGCGGCCTCTGATTGTTCGAAAGAGGTAGCGTGGCCCCTGGAACAGGTCTGACACGTCCATCCGCTCCGCCCAGAGCGTGAGAAGTCATTTGATGAATTCACAATCTTTATACTTAATTCATTTATTTTTGCAGCTGATAAAAGAATTGTGCGAAATGATAAGAAACAAAAAAGGCTTCAAAAAGCAAGAAGTCAGAAACCGCTTGGAACGATTGTTCGAAATAAGACTGTCTAATGGAGACACGTAAGTGTTGTTATCTCAATTTATTTTTTATGTGTATCTACATATATCTTTATATAAAACGTCGTACGTCGTTCATTTGAATTTCTACCTTTTGTCAATGATATAGAAACCACAAGTCTCGTGATTCACAACAACTCTTCTCCACTATTATCCATTCAGTATCATGTAGTGCGTTTGTTCTCACTCACAGGTACGGACGACAGCAAGTCAAGCTACCAGATACTGTCAGATATTCAATCCAATCAAACTTGAGCCCTAATGCATTATGATAAAGTTGAAAATCTAATAAGGAAATCTGACAGATTGTAGTAGCTTGATGTGCTGTCGTCTGTACCTTACTTAGCGCTGAGATCAACTTCCTGCCTATAAGCATCAATCAACGCGGTCTTTTATGCTCTGCTGAACATAGGCCTTTCCTACATAACAGTTAATATTTCAGATTCCTCCACATGACTCTCTGCAGTAACCAGTCGAGTCTGGAGTACATCGTGAAGATAATTCACAGCGTAAAGGCAACTCATCTGCTTGACTATGCCAATGACAGGCAGCAGACTACCCTCCACCTGGCTGTCCTCAATGACATGCCGAAAATGGTCTCACTGTTTATTGCTAAAGGTAAAGAAGAACGGTTAATAATTGAACGACACTAGCAAGCATTTTTTGAAGTTTGTTAATTACAGATTAATAATGCCAATGTTAATCATGACAGCCTCCGTGGCGTAGCGGTAGCGAACGCGGCCACCGCGCAAGGTGGCGCGGATTCGATCCCCGCGCAGTGTAAATATTTGTATGCATGAATATGAATATTGGCACTGGTCTGATCGTGCATCGGAAAGCACGTTAAGCCGTTGGTCCCGGTTGCCATACGAACATCTAGTGGCAGTCGTTACGGGTTGTTGGAGCCCTCAAAAGTCCAACAATTGGTCTAACTGCAATGCTTCGATATCGCCTTCGGTTGTTGGTCAGACGGCAGTCGCTTCACGGAAAATATCGAAGTTTAGCCAAAATCAGCAGTTAGACTGGTAAAGCGGACCCCGACTCCAAAGCTGAAAAACTTCGGATGCGACTAGAATTAACGCTGAGATGAAGAATGTCAATGTTAATCAAATGTTCAGTACTTAGCACTAATTTAATTTTTAATTATGAATCTCCATAGATTAAGGCTCATGCCTTATTTAACCATTTAATAAATTCATTGCAGTTTGTCAAGCACGATTGTTTTCATACTTGTATTTTTCTGCTTTAGTTTGGAGTATCTTCATCGTGAAATATTATATTTTAGGCTCAAACCCAATGCTGAAGGATGATAAAGACCTCAACGTTATCCACTACGCCGTTAAATACCGGTCGTGTCTAGATGTCCTTCTAGACTCCATCAAGAAGAACAATGTGCCATGCGATTTGAACGACTACAATGGTGGTAAGTGTTTTTTTACTTGTGAGGAGAGTGACAGTAGGAATAAAACATCCATATAACCTTTAGCTCTATAATAGGGTAGTTGACTAAAAAAATGAATTAGTCCGTCAGTCAGATTTCCAAAAAATACTAGACACGTATTTTTTCTTTTTTCATGTAAACAAAAAATTAAAACGACACAGTGCGTTGAGAACTGGTATGACGTCACTGCACGCTACACTGTTTAGCGAGTAGTGACGTCACCAGCCCCCACTCCTGATCTTTGATGCCTTTTATATTTGTCAATTTTTATTGATTTGATAAAACAAAATATACGTATCCAATCTTTTTCTATAATCTGAATGACGGACTAAATAAAATCATTTTTTTTTTTTACACAGGAAACATCTCTATTTCACAATCCAGTTTAAAGGAAGGTACTACCCGTCCGCTTATGTTAATCCTAGCGCGCGAACTAGCGTCTGATATGTCTCAATCTGTCAAGAAATACTTCTAAATTTCTCTACATTTTGACATGTTTTTGACATTTGATGGTCGCCGAGATAAGACGGCGACGGACTAGTCACAGACGGACAGAGATGCGACTAGATTTTGAACGTTTTAAATTACAAGAAATGGCCGTCTGTTGTTACCAGCAGGTTAATTGCGTAACACATTGTCAGTAGCAAAGGGTTTTATTTTGACATTCAATAACATTCATTGCGGTATACCTATACGTTGTTGTTGAGCAAGGAAATAGCAACTAGCTTCAAAATGATTCCTACTGATAGGAATAGTGTGTTACGTACGCAATTAGGGTGCAGTTTTTTTTTTTTTAAATAATTATAAACTAGTGCTTGACTGCAAGCCCACCTGATGGTAAGCACTGATGCAATCGTTGATGGTAAAGCGCACTAGTTTATTAAGCCTATTCACTTAAAAAACTAAGGAATAGGAAGGATGACGGCCGTTGAGCGAGGTGATGCAATGTTAAACCCAAGACCACACGACCAAACAATGCTGCGCTAAAGGGAGATTGATCTGGAGACTCTCCACGACCAAACTCCCGACACAACAACATTTGGCGCATCGTACCCGCCACACATCGCAACACAACTGCTCAGACCCGTCCTCCGTATGGCTTCACCAGACATCATGCCGGGACACGACGAATCGCTTGGCGGCAAGACTTTGTCTGGTGGGTTGTTAGTGATGTGGTCAATCGATATCGCCACACTTTGCTACCGCTGCCCTACTACTGGGCATAGGTCCTCGCGGGTCTCCTTCAATTGCCTTGATTAAAAAAGAAAATGTATATACAATTTACTGCTCCATACATATATGCCCTTCTAAGGTTGTCAATTATATGAATTACAGTTTGCATTATTTCTCTTCGCTTTACCGAGTCTTTTGACTGATCTTCCTTACCCATGACGTATAGTATAATATCGTCTACTAGCTTTGTTTGAATTTTTATCAGCGGAAACCGCAAGTTATAATTTAATTTATTTGTGTACAATAATGTATAGTTACATATTATGTATGGTCAATATGTGTATGTGTACATAACACATTTTTAACACACACACTAGACTTAACACATTGTTATATTTAGCTTGCTTAGTATTTAGTAGTGAAACCACAATAAAATTTCGTTTAAGGCATGCTAATAAACAATTTATTATTATTACATGGGACACAGTTACTGGCATTGTTGTACGGTTATTCCCCCGGGCCCCGGTCATTCACACCAAGTATCCGTTCGCGTTTATTCTTTTTGATCTATGTACATATGTAGCTATAGTATGTTACGAATGTTGTCCTTTTTTTTTTTTTGTTTGGATTCACGAATTTGTACAAAAAAATATTTGTTGGAAAATATTTGTCATTCAATGCCGCCAAAACACAGGCGTGTCTTTTCACCGCCAAAAGGAGCCTGTTCACCTTGGCCCCTACTTTTCGGAATGTGTCCTTGGAGTGTTCCGGCCGCCTTCAGCAACTTTGGGCGGTTCATTGAGTCCAAGGCCAAGGTGGCTGCCAGGAAACTTGGCGTTATCGCAAAGGTCCGGCAGTACTTCACACCTGGGCAGCTTCTAATGTTATACAAAGCACAGGTCCGTTCGTGTGTACTGCAGCCACATTTGGGCTGGTGCTGCCAAGTGTCACCTGGCCACTTTGGATTCAGTGGAGAGACGTGCAAAGAGGCTGATTGGTGACCCTGATCTAACTCGAGTCGGTCTCCAAAGCCTAGAGCACAGGCGTAGAGTAGCCAACCTTTCGGTGTTCTATAGGATGCATTTCGGGGAGTGTGCGATGGAATTGCATGATTTAATTCCCCATCTCCGTTCCACCAGCGGACGACCCGTCGTACGGCTGGTTTCCACCCTTACGTTGTTAACACCACTACGATCCGGACGAAGCGTTTCGCCTCCTCCTTTATACCGCGTACATCGAGGGACTGGAACAATTTGCCAGCGGCGGTGTTTCCGTCGGACTACAATTTAGTGTCTTCAAGGCTAGAGTGAATAGGCTCTTAATAAACTAGTGCGCTTTACCATCAACGATTGCGTCACTGCTTACCATCAGGCAGGATTGCGGTCAAGCGCTGGTTTATAATATGTAAAAAAAAAAAAAACTTTTTTCTTACTCCTTCGCTATTCTTTTCTGATTAATTTCGTTGTGGGACCCAAGACAGTTGAATCGTTTCTCCAAATTCTCCGGGACTCATCGAGCTTCATTGCTCGGCATTTTTCTGGCGGTCTCCACTGTTGATTCTGGCTTTCAGGAGTTGCAGTGGGTTGGGAACAGTGTGGCGGGTTTTGTCCCAAAAAAAAAGTAGCTATAGTAGTTTTTGGAATCACGAATTTGTTCTAATATGAAGAATGGTCTTTTATACACTATATGTATGTGACACTACTGGAGGCGAAATTCGCGTAATGTTATGAATGTTTACAGTGTGAACATTCTTATTTTTTTTTTTTTATAATTATAAACTACTGCTTGACCGCAATCCCGCCTGATTTTAAGCAGTGATGTAATCGTTGATGGTAAAGCGCTCTACTTTATTAAGCTTCTATTCAATTAATAAAAAAATAAAAAATAAAACTGAGTGAAGAGGAAGGAAGACGGTAGTAGAGCGAGGTGATGCAATGATAAACCCAACAACACGACCAACGATGCTGCGCCAGAGGTAGATTGATCTGGAGACCCTCCACGGCCAAACTCCCGACACAACAACATTTGGCGCATCTTAACCGGCACACATCGCAACACAACTGCTTAGACCTGTCGCCTCCATACGGCTTCACCAGACATCATGCCGGAACACGACGAATCGCTTGGCGGCAAGACTTTCTCTGGTCTGCCTTAATCGTTTAAATACATAATATACCTTTACTAGCTGCACCCCGAGGTTTCACCTCAGCTTATTCCTGGTTATAAACTATGTATTTTTGCGTGAAAGAATAACAAAAACCATCTATCCGCACAAACTTTCGCATTTATAATACTAGTTGCGCCCCGCCGTTTCACCCGCGCGAGTGTAATATAGGGATAATAAGTATCATATCTGTTATTCCTGGTTATAAACCACCTGTGTGCCAAATTTCATCCAATAGTTTAGGCGTCAAAGAATATTTACACTGGTCTGGTCATGCCTCGGAAGAAATACGGAAGCTATACGAACATCTAGTGGCAGTCGTTGCGGGTTGTTGGAGCACATATCACCTTCGGGTTTTGGAGGTCAGACGGCAGTCGCTTCACGGAAAATATCAAAGTTTAGCCAAAATTAGCAGTTAGACTGGTAAAGCGGACCCCAGACTCCAAAGCTGAAAAAAGCTTCGGATGCGACTGGAAATAACGCCGAGATACTGATGAGGCGTGGAAGAGTAACAAACATCCTCCATCTATCCGCACAATCTTTCGCATTTAGAATATTAGTAATTTTGTAGCATTAGTAGGGTTTCCTCTACGTTTTTGACATTGACTGTCGCAGAGATGAGATTGCGACTAAATTTTGACCAGTTTTAATTGGACCATTTGAAGGTCACGGGAATACGCGCAAAACCGATTTATGTGCTAGGCTATTTCGCTCAAGGAAGTCCTGTGTTCAGCAGTCGACGTTGCTTTAGGCTGATTTAACGATGATCTCACCACGCTGATAAATGACATGTGTACTTTTTTAAACAGAGAAGCAATCGGCGCTTCATATGGCGGTAGTGTCTGGTTGGGAGCTGGGCACTCGCTTACTGCTAGAAAATGGCGCTAGTTTTCGTGTATGTGATGCGGAGGGACGCACACCATTGCACCTCGCCGCCTACGATGACCGACTGCCCGTCATGAAGATACTGCTCGAGTTTATACCATCCGTGAGTAGAAGATATTTCTTTTTATACCAGTACTTTTTTATTAATGGCAATAAATAGGTTCTCACCTCTTCTCTAACTTTAATAAAAAGGCGTGATGTGATGTAAACTTGATATAATTATGTAATAGTTTTTGAATGTTGACCTGCCTAAAGAAAAAATCATAAACTACTAGCATTCCGCCTGCAGCTTCGCCTGCGTGGTATTCGGTTATATCGCGCTTTTTAGATTTCCCTCGGAACATATTTTTTTTTTTTAATAAACGGTAGCCTATGTCCTTTCTCAGGGTCTAAAGATTGTCTGTGTCCAACTTTCATCAAAATCAGTTGAGAGATTTAAGCGGGAAAGCGTAGCAGACAGACAGAGTTACTTTCGCATTTATAAATATAATATTAGAATGGATTTTTCTTAATTTTTTTCCTTGAAACCATTAGGGTTCTAAATTTGTACCCGGTTGATTGCAGTGGGTTTGCCGACTATAATTAAAAGTACAGTATATAAAAATTAGAGTACTTTTCACCACTGCATAGCTGATTTTGCTGGATAGGAAAGAGGAAAAAAAATTCTAGCACTATGAAGTCATCTGCTCTTAAAAACGTACCATAAATTTCCCACGATCCTTACCTTTAGTTTCTGTGCAGTCTCTATAGCTTTTCTTATTTTCAGGATGAAATTGACGTCATGGACGGAGCTGGCAACACAGCCTTACAAATCGTCTGCGGCGGTACGACCGTCAGGGAAAACTCTGTCGAAATCGCACGGCTTTTACTGGAGAAAAAGGTATGCTTCATTTTTGTTTTTTATTTACAGTAGTAAATAAACTTATAACCAAAAAGTTAACACTAAAACAGTTTCTATTAAATAATTCCGCTGATATCAAACTCACACCATTTATTCGAACGGGCAAGAAACTTCGTCTATTGTCTATGTCGTCAATAATAACTGGTCCATTTTTTACAGGCTTACCCCCTAAAACACGAGGATTGTAACGAGTCAGCATGGAGACTTGTAAAGAAGAAACCTGAGCTTAAAGAACTGATGAAAGCCTATGTCACCACGGAGTGCAAGGAAGAAGACGATATCAAGTCTGAACCCGAAGACGAATTCGAATCCGCTGATGAAGGCGTAAGTATTTATTTTTTATTAAAAATGCTGTAGAAAGCGATGAAAGCATCTGGTTAGCTCGCAAAATGAAAATTTTCTTACACTTTCTGCAAATTACAGGTCCCACTGACTTGCCCACTAATCGGCGGACACGTTTTTGTCAAATGATTGCGGCTAGTTGGTATCAGTTGGTATCGTTCGGACCGCCCATTGGTCCGTTCGGTCCAAACGATCTCAACTAGTTACAATCATTTAAAAAAAAATGTGTTCGCCGATTAGGGGGCTGATTAGGTCTTATGCGAGTCAAAATATGATTCGCGACAAATATCCATTTACAGAATTATGATCGTAAGAATCAATACAACTCACTAAGTTAGAAATGGCATCGTAATGAAAACAGTAGGCGCATGCGCTTAAATGAAAACTATTTAAAGATACGAATTGTAATGTAATCGTTTATTCTGTAAATAGGATATCGGAATCACCTTTACACCTCATGTTTTATTAAGAGTAACAGCTAACAGTTACATTACAATAAACAACTTAACATTACTATAACAATATTTGCATTTTGCTAATAATCTGACGCACAACACTGTCCAGGATATTATAACTGTCACTGTCAAGAATATATACAAAAGAAAAACAATATAAACATTTACACCTCATATAAAAAAAAATTAAGTAATATCACTTTCTTGATTGTTACTCTTGAGATGAAAGGGCGAAATGAACTCAGTTCTTCTTATTCTTCAGCCTATAGATGTCCACTGCTGGACAAAGGCCTCCCCCAAGGCTTTCCGCGCTGACCGGTCTTGTGCTGCTCGCATCCATCGGCTTCCCGCGACCTTCACCAGGTCGTCGGTCCACCTTGTTGGGGGCCCCCCTACGCTGCGTCTTCCAGTACGTGGCCGCCACTCCAGCACCTTACTGCCCCATCGGCCATCAGTTCTACGAGCAATGTGCACTGCCCACTGCCACTTAAGTTTAGCGACTCGAAGAGCTATGTCGGTGACTTTGGTTCTTCTGCGGATTTCCTCATTTCTGATTCGATCACGCAGAGAAACTCCGAGCATAGCTCTTTCCATTGCCCTTTACGTGACTCTGAGCCTGCGTATGAGGCCCATTGTGAGCGACCACGTTTTAGCTCCGTCATCACTGGCAACACACACTGGTCAAAGACTTTAGTCTTGAGACACTATGGTAACTTGGACGACGAGAAGATGTAGCGTAGCTTCCCGAACAGGAGTTCAGTCTCTTTTAAAGTATAGACATAATCCTGTTCAGTTCGTGTAAATACGGATCTACACGACTAAGATTAAGTGCATTTCAGATTAATACAGGAGGAATTGAGGAAAGAACCACACATACTTTAGAGAGAACTTGTCCAGTCATGAACAATACCAACAAAACGACATTTGGGTAGACGTTAAAGTACTCAAAATGCCAGACCATCATTAAAACTAACAAAGAAGGAAAAATAAGTACGCGCTTAGTGCCCAGACTTAGAAAAATTATAGTAATACATTAATAAAGTAAAAGTTCATTGTGCTGAAGGAATATACACACAATCCGCACGTCTAAAAAGACTTGATTTCCAACACCACAAAATTAAAAATAACAAAAAAATAAATAAACATAGTCCGTTTGCGATCTTTTTTGTATGGATCTGGGATACCAGCTTATGGGTTGCTTTGTTTGACAGGACTATGCTGAGACAGGTCTTCATGAATTAAATCTGTATGCCCGTGAGGTGTCTGTGTTGGTGGACGTGGCTGGCGCGTGGCGAGTGTTGGCCCAGCGGCTGAGGCTCGACGCTCTGCTCGAGTGGTACGCCGCCCAGCCCAGCCCCACACTCACACTACTCAACCACCTGAAGGTAAATATACAAAGTTATTTTTTGTTTAGGCGAAACCCGAAACACGTGTCCAGTATTTTCAAGTAAAGAATCGATGTACAAAATTTCAAAAAGATATCATGAAAAACCACAATTATGAGTTTGTTATCTTACTTGGTTGTCCCAAAAAAAAAATGGTCAACGCACCGCTCGCCCGCCCGCGCCGCTACAGGCGCGAGCGGGGAGGGCCTGTCTCACTATGCGTCTAGCACTATGATCTACCGTCAGCTGTGTTGTGCGCTCGGTAACCACACTGCAACAATTTGTAAATGTATTTGGGAAAAAAAATTACCTTGGTGTAAAAATTATTGTAATCGATTCAGTTGCTTATTCTGAACAAACTGCATCCAGGTTTCGTTTAAAGAAAAAATAAAGTAGTCTAATAATATATTTCAATGTTCTGATATGTGTGTGCTAGTAGATAATTATAATGCAATAAACTTAAGTTATGTTCTGCGTGCATGGAAATATACCCTGACGGAAGCTCAAAAAATAAAGTACCATAGCATTCATATGATCTGAAATGCTAATGAAAAAACTGTTTACAGGATTCACGAGATGACATTACTTCAAAGTCCCTCGCAATGATTTTGGACGACATGGGTCAAACTGAAGCGGCTCAAGTCATCAGAAGGTACATCGATTGACAAACAGTGAAACCAGACAATGATTGTGCAGTTAGCTAGTGCGGTACTACTATAGAAGGTAGAATTAAGAAAAAAATCAACGTGATTTAACGCTAGTTCGACTAAAGATAATATTTTTGTACATGAAATTGGTGAGAAATGTAAAAGATATGAAAATAGAAAATAATAAAATCAATATACGTTTAGAAGTGACAACAAAGCTAAAGCTTATCAAAAATATAGGTGTACTAATGATAAAAGGAAGAGCCCGATTCAAATTTAATGGTGGTTCTGAACATAAGGGCGGTAAGAGATGAGATCCTGCGGAGTGAATAGCGCTCTTCAGAACCGCCATTAAGTTTCAATCAGGCTATATGTCAACGATCTTTAAAGAAAAATACAGTGCTTTATCATTTTAGTCGTATAAAAATTGTTAAAAAACGATTTTCATATTCTACCAGTATCTAGAATCTACTATACACTAATTAAGGCTATATTATGCTAGTTATTATAGATAACGTAGATCTACGTTAATTCTTATTTACAAGTAATGTATTCCTAAGTAGTTGATTCCTTGTTGAACTAAGGACATATGTAAACCAAGTACACTGGGAATATCTGGGAATTTAAGAAAAACGTTAACATACTATATGTATTTTTCGAAACAAAAAGATTTTCAGGTCTGTTTAAAACCAGTGAAATATAATATTTACTTCAAAAATAAGTTCATCATTGTCATTTACTTTTTTGATTTATTCGAAAATAATGTTTCATGTTGATACTTTAAAACTTACGAGTATGGAAAGTTAAATCTAGTTATTGTTCTATTATTAAGTTACATTGCTCAAATTTATGACCATAGTTATGAGCAGCTGTAAGCATACTTGCAAATACATACCTGATTCCTCAACAAAAATTTAGTTTCGGGATCAGACTATCCAACAGGTCAGTGATGGAGCTATACAAGACGAATAACACCATCCCTTTTTCGCAATGAAAAAACTTGGGCATTTTTTTCCCTATTCCTTAATCACCAAAGTGTTGACGGAATGTCCCTAATGGTTATTTTCATAAGATAATGTGTGCTATTGAAAATAAACAATTTTATATAAGAAAGTACAGTAGTTTGAATTTAGAGCGACTGAGGCGTTAGTTATCTTTAATGATAATAAATAATCGATAATTATAAATATAATGTAATTTTGATATTCTGGGATTTATAAAGATATTCCCCCCTTATTCATAAACGCTGCTTAAAGTTAACTAGTGAGTAACGGCTGCTTAACCACACATTTTCGACGTTTGCACGTCGCTTAACTGGAATAATCGTTTGTGAATAAACGCCTTAAACGCGTGTTTATTCATAAACGATGTTTAAAGTTAAATGACGCGAAACCGTCAAAAACGTTTTGTTAAAAGTCACTAATCACTAGTTAAATTTAAGCAAACTTTATGAATAGGGGGTTTATGTGTACCTAATTCTTAACTGGTTTCTTATCTTCACAATCGTTTCGTTAATTGTTTTCGGGGCATGTAAAAAAAGTGCCTATAAAAACTGCCCCCTAATCGGCGAACACGTTTTTGTCAAATGATTGCGACTAGTTGGCATCGTTTGGAGCGAGCGGACCAATAGGTGGTCCGAACGATCCCAACTGATGTCAACTAGTCGCAATGATTTGACAAAAATGTGTTCGCCGATTAGGGGGCTGAATAATGTAGTGTTGCTACAATTTAATTATTTCATAAAAAAAAGTAACGATCGTGAGGAATCGGTCATTATATGAGTATTGATCTCCATTTGACGAAGCAGGAATTTTCTGCTCATTTATTTTAGGTTTAACTTTTCTATTTTAACTTTTAAGTTGACTTGACATAAAGAAGCAAAAATATTTAATGAAATGTGCTATACTAGTTCTAGGTTATCCTGATAGTCTGATCGTTATTTTATAGCTAATCCTTAGAGCAGCAGACTAAAATATATTTGAAATTTACACAGATATAAGGTAAAAATCAGATAGAAAATCTCGACTGACACATGGTTCAAGATCGGAATATTTGTATTACTAAAACCTAACAAAATCAAGAGGGTAATAGGGGGTAATATCGACGTCAATACAATGAATTGTCTAGACTTTGATTTTCTTAAGGTTTAACCAAAAAGCTGGCGTTTGAAATGTTTATAAGACGGTTGGACCGCGCGTGTCAATTATTTTTTTCACAAATTGTTTCTTAGTTTCTGCATTATACGTTTAATTAGCACTACGCAGTAATTGTTATAAACAAAATTTGTTCGTATTTTGATATAAGGAAAAGATATTTTAGTTAAAATAAAGGTGTGTGATGTGTATTTGAATCCAAACCGACTTTATTGGAGTTATTATTCGGTCTGTGATAATTCAAGTCTATGTGGATTTCAATATGCATTTTAAAATATTACGATGTTGTGTTTGTTAGATGCTATAATTGTTAATAACTTAAAACATATTTGTTGGATACTTGGTCTTTTCCTCCTAGAATGCGGTTTAAAAGACCATTCTATCCAATAACCATGTTTTACCCATAGGCTAACAACTATACAATATGTAAAGAAAACCCTGTCCGATCCGTGAAGGTATTGTTAGGCATCGATAACTGATTCTACTAATGCCCACAAAGAAAGCCTAAACTTAAAAAAAAAATCCCCCTAAAAAAAAAATTATTATTTCGCAAAAAAAGGTAACTTAGTACATGTGCGACAAGCAACCCCTTCCGCGGGCGGCGGGGGGCAAGGCACACGGCACCTGTGACGTGGTCGCGTCGCTATTCGCTTATAATAATACCGGTGTTGTCACTTTTTTAAAAATTACCAAATTTCGGAGAAATTGGAATTAATTCCCGGGAAAAAAGGATTATTTCAAAATTGATTAGTATTGTTACTATGATGATTATGTAAATTTTTATATTATATTTGGTTATGTGTTTACCTAACCTTTATTACCCCTACGGGTCGGACAGGGTTTCTTTACATATTGTATATGTAGGTCATACAAATATTTGTTCCGTGTGGGAATCGAACCTGCGACACGCAGCGCAGCGATTAATATCTTAACTACTGCGCTAACTGCTAACTGCGTAATCAATAAGCACACTTGCTATCACTGCATTTATTTTTTCTCAACTTACTTTTATCTGTTTAATCACGTTGACAAGTGTTATAGCCGCGGTTTTTAAAACGCGGGGTGAGATGTCACGAGATATGTCTTAATTTCTAGATGTGCAGTACTAAATATTCGTTTGAGTTGTGCGTTTTAAGACCGTGCGCTAAGCTTACAGCTAAATGGAGTTTATACCGGTAGCAGTTTTAAACTCCATAAACCTGTGATCGTCAAATTGCGGTCTGCGGCTGTTATTTGTGCAAGCGTATAACGTAAAAGTATGTGTGTGCAAACGCTCTTGCAGCCCTCACATACCCTGCGGCCCAGCGATGGCAAAGATTGATAGGTGTGTGGCCCTTGAGTATTGCATGACGATCGCTGCCATGAACAGTCAGCGCCCAGTGAATTTAAAACGTTATTATTTCGGTTTTAATCACGACATTGTTTTTTATTACTATCATATTTTATTTGTTAAAAATTGAAATTTAATTACTTGATTTTATTATTAAAATATTTTAAATAAATACTCAATTTGTTTTATTTACCCAAACAAATACTTCAATTTGTTTTATTTGCAGTGTCTAGTGCGCTATGACCTTGAAATCTCACCAGTTGGCCTGGAAGGTTTTTCCACAGATCGCAGACATTCTGACTGACGCCAGTGGTTTCGAATAATTGTAATGCATAGCAGGCACCCCGTTAACCACGTCGGCTCGCGGGCTAAACCTGGTTGACGGGACCTGCCGTTGAGGCAGGTTTTTCAGCGGATACGTTCCGCTTAGTGTATGAAGTCTATCCCGGTGGGAAAGGCGACTCATCGCAGATATGCAACGAGCTTGGCAGTTGGCGGATCCGGCGGGATAGTAAGGCCTGGTGGACGGCTTAGGGGATGATAGAGGACAGAGTTATCATTGGCCAGGCACATCTGAAACTACGTCCAGTCGTATCGCTTTCTCCGATCTACTGGATCAAGATGGGTGAAGACGAGGGGTGCGAATATGTGTGTGCGTACGCTTGTGCACCTAAATATCACCTGCGCAACTGACCGTAAATAATGTACTTAATGAATGTTCTTGAATTGTCAAAATGAAACCTGTTGCTACTGATAGTGTGTTACACAATTATAGCTTGCGCAGACGAAGGATTGTCCGTGGACTTCTTTTGGCCGTTAAAATAGATCGCTTACAACTGTATCGAGTAACGCCACAGAAGAGATGAAATTGCCTATTCCGTGAGTAACGCAAACGAGGGATTAAAAAGTCATACAAAAGTCCCTGAATAACCGAGGACATGCAGAGAGCGGACCGGATAAAAGTACGGGGAGTCCACGAATAAAATAGAACTTGTGTGACTCGGCGAAGAACGCACATGGCGGACTTTAGTCCGCATTGTTTGCTCTCACTTCTTACATTTCTGGGCAACAAATGACCGCACACCGTGTGCGTTGAGTTCGCGATAAATCCGCAGTGGACTTTGATTCGCGGAGCGTACTTTTTCTCTGCCGCGGAGAAAACTCCGTCGTCTGCGCAGCCCTTTACATCAGTGTGCTGTGGCTACCGTGAGTTTTCACACGAGACTCGATCATACGTAACGACCGCGTTTGGCTCTCTCATTGGTTGAGAGCTCTTACAACCATGAACGGGCCAATCGATGAGTCAAACGCAGTCGATATTTCGATGATCGAGACTTCGTAATGAAAACTTGCTTCCGAATATGGACTCGGATCTGAAGTCCCGTTCAAAGCAGATCGGGCTTTGTCTGAGACCTGCACCTGCGGCTTCAGGGGTTCCCAGAATACCGTGGTCGTTCCTTCTCTGATTGGGGGGGCACGGTAGCACCTGCAGCGGCAAAGCAGCTATATTCCGGGAAGCACTGCATTCCCTGCTCACGCAGGGAGAGGGCTAGAAAAGGTGCCCTAAAAATTGCTCACCCCAACACTACAGGACGGTAGCAACTGCGGTTGCCTCTGCATCGTTAAACTCGTGGTCGACGTTATAGAAACAAATGTACAAATAATAAAACCCCCATTACGTTATTCGGTGCGTGAATGTAAAAATACGTACGTACCTACCTTTCTTCATTGCGATGAAAATATACAGTATGTAAAGAAAACCCTGTCCGACCCTTATGGATAATAAAGGTTAGGTAAACACTTGACCAAATATAATATAAAATTTTACATAATCATCATAGTAACAATACTAATGAATTTTGAAATAATCCTTTTTTCCCGGAAATTAATTCCAATTTCCCCGAAATTTGGTAAGTTTTAAAAAGGTGACAACACCGGTATTATTATAAGCGAATAGCGATGCGACCACGTCACAGGTGCCGCGTGCCCTGCCGCCCGCCGCCCGCGGAAAGGGTTGTTTACCGCACATGTATTAAGTTACCTCTTTTTGCGAAATAATATTTATTTTTTTAGGGGGATTTTTTTTTAAGTTTTGCCTGTCTTTGTGGGCATTAGTAGAATCAGTTATCGATACCTAACAATACCTTCACGGATCGGACAGGGTTGTCTTTACATATCGTCACCTTAATATGCAAACCTTGTAACTCCATTTCGACTAACTTTACAGGAGAGCAATTTAACTGATTTAAAAAACAATATTAGACATTGAAATTCAATTATGTATCTAATTGGGAGCATTTTAGTATTATAAAATCCGTAAACAAAGAATTGTTAAGAAATATCTTCACGAAAGACACTTTTTCCTTGAAAAAAGGAGTTACAAGTTTAGTTCACGGAAATAAAAAATAAAAATGGGAGTTACGAGGTCTGTAAGGTAGGTATGTAAGGTAGTTGATAAAGTGAAAGCCGGATAAGTTTTATAAAGATACGTATTTATTTGAATTCTTTTATACACATTACCTATTAGTCAGTAAGTTTTGTACTTTAGGTACTTAAAGTTAAAACTAATCACTCATCACCTTCACCCTCATCTTAAAATAACATTTATATGAATCTATTTGTCTGACTTTTAGTGTTATTGCAACAGCCTAATAATCACAGAGTACAGTTAAATTAAACTTCTTAAAATTATTTTGAGATCAACAATAATTAAAATCTTTACAGCTTTTGAGTTTTTTCCATTTTAATCTAAAATAATTCAAAACAACAATGAAAACTTTAATCTTCATAGGGAATACTATGATGATAATCTTTCGGTAGTGAGCTTTTTAGGCTCTGTAAGTCATCATACTTTCTTTTTGTAGAGTTTTGGCAATATGCTTAACTGTTTGGGGCGACTATTTTATTTTTACGTTGGGGCAATGTGGCCCAGGGATCTGAAAATTTTAACTTGTAAAAGATTTGCCCATCAGGCTCATATTTGTAAGCTTTAACATCTGTGACTACTGGGTCACCGGGCTTTCTGCCAGGTCGGATGGATTTATAAAAGAGCATGTCACTATAGGAGTTAAAATACTCGTAGGCTAAGTATTGCACATGGTAAGGATTTGGATTAATTCTAGCTTCTTTGCATATACCAAGATACTCTGCTGGAACGTTTATAACTTTAGTTTTTAATTTTCTCTATGCACGCGTGTACGCTGTCCACTTTCATTTGTGTATGTCCCTTTTCTAAATATTTTTGCTCAACAACAACATTGTATAATATAGCAATATTTAACAAAGCATTGGCCATCACATTATTTCTGGTTTGTGGTGTACAACCATCACTGTAGATAACTATTCGCCGATTATCGTCTTCCAAGAAAGGACAAACCTCTGTAGCTAAAGTTTTGATGATAGATGCAAACTCCTCTGCATTCACGCCACCTTCTGTCTCATTCCAAAGATAACAGTAAGCATCTTTCGTGTGTAGGTTGCACATACAAAAATTGTGTATTTTTAATTTCATCTTATAGTATAGACTAGATACGTTGGACTTAGGGCACAACAAAACTGCTTGCAGATCCATAGTAAAAACATGCTTCTCTAATTCCTTGTCTTTAATTTTTTCACTTCTTGCTTCTTCTTTTTTAGAAATATGCTGTTCATAGTCACTCTGTGAAATATTACCGGATTTATAAGCCAAGCAAAGCTCGCATTGGTCTTTTTTTGTTTTAAATATTGATATGTGTTCCCTCTCCATAGCGTTATATAATGAGCAATTAGACATAGGCTTGATGTGGTTTTCAACACGCCAGACTTCCTTGTAAAATTTATAAATAGTCTCTTTGGATGGCCAGTCAGGTTGTAGATACAGTTTCGTTGAAGATTTTCTGCAATAATGGCTTTCCATCACAGGTAGGGATTTAATAAACCGTTGCAACCCTTCTGTTTCTTGTACAAAATGAGTTTTTGGTTCTGTAGATTTTATAACGGTTTCGTTAACATTGTTTGGTAGTCCCGCTTTCTTCCAGTTCAAAACTGTCCATTCCCCAATACCTAAAGTATTAATAAACATCTGTTTACATACTCTGACATTGACTTCTTTTACTCGTAAAAAGTATGTGTATGAAAATGTACGTCTTGACATCAATGCGTTTTTTCTGTCTCTTGGTCGAAGTATCTTTTGTAGTTGAAGTGTAGATTAACATAATCTTTTTTCTGATCCCAATTTAGAGCCCAAAATCTCCTGAAAATGTCTTCCCTGTCTGTGTCTGCTATTTGATTACAATCAAATTACTTTTGTTCTTACTGACTTTGCAGTTACATCTCTGTTTTAATACTCATCCTCTTTTTCCTACATCATATTTCCAGGAGTGATCTTGTTTTATCTTCCCTTTGTAAGGAAAACCAAACTGTCTTTTATTTTTATTAATCTCTTGTTTCCATGTAGAAGTTTTCTTATCAATCCTTTTTCTTCGTTTTCCTTTTTTTTCTTTACCTGCTGAAGAGTCGGAGGTATCTGAATAGGCTATAATTTTTTCATCCAAACTGTCGTCGCTTATTATATATTAATAATTCAAAAGCTTTTTATATTTGTATGATATATTATAATGTGTGGGTACTTGTATCACGAATGTAGTCAGTCTGCGACCAGCCATTAAACTGTGCAACGACACTCCTTGTTTTATTCAAATATTATCCAAGAATACCACATATTGGCGACGAGGCGATATTCACGCGAGCAAGAAGGAGTATTTTGACATAATAGGTGTTGAAAATATAATGGCTCAAGGAAGAATTATGTTTGGAGGACATATTACGTTCGACCATCACGTGCAGGAATGGAGGATTTTTAAAAGTCGTTTCACTCAGTTTTGTTTGGTGAACGATATCACAGACGACACTGACAAGGCTCAAGTGAGACGAAGATGCCTGTTATTGACGTGCTTGGTGGAAGATACATACCGCATCGTTAAGGATATGGTTTTTCCGGAAGAACTCGATTCGATAGAATACAAAAGTCTACTATCTAAGCTAGACAATCATTTTGCTGCTAAAAAGAGTACATTTGCGGAACGGTACAAGTTTTACAAAGCGGAGCAACGTCCAGAAGAAGATTTGGCTGAATGGGCTTCGCGGGTACGTAATCTCACACAGTACTGTGGGTTTAAATCGGAACTCGAGTCAGCATTACGTGATCGGTTTGTCCTCGGATTGGAAAATATCAAGGAAAAGGAGAAGTTGTTCGCAGAAAGCATAGACGAGCTAACATTGAATCGTGCATTGGAAATAGCGCAAGGGGTAAGATGCGCACGATTAGCTTTGAGGGAGTCGCATAGCAGCGGCGCTGTCGCCGAGCCGACCGCTCTGCCAGCGGAGCCGGCGCATCCCGTGTTCGCATTGAAACAGCGCGGCGCAGTCAGTACGCAACGAGCAGGCGCCGCGGGCCGCGCCGCCGCCGCCGATATCTCGGAAGTTCGGAAGTGCTGCGGTGTGTGCGGATATAAGAACCATAGTATGGACCAGTGTCGATTTAAAAACTATGCGTGCAAAAAGTGCAATCAAAAAGGTCATTTAAAGCGTATGTGTAGAAATAACGTGAAAAATAGTAATTTCTTGGCAGCGGGTGACGATTATTCTTTTGAAGGGATTATGATATATTATAATGTGTGGGTACTTGTATCACGAATGTAGTCAGTCTGCGACCAGCCATTAAACTGTGCAACGACACTCCTTGTTTTATTCAAATATTATCCAAGAATACCACAATTTGATAAAGACTTACTATTTTACTGGAAACGTTGTGTTTTCTGCCTAAAAACCAAAAACAACAAGCTAGTCTGCACCCACAATCTCACTTCATCACTCCGCCATAGTGAAAGACGTTATGGAGGGAGATACGAGGTTTGCTTTTTAAACAATAACGGTGGGGATTTACAAGGTATGCTTGACATTAATTTTTAATGTTGCTACAGTATAAAAACGCACGATGTTTACAGTGAAAAAATTCAATTTTTTTGTGGCAACTTTAGCGATAAAAATGTCAATTTGACCCCTAGGTGGAGTTACGAGGTTTGCGTATTAAGGTGACGATATTGTATACATAGGTACAATCAGCTGTAGAAGTCCATTCCCACCATAAAGACTACTGTCGCCTGCGCTAAACCGGCCACGCACACTAACGCATTATTTTTATTATCGCAGTCTTCATCTTTCTTTAAAGTAATGCAAAATTTCGTTACTTCATTTGAAGTTAAGTTAGCGGCCGCACTTAACAATGGTCTATCATAAGCGAGCGATTAAATCTTTTTGTTGTTTCATATAATTTAAAATTATGATAACTGATTTGTATTTTAAAGTAAAAATGTTTGCAAATAATATTTAAACGAATAGGAAAATATACTGAACATTTATACCAAAACAGGTTTTTATTATATGTTTTAGTTTATTAGAGATGTAATATAATAAAAAAATATATAAAAATAAAACAATAAGCATATTATAATGCAATATATTATAAAGTTATATATTATTCGGTATATACAGTACTAGCTTTCCGCCCGCGGCTTCGCCCGCGTGGAGTTCGGTTATATGGCGCTTTTTAGATTTCCCTCGGGAATATCAAATTTTTCCGGGATAAAAGGTAGCCTATGTTCTTTCTCATAGTCTAAAGATTGTCTGTGCCAAATTTCATCAAAATCGGTTGAGAGGTTTAAGCGGGAAAGCGTAACAGACAGACAGACAGAGTTACTTTCGCATTTATAATATTAGTATGGATGGATGTTAACTAACAGAGGGCGTTCCCGTTAACCCGAAATAGTATAGCATACATACCTACATGCTAAAAAAATATTTCCATTCGAAAACAAAATGTTTTAAAATTTTTTCCAATAAGAAAATATTCAATAAAAATTTTAAATTGACATGTAAAAAAAACACACTGTACACGCGAACATGAAAGACGGCAACGTCGCAATTTATTTATACATGACGACTACTATTTTGATTTAAAACAGGAGGTTTCAAATTTATTTTCAATTATAATTTTTTTTATTCGGATTTTTTTATGCTTATTTTTCTATGCTGATATTTTTATTTTAATCTATTAATGATATACAGTATGTTAAATAACAGAGGGCGTTCCCTTAAACTCGTTAATATATATCATTAATAGATTAAATAAAAAATAAATAATAAATGAAACCAACGTTGAAATGGCAGCATTGTAATATTTTATATAAAAGTAATCCTTGACATACTTATGATATTATTATGGTAAAAAATATAAAAAAACATTTTTGGTTTTTAGATATGAAAGTTATAGTATTACATGTTATCATTAAAGAGGTTATAGCTTAATTATTCATTTTCTTAAAGAAAAGAGGATTGAAGCTTAACCTGAATATTATTACAATCATAAAATAATCTATACTTAGAACACAAAACAGTGCTTATTACATTTACAATTTTTTTGCGTGTATAGCATACTTACTTATTATAAACCAGCGCTTGACCGCAATCCTGCCTGATGGTAAGCAGTGACGCAATCGTTGATGGTAAAGCGCACTAGTTTATTAAGAGCCTATTCACTCTAGCCTTAAAGACACTCAAAATCAAATTGTAGTCCAACGGAAACACCGCCGCTGGCAAATTGTTCCAGTCCCTCGATGTACGCGGTATAAAGGAGGAGGCGAAACGCTTCGTCCGGATCGTAGTGGTGTTAACAACGTAAGGGTGGAAACCAGCCGTACGACGGGTCGTCCGCTGGTGGAACGGAGATGGGAGAATTAAATCATGCAATTCCCTCGCACACTCCCCGAAATGCATCCTATAGAACACCGAAAGGCTGGCTACTCTACGCCTGTGCTCTAGGTTTTGGAGACCAGCTCGAGTTAGATCAGGGTCACCAATCAGCCTGGTACTAGTGCTGCCATCATGCAGTGCCTTTTTTCGGAGTTTGAAGGCATGAGATTATAATCTTCAAGCGCTTTCTTAGTTCAAAAGTAAACGAACTTATTTCTTATCGAATTCCGAAATTATTGTTTTTATAATTTACCAAAAGTAATTTGTATTGAAATTGCAAAAGGCGACATCATTTTATTTAAAACACTCTGTAGGGCACTTTTTCACTGTGATTGTTATAAATAGTTTTTTTTTTTTATTAGATCGTTAAGTGTCCACCGGTCTCGCTAGTTTATTTTTAAACCATAAATGCAACCTCCTTTCTTCGCATGATTTAAAAGTTTATTCAACGGTAAATATTGTTGTATCGTTCCACTTGTCTCGACACATAAGCCACCTTCGTCTTCCAACCTCTTGACTTTGGCTTACAGTATTTCTCTAAAACAATAACAATTTTATAACACACTTGCAACAAGCGATTGGTTTGCACCTTGCCCAAATAATAATAAAAACAACTTACACAAAAGCCGATTTCATATATGATATTTGAGATATTTTGCTGCATATGCCTGCATATTGATTAAAAAAGTAAAACTAATAACACGAACTCGTAACTACATATATGTTCACCAACCAACAACAGCTAAGTAATATTATTTGAGTTATTGTAGTTAATAATAGTTATTGTAGGTAATGGAATATTTTTTGTTCAGTTTGTTTCAAATCTACCGTCAACTTTTTATAATGACTCTAATATAGAAAAAATCTTAAAATAAAGTATCATCGTTAAGTTGCGGATCGGTATTTTTACATATTTTTGTTGTCAGCATTCATAATTCACCAATAAACATTTCAAAAATATTTTGTAAGTTATTAGATTTGAACTCGAACCACCTTGAATGCCTATCAAGGCGAGGACCGCTAGGCTATTGGAACACTTACTGTGAACGTTGAAATTAGTAAGTAGTACCTAACAATCATAAGCGGGCAGTAAGTTGTCAATGTGTATCAAACTTTATTATAGAGGAAGGTCGTAACTACAACTAGTATTGCTTGGGCATAGTTTTGTGAGATTGTAACTCGACTTTTGGTCTTGACTGTAAGTATATGCCCCGAACGGGAAACCGCCATCGATGCCCGTAAACTTCGTCGCTATGATATAGATGCGGCTGCTCTCAGCGAAGCACACCTGGCTGATGAAGGGAAGCTGGTGAGTATACTTTCTTCTGGAAGGGACTCGCTGCCTCTTAAACGCATCAGTCAGGTGTTGAATTTGCGAGACGACCTCACGAAGACTGCAAACTTCTACAAAGGGACATTGATGCCATTTATATATGAGTGGATCATTGCGAACAAGCTACTTTTTAACACTAGCAAGTGCTACGTCATGACATACGGCAGGGGGTTGCAGCCAGTTCATTATGACTATACATACTTTGGTGGTGATGTAATGACTAGTGCTACCAAAATTAAAGAATTAGATTAGGAGTAACTTTCGACCGCTGTTTGACTTTTGGCGACCACGTTTCTAGTCTTGCAAAGGAATCTTTCAGGCGCTTGAGACTTGTTTTGCGAAATGTTCGTGACTTTCGTAAACCTAATGTCGTTAAGATGTTGTACACCCCTCTTGCTTGAAGCAAACTCAAGTTTAGTCTGGCACCCCTATAACGCAACCCAAACGTTAATGCTGAAAAGGGTACAGAAAACATTCCTTAGATACCTCTTCCAGAGGTTTTACCATTTTTTTTTTCCTATATTTAGGTACCAACTATCTCATAGGGATGTTGGGATTTAACTCGTTGAAAGTGAGAAAAGGCTTTGAGCAGCTCACTGTAGCTTGTGAGACATTGCGGAGACGTACAGACTGCCCAAAGCTCCATGGTCTTTTCTATTTGACTATTTGTGCCTGACAAATACGTCGACCACCGTCAAAGCCGCAGGCACAATCTGTTCGCGTAACTCCCAGTGAAAACCGTAGTCAGAGCTGAATCCCCGGTCTGTCGTGCCCTAAGGGTGCTGAATGCCCTTCTGATGGCCAATCCTGAATCTGACGTGTTTGCGGATGAATGGTATAAGCTTATGCGTATATGTCTTCTGTGAAAGAAAATATTCCAAACATGAAAATTTATCTCTACGTAGTGAATATTGCATACTTCAGAATAGTATTGTATGACATTACTACTGTGTCCATTTACTTGCAACTACATTAGCAACTTTGTTCAGTTCAGTATTCTGAAAATCTTGTTTTATACTTTTTAAGCGTCGTTTTTTGTCGTAGTTGGGTTTTAGTTTTTTAACTTTTTTTTATTAGCAAACCGTAGAATATAAATAATAAAACGTAGTGATTACTTGCTCTGTGCTTTTTAGTTTGACAGATGTCAACGACAGATGTTTCTCTTCTAAGTTTTGTACCGGTTGTTTTTGACTTCTGAAATTAAATAGGAAGAATGCGGATTCTTAGTAAATGAAAGGATTCTGAATCGAGATCAGTCATTTATAAGCCCCGCACGATGATATTGCGATGGAACCTTGTCACAATAACAGCTTTGTGACGTCATCTGTCACACAAAAGGACAGCTAGCAAAAGAATGTTTAACGTAAAATTAATATTAGGGTTAAGGGTTTATTTCTATTTTATAATTTTATTATACATACACTCTTTATACCTACTCACCCATATTCTGACAAATAAACTTTCATTATTAAAATTTTCAAGGAAATAATTCTTGTAGACGTAAAAAAAATATACTTATTCGTATATCTTTCTTACATGTATACTAATTTTTTCTAACTACATTTCTGTTAATTTGCGAGCGGGAATTGAATCAGAGTCCACTGTGTAGCAGTCATGTGTTAATTACTACCTACATCTATCAGATCAATACATAGTATAAAACAAAGTCGCTTTCGCTGTATGTCTGTATGTATGCTTAGATCTTTAAAACTACGCAACGGATTTTGACGCGGTTTTTTTTAATAGATAGTGATTCTTAAGGAAGGTTTGTATGTATAATAAATGCATAATATAGTAGAGAAACACTGAGAAATCTAAAAAGCGCGATAAAACCGAACTCCACGCGGGCGAAGCCGCGGGCGAAAAGCTTTACAAATAAAACCAGGATAGTATGTAAAAAAATGTTTATATAATATAATTCAATATAATCTTACCCTATTTATTCAATTCCACTCATATAGTCTTCCGAATCAGAACTGCTTTATGTGTCTGTCGTTTCCGATTCACTGTCGTCTGCCGTATTTATGACAAATAACTCGTCAGTTATTAGATCTTTATTCCAATATTTCCTCTTCAAGCCGTTTAACATGATTGATTGAGTTATTGACGCCAACGCCTCCAACGTCAGACCTTCAATACGACTTTCCAACTGCTCCACATTCTTTTCTGAGATCCTCATCTTTACCAGGTTCCAGATGTACTCAATGGGGTTGAGGTCGCCGTTGTAGGGTGGTAATCTAACGACCTCATGGCCATTGCCAGCTAATAAATTGTTAATTTTATAATTTTTCGGCGGTCTGTGCCGTTTCATTAATAAATACAGTTCAGGTTTTGTACTGTTGTTAGGAAAGTCGATGTTGTGAGCTTGTAGTCACTCAACCATCAACTGTTTTTATTGTTCATACTTGGTGGCCTATTCTCTTCCCTACTATGATAAGGGGCGTTGTCCAACACGATTATGGATTTGCGTGGTAATTTGAGTACTAATTTTTCTGTAAGTAAGCCACTTGGTGAAATTCTCAGCATTCATTTGATCATGGTAATCCCCCATTTTAGTGTCTGCTTTAAACATTAAAAGGGCATTGTCAAATGTCAACAAAACTGCTTTCACTTCCCGCGTGAACTATAATCCATCGTCGGCCAGGGCTGTCGTTCCGTCTCACTCCGACATCGGTTGCTGTTTGCCAACATTTTTTTATCGTGTAGTGTGCGTGTATCCATGTTTCGTCGAAATAAATAACGGGTCTTTTGTTATTACAACGCGAGTCATTTTCTTTCATACGTCGTAAATATTTAGCCCTCCACGCTTGAATTTGGGGTCTTTCAATTATAGCCAGTCTTTTTGGTAGCATCGTTTAAATTGGTAGCCTAAATCACATTTAATTATTTTTCTTAATGTAGTTTCACTACCAGTATAATTAAGGTCTACTTTGAAGCCGCCAAGACTTTGCGCATTGTGGGTATTTCTCTCCTCACCGTATACATTGAATGTAATATTTCTTAAAGCTGTTTAGGAAAATCCGTCGAAATATTCCTTCTTTTGTCGTTTTCCTTTAGTAGGAGTTCTCATTTTGCTGGCTGTTGCTGGATCATGCCCTCGTCGCAATTTCGTCACAGCATTTTTTGCAACGCCCGTGGTACATGCCACACGCTCCGTGACTTTCGTAGAATTTTTCCAAATATTTTTAATAACTATTAGCAGTTGCTTCGGTATTAAAATTTCCTCAGTAGTGTCCGAAGCACTTTTTAAAGCACGGTTTATAATTTCAAGAACTAACTTACAATCCTCTTTCTCTTTAACAAAATAATTGTCCACTTTAATTATAATTTCACGAGCACGACTGTTAATTAATTTCTTACTCATTTTAACGAGTAACAAAACAAAACTAAACAACAAAACTCAAAAACAACAATAAAACAGGATAACAAAAACAAAAAGCTAACAAAAATATTCGATGTGCGTAAGTGGGTAAGCGCGGACTGAACATGCGAACGGTACCGACGGTGCGAGTTCGGCTACGTCATCAAGATGGCCGCCAGTCGCAATATCATCGTGCGGGGCTTATATGTAAAAATTTTGGTTTGTTTTATTAAATTCTGTTTTTTCTTCCTCAACTTTATTTAGTAATATGGCTAGCGGCGGCTTTCGTCTTCGTTTTGGTGAAATCGAAACCAACGCCGCTGTCGGTAAGTTAGCTTTGATTAAATATTTATCCTATATGTTTCAGTATCTAAATAGTTATAATAATAATCATTTATATTCTTGTTTTAAACAACATTGAAGATACCACAATTTAAATGTTGTACTTTTACAGAGCTTTGTAGTTAAAGTTTATTTTATGATAATTATTGATATCATTTAGCTTGTCTTTTAATTTTTTACAAAGTGCTATTGTAATTTCGTAGGTTAAACATAGATCGTACTACCTTACTACCTATGTAACAATTAAAAAACTGTTATCAAAACAAACACAAATAGGATTAGTTGGGCTTATAATAAGCTGTTTTTTATTTATTTGTACACTCTGATGTATATTGCAGATAATACTAGTGAAATAATAGACTCACCATCAAGAAGGACTACTAGAATAAGAAGTAAACCAAAGAAGTATGGAGATTTCTTAGAAAACACTCCAACAAAGCGCAGATCTATCCAAGACATAAGTAGCTCTGAAGAAAATGAAGACAATGATGAACCTGCATTACAGAAACCTACAGGTATATTTTATTAACCAACTTCAAAAACGGGGAGGTTCCTCAATTCAACCGTACTTATATCTATGTTTTTTTTTCATTGGTTTTCTTAAAAGTTGTTTCTTTAAAGAAACACGATTTTTAACCCAATTCTTATCCTACACAAGTGTTTTTCAACAAGCAGGTTGAACCAAAATTTCAAAATTCACCAAAATTTTGGTCTTATCTATAGGAAGTAATTTAATTGTTAAAATTAGTATTGTTTCAAAATGCAGCCAGCATATCAAAATGGATTTTTATAAAATAGATAACAGTTGC